>CABFWO010000001.1:787657-982747 GCA_902155825.1 Timema genevievae | reverse complement strand
CCAAACCCCCCCCCCCCCCCCCCCCCCCCCGCGCAAGGGTGACTCCATCCACCCTACCCTTCTCATCAAGCCATCAGGACCTTTATACTGACTCACTGTACTGCTGAGAAATGCTGCATCAGCGGGGGGGAGAAAATGGAGGGGGACCGTTCCTATTTCTCCTCTCCTGCTCATTTCCTGACCTGTTCTTTGGGCGGGGGAAAAAAAAAATCAAAGCAAAGAAGTACAAACTCGCCAAACTTTGTCGCATCCAAGAAAGACCAATGTTTTGAAAGCAGACAGCTAGCTTTTCATACTGGTTCGAAATCTTCGGTAGTTGAGAAGACTATCTGGATTCTTACGACAAAATTAACACACAAACTTTCTTAATTTTTGAATATCAAATAGTAGGCCTACATTTTGGAGGTCAAGTACACTCTTGCATACTAACATATCTGACAACAAAATATAGCTACCAAGTCCATTTTCACTTATTAATTCGTCTAAAAGAGCAATCTGCAGCTGTCACCTTAAGTACATATTATCAAAGTATACTACTATAGTAATAATAATAATACTATAAATACTATAAAAATTCAAATTATTTTTAATCTTGGCCGCATGAAGTTTTTTTTAAAAGGTGATCCAAATGTTTATTGGTAAGAAAATCCAGGTATACTTGTAGTCTAATTTGTAAGGATTATTCCCGTGTCCATGTATAATTTTTCAACTAAATATAGTCATTTACGGCCTATTTCTTCTATTATATCAATCCATCCCCCAAGCTTCGCCTTTCATATATACTTAATTGTGCTTTCTTCCGTTCCCTAAGCTGGTTTGGTTTGCCTGTGACGAGAAGAGCAGGGTTCCAATCCCAGTCGGTTTGTTCAAGGGGCATTTTTATTTTTCCAATCTTCTTTCACGAAAATACTAGCACATTTACTGCTAACTATGCCACTATTAATCCAAAACCTATTGGTTTAGTTGAATTCAGATAGCCCAAACATTTAATAGGACTCGGTGTAAATATAATATTTGTATGTTTCTTTAAGAAACTATTAAGTTATAGTTTAAAAATAGGTTTTAATATTATTATTTTCATTTAAAATATTTTATTTTCGCTGTCAATAGTTTATCCTACTAAGTCACTTAAATTAAGACTTTGTAAAACAACTTAATAAAATGAATTAATCAAACAAATAAATAAGACTAAATTGTGATTGTGATTTTTTACGGGGCCCCACCCGGAATCACACCAGGCGGAATAATAAATGATATTGGAAATTTTTGGACATTAATAAAATAAAATAAACCATTCTCAAATATTCAAAAGTTAAGTCATGTGATTTGCAGCTGTAAATATTCATAAATAATATATCTATACGTGTGAATTAACACTAATAATAAATTAAAATGTTATCAATTCTGACAGTAAAATAAAAGGGAGAGGGTTCTAAAAGTTCTTTTTTACTAGAATCCTACTATACGTAGGCTCGTAACATAACAGGATACAATTAAGGGCGGCAAGATAAGAGAATAATGGCTAATTATATGATTAAAGATCAAACTTTGTACATACGTAGACACGAGACTTGAGGGAATCTATGTAATCAAGGTTTGACACAACTCTTCTCGCTTGAAACAATTAATATAATCATAGCGCGTGCGCGCACACTATATACACACCTTACACTCACACATGTATAATAGCCTACAATAATTGTTTTAGTCCCACGTTCTAAAATTGTATATATTATCTTAACATGTACCTACGTTTCATTTCTTATTCACTTATAATCTAATTATAATAGAAATGGCCTTTTTAAAATAACAAAAATATATTTTTTACAGTCAACTTTGAACAAATTTTACTATATTATTACTGTTACTTATAAATAGGATTGCTAATATAGTTATATTAAAATTTACAGCTAAAAATCACATGAATTGACGTATGAATATCTGAAAATCGATAAATTCAGATACAAGCTCCTTTCAAACCTAACCCAAACAATTATTCCGCAACTTACAATTTCTAAGAAACTGGACTCTTTCTTTCAGCAGGAAACCCATATCGTATGAAAAAGAGAGGCCAAAGCAGAAATAAGCGCGTTAAATCTCTTATTCATAAAATAGGCAAAAACTAACAAATTAGGCAATAATAGGCACTATAAAATGAACACATTGTACTCGTAATATCATTAAATTCATCAATATGTCAACTGTCTATGTTTTAAGACCAATGAAAAGAAAAGTCAAATAGGCAAAATCCTGTCCCTAACAATTAGATTTGTTTGTAATTCTTATGTGTGTAAACAATGTAGTTTTATTTCAGTATCGGCAGTTTAAAAAAATGCTTCTAGCAATAAATGGATACATAGACTCTTTAAATTTGTACCCAAACTTTATAACGAATGTAAGGGGGACCTACTATAGGACATTGAGAATATGGTTTGATCCCAGCCAGTTTATTAAATAATCTAATAATTTCATGTGCATTCAATCTATCAGTCAAATATTTCTACTATCCCGTGTCATGGAATGTTTCCAGGGTA
Source organism: Timema genevievae (assembly GCA_902155825.1). Classification (NCBI taxonomy): domain Eukaryota; kingdom Metazoa; phylum Arthropoda; class Insecta; order Phasmatodea; family Timematidae; genus Timema; species Timema genevievae. The sequence continues at coordinate 980,213 of CABFWO010000001.1, read as the reverse complement.
GCCAGAGTTATTTGAAATTGTACTTGTGAATTGGTCTCATCACTCAGTAGGACATTTATTGGTCAGGTGTTAACGGAAGTACATTACCGATTAAGGCATGTAGAGAAAAGTCTACGCATGATTGGTCAAGAAGGGACTGGATGAGTAAGAATCATTAGCACATGGCGAGTTTCAAGCATAACCAGATATTGTTAAAACTTTACCTGTGAAGTGATCTATCCTCATTTAACCAAAAATACATAAGAAATCTCACATGGGAATGTATTATCTTTGATAACAGACCAATAATAAATGTGTTTTACTGAATCATGAGACACTCAGGAAAATGTAAAATAAATACTTATACACCATTAAAATATGGTGCTGGAGAAGACTTGAAAAGATCACCGGACAGACATGGTGACAAATGCAGAAGTTCAAAGAAGAATGGGTGAGAAAAGAACCATTTTGGATGCAAATATTCGGTACAGAGTAAACGGGATCGGACACTTCCTTAGAATGAAATGTCTTCTGCACGACGTCATAAAAGTAAAGGTTGAGGGAAGGATGAGCTTAGGAAGAGGAGGATTCAAATATTGTATTACTTGAAGGAAAAAAGAAAATTATGGGATAAGAAGGAGGAGGCAGAGGACAGGGTGCATTGGCGGCATAAGTTCACTGATAAAAGGAATGGATCTGTCTTGAGACAAAATACAAAAGAGTAATAGTAATAATAATTATTAGCACCGCGTCTTACTACCCATTCGGGTTGTACGCACTAATGCTAATTTGTAATGGAATGGTGATTGTGAGATTAAATGGAGGACCTACAGTTTAACGTGGAATCCGAACCACGGGGGAGGCCTGGCATTCCACACATTCACAAGTTGTGATCAATACACGTCTTGTCAGAGGTGAAGGAAGGGTTTGGCAATCAGATTGAGGATTGAACCCCGGTTGGACCCCAGCCCAGAAGTCCGACACCTTACTCTTAGACCACCAGGTGACCCAATATAATAATAATAATAATAATAATAATAATAATAATAATAATAATAATATATTACGGGTGGAGTTTAAAATAATTCTGATAACCATATTGTCTATGTGCTGTCCTAGGTTGATAGCCGTATGTTGGGAAAGTTCATGTTAAAGAAAATCTGATAAGATATAATTTATGGTAATTTATTTATCTCCCTTTCTTTCTCTTTAGGGCAGACTGATGTAAAATTGCTAGCACGTCATTCAATCCTGCTTTATAATAATGCGACTAAAAGACAGTTTATAAAACCACTACTAACAGGTTTGGCTGGATATATATATATATATATTTTAGATAGTTCAAGTGTCTTAGTTCTGTTCCTCTTCGAGGTACACAGCTTCTTGTTGCTTCCCACGATGTTCTGCACCGGAGGAATGTAGGTAGCCAATAGAAGAAGGGTATTTAAGGTAGTCAGGCATACCACCATAATTGTTTCGCATTTCCCACGTTAAAGCTTTTTTTTTTTGTGGAGAAGCTACTGTACAGTTATTAAATTAAATAAATTAAGACTATCAAATTACAAGTTGTGCGAGTTTTTAGTTTTTTTTCTCTTTAGTCATGTCCAAACATGTTAGCATTAAACTTTTTTTAAATAAGATATTTCTAGCTGGCATATTGAGGCAACCTGTTATTTACTTTAACATTTAAAATGAAAAGGCCTAATAACAAAAATAGTTACGCGATAAACTATCTGATTTGAACAATAATTGTCAACGATTTAATGTGTTGAATATTAAGCTGAGGGTGGATTTCCCACAGTGGGGTCTTACATTCTCTTTCCAATTAAATTACGGTGAATTTCTTGGATCCTCTTGTAAGCTACCTAATAATAAAATCGATGATAAATCTTGAATAGACTTACCTTTCCGATGTAAGCTAACCATTGAAATTCAAACCTATACCCTAAATACGTTAGGAATGTAGTACAGGGAAAACTCACTTATATCAATATATTCGGAAACAGGCCTAGTTATTGTATGATTAGTAATACTATATTATCAATAAAAATTGTTGTCAAACTATTAGAAAAAATTTCAAACAATGTTTGCAATAAATAACTTTCTGGTAGGTGTCACCTACAATTCCACCGTAGGTAATCTAAAAACTACTTTATGGGCAAATTTTGGGGGCACTATCTTTTCAGGGATTGATTACCCTAACTATTATAACAATTTGTTGAAGGAGTACTTGACTTTATAATATCCATAACTCTTAAAATAGTAAAGGATAAGGTCTATAATGTAACATTTAATTACATTCACTAAAATTTCCTATTAGAGAAGATGGAAAACCGAAAATGGAATAGGCCTAAATCATGTTCGTAACACTTGGTCGGGATTGAACCCCTGTGCCAGAAGTTCAAATAAACATATTCTTCACCAAACTCTTGGGTTTGACAATATTTCACATGTTTTGAATTTACATTAAGATTGTAATTTTATTCACATGTTGGTATATCTCACAGCACAAACTGGACAAATATGCATTTATGCTATATGATTATTAAATTAAAAACTAGATGGTGTACCCATTCTACGCACGGGGAATCTATAAAGTAGCTTTGTTATTTTTAGTATATAAAAAATAAACCACAGGGAATAGTAACCAAATCTTAAATTATGTTTAAACATTCATTTTTTATTGGTTTGAATTGCGAGACAAAACGGGAAATTAGGCTAACTAATACATAATGTCAAAATTGCGTGTTTTAAAAGCTGAAATTTATTTTGAAGATTAAGTTATAATTTCTCTGTACACAATATTTTGAACTTTGCCTGTTGGTGCTAAGAAAAAAGAAAGAAGTGTCACAGCATAAATAATTAGTTGTTAAAGGGTTCTAATTAAATCCAATCAAAACTATTTTTTATGATTCTCTTACCGCATTTACTTAGTTTTTACCCCGTTTACCCCTTTTTTTAAAACCAATTTTCCCCCTTTTTCACCTTTCACACGTTTTCAACCTCTTCACTCTCTTTACCTAAAGATATAACTTTCACCGTTTTACCCGTGTTTCTCCTATTTCCCTATTTACTATTTTTAGCCTCTTTAACTTTTCCACCCCGTTTACGATTTTTATCCCACTAACCTTTAACCCTTTACTTCTCTTTTGACCACTTTTTATTATTTTTACCTTTTTCATTTATTTTACCACTTTTAACCTTTATGAACTTTTTTATTTCTCTATGATCTACTTTTTGCCCTTTTTACAATTATTGTCCTTTTGGTCTTTTTGCTCTTTTTGATTAGATTTACTTTTTTACCATTTTTTGCCCTTACCCTAGTAGGCTACTATACCCTTTTTACCCTACACTCGTTTTACTTTTTATTATCCTATTTAAACTTTCCACCCAGTTTACACTTTTTACCCCGTTTACTCTTTTTTGCCTCGTTAACCTTTTTCTAGTTTTACCCCTTTTGGTCCTTTCGTGTCTTTTTAATATTTTTACCTTTATTTATTTTACCCTTTTAATCTTTATACCTTCTTTATTTTTATGATTTATTTCTTGCCCTTTTTACCATATATAGCTATATTCTCCCCCAATTTTTTTTTACAAGTTTGTCAATTGTACCCTTTTTGACATTTTTGTTATGTTTGAACATTTTTGGAATTTTTGCCTTTTTGATTATATTGCCTTTTTTGATTTAATTTACTTTTACCTTTTTTATTATGTTTGGTCTGTTCGACGTTTCTACCATATTTTACATTACTAAGCCGATTTATCCCCGGAGAAATATTGTAGGGTGTAAAGTTAAAGTTGCAAAAAGGGCACAAAGGGTTTAGGTTATAAAGGGTGGAAGTTAAAAGTCTACAAGTAAAGAAAGATATTAATACATAAAAAAAACTATTTATTGGTGATAAATCTGAAGATTTAACAAATTGGTATAGTAGTAATTATCATGGCGACATAATAAAAAGAGTTTGTTTTGATACCAAACAGTTCTTGTTTACTCTCCATGGCCACCAAACATATTACGAATTGTATGAAATTTAGTAGTAAAACTTTATTGCGGCTTTAATATTTCTTATTTTTTTCTGGCTTAATTTCTGACCTCTGCTTGGCAGAGATAGTTCTCAATGCTCATGACAGACACACATACTCTTCATTTTATTAATAGACTATAGAGTCAGTAACCGCTTTTGTGGTCACGTGGTCTAAGGCATCACTCTCGCAATATCCTGAAATACTAATTTCTGGTATATCTGGGTTAGAATTCCAGTCAGTCAAGGTATTTTTCTCTAAATGGATTTTCACTCTATTTCCACGCAAATGCGGGTGTACATCTTCTTAGTTCAATCATCCCAATCTTTAACATATTAGAGAAAATAATACATATGCGTATAAACTGAATGGATAGTATGTTGCAGTGCTAGAAAAAAATCAATAATTAATTTTCATAAAAATTAGAGATGTCGGTCACCTTAAGATTTCCCTTAGTAAAATTATTAGTGACCAATAGAATCCACGTTAGTCCACCTTACTACAACCGACGTGAAAAACTGTTGTTTTTTTTTTGTCTGTGTATCTTCTACGGGTTTACGTAAAGGGCGTCGCCTTAGTGCATAAGGTCCCCTCACCGTCGAATAATTCTTCTGAGTGGTTTTTTCATCCCTTACCGTCCTCCCTTCCTCTCTCTCCCTCTCTATCTCAAGGTCCCCCACCTCCCTCACACAGTATTACACTTCCGCGTTCTCTTACTTCTGTATTCTACTCCCTTTCTTAACTAAACTTTTTTTTTTCTTGTCGCTCCATTATATAGGCCCTACATTCTTTGTGTATCTTTGTTTCACTTCCCTACTAGTCTCTTTTTTTTTTTCATTTTCTTCCCCAAAATCTTCCGTACTAATCCTCTAGAAAATGTCTTAAGAATATTTCCTTGATTAATTGTCTGTTTCCGCTTCTATGAATATAAGGACTTATGCTGTTGTTTTTTCATCTAAAAAATATATATAATTTTTTGCAGTAGTTTTATTTCTCTCTCGCCACCTCCTTTTATTTTTTTTAATGCTCACTCTACTGCTTAATATTTATGATTGTTTGCATTTAGGTGTCTGTAATTAATTAAAAGTGTAGAAAAAGTTTTCAAACTTTATATTTAGTTGGTAGTTATCTTTCCAAACCTAGCGAAACTAAAGATGATATTATTATTATTATTATTATTATTTAGCACCACGTCTTACTACCAGTTCGGGTTATACGCTTGAGTCTTGAGTACCAATTACACTAATGGGTTAGGAATTGGGAAGATTGAATTTAGAGGAAGGTAGCCCACATTTGCTTGGAGGGAGAGTGGAAAAACATTTAGGAATAACCACCCCCCAGTTCACCCGACCTAGATTTGAACCTCAATCTCCCCGTACTCGGAAGTCGAGCTCAACATGAAACTTGCGTGCTAGCCAACTACGCCACCGAGGTGGGTAGGAACGAAAATAATTTAATGTGTTGGTTTCTCTCTTGTTAATAATTTTCTTTGAATTGTGTCATTTTAAGTCAGGTAAATGTAAGTTTTTTTTAGATAAAACATTATAAATATCAAATCACATTTTATTAAATAGTTAATATAGGTCTCCAAGAAGTTTATAGTCTAATATTATATATCTACTTGTTTTATAAGTGAGTGATAAAAAGTGGTACAAGAGAGAATCTATTTATCTCAATGCAAAAGAAATATATAAGAAATCCCTCCCATTTTGATATGAGATACACAGAAGCCCGGTTTACAAGAACAAACTTTTTTTTGTGTGTGTTTATGTAAGTAGATAATTTTACAAGAGCACTCAACTGTAGATGAATAATTTCCTGTTTGAAAACATGTTAGAAAATAAGTCAAAGAATAACTTTGTTATAATCATGCCTACCTCCCCTACTCCCCAACAATCATGGGTGTGTCCCATTGTGCTCCACACAATATGCAAGATCAATTATTAACTAGTAAAAAAACTGTAGTCTATAAAAGCAGAGGGAGGGAGGAAAACCCTATATTTCCAATTAAATAATTAATGAAGTAATTTCCTTTTAGTCCCCTTAATCTCATGTTTTCGACACACCATATAGTATCTCTTGATTGTATTGTTCTCTGCCCCGCATTTGCGATCCTCCTACCCTCCTCCCCTACAACCCCTCCTGACATTTCTCCGTGATATCAGGTTGTCCATCTACTCTTCACCCCTCCCTCCCTCCTCAACTTTCACATCCAATCAACCTTCCCTTTGAATCATCCCCCCTTCCACTAGTCGTTCTGCCATCACTCAGACCAACGGTTGTCATGGTAACGAACACCCAGACGGACGGTGTCTTTCCTTCTATATCCTACACACCACGCAGGAACTCTCTAAGGACGTTCATATTTACCCTTCATTTACGTCAAATAAGACATTTTAAATGATATACTTTTTTTTTTGCTTTCTCTCAGCCCCTTGAAGAGACAAGTATTGTGATCGTAAACTAAACAAATTAAACTGGAGATTTTGATAAATGTTGGAAGTTTCATGACCCCCTTATTGAATCCGAAAAAGTGGTTTTCGCGATGTCGTCTGTATGTATCTCAGCCTACAACTGAAACCATTAATCTGATCGGGCTAAGAATTGTCCCCCGAGAAGATTTTGAGATTAGATATCAAGCCCTAAAATTAAGAATAGTATACTTAGGGGTCAAAAGAGATAGAGTCGATATTTTCAAATTCCACATTAAATTTTTTAGTTAAATTCCATACCTCAGCATCGTTTAAAATTACAAATAAAATAATCACTTTCATTTTCCCGTGAAAATGACTTAAAAGTACTTTCCAACTTTGATCATGGCTCTGCAAATATTTGAAATATAAAATAACTTATCATTGTAATGTTAAGGTACTTTTAAAAATAAAAATCTTTAATACTAAATATATTTTTATAAAACCTATAGTTTACGAGCTATAACCAAATATATATATATATATATTTAATTGAGGTAATCTGAAATGATGAATTGATTGCTATGCTCTTTGGAGTAATGTGATGCTCTCATCATGTTTCTGAAACAATATATATTATTTTGTTAAATGTACAATATTTTTAAAACCGCATCTCACAACACATTTGGGCTGTACGCGCATCTACGAATTTTATTTTGTGTTAGGGATGAGAAAGTATGAATTTAGAGGAAGGGTTTTCTGCATTTTCATGGATGGAAAGTGGGAAAACATTTAGGTAAAACCACCCTCAATACACCCGACCGGGATTCAAGCTCCTATCTCCCCATCATCGGCGGTCCAGTCTATTATAAGAGTTAAGCCTTAGAATACGTGACCACCAAAGTGGATCACCTTTTTTAAAAACTCAAATTAGACAAACATATCTTCACTGGAGGGCCATGTTATTTGCCCCAAACTATGCAATCAGAAACGAAAAAATTAGTATGATTTAAAAAATACATTTCTCGCTTGGATCAATGTGTATACATTGTAGCCTCTATAACTATGATTATGACTATAATTATATCGATATTAATAATTGGTAGAATATACTATTTTACTAATCTAAATCTTCATTTTACTTATGAATCTCGAATCAGAATATTAAAAAATTTGGTCCTATATTTAAAAGCTTTAATTAACATACTACCATAGAAAATATTAAAACATAGCTAATTAGTTACCTATAATGTATTTAATTTAACATTGGTAAATTCAATTAAGGGGTAAATAAATGGAGTAGGGTGTAGCTATTAAATATTTCCTCTAATTGTGCAGAGATGGACCACCAATAAGTATTAGAGCTCAAAAACAAATTCTTATTCAAAATCTGAAAATTAAAATCTATATTTGTTATATCTCAAATATTCTATTTTCTTGAATTCTCGAATATCCTCAAGGAGTCAAGGAATTCGGGGATTTTATATATATATATAAAACGTAGCCTAGTTCTACATAAACAACATAGGTTTTGGAATCTCTTACGAATGAGTAGTCTTCGTAGGCCTAATTAATACCCCAAAAGCTAATAAAATAAGCTTACAAAATTAAATAGTATAAAATGTAAAAGCAGTGGAATAACTATAGGGGGACGCAGGTATCAAAATGCTGCAGGCTTGTGATCAAAATGTGGTCCACCATGCAGGCCTGCCCACCAAAAATTAATTTGGTAAGAGATGAAAGTGTTGCTTTTGTTTCTTACAAATCTCATTATTCAATAAAAAACTACTCAATATTTATTTTACCGTGTAATTTCATGTAATACAAAAAAATATATCTTTACATTTTTTTTTTTGTAAAATAAACTTTCGTGGGGATCACCGTACCCTCCCAATAAAAACAAACTTCCCCCCACTAAGAATAGAAAGCACCCTCCCACCAAGAAAATAAATCCCCCAAAAATCTTATGAGTAGTTGTAGATTATAATAAATTACATTACCACTAAATTTATTACTGGAATTCTTTCATAAATTTCGTAATACAGGTCTAAATTTGGCTAATAAAATTGCCTCTGAAAAGTGGAAGTTAACTATATAACGTAGAATAAAATTGATCTGAATTTGATAAGACTGTATTAATAAATACTATAAACAACATTATAATCCATATAAACACTCAAAATTCAAGCAAATCCCCCCTTCTCCCTCAAAAAAGACTTTGAGGAAAATACAGACAATTTCGCAGAGATAAAAGGATTAAGAAAGGAGTTTTAATTGTTTTTTTAGTCTCTTTGGGTTTTTATATGGATTATAATGTTGTTTATAGTATTTATTAATACAGTCTTATCAAATTCAGATCAATTTTATTTCACCTTATATAGTTAACTTCCACTTTTCAGTAACAATTTTATTAGCCAAATTTAGACCTGTATTACGAAATTTATGAAAGAATTCTATTAATAAAATTAGTGTTAATGTAATGTATTATAAACTACAACTACTCATAAGATTTTTGGGGGATTTCTTTTCTTGGTGGGAGGGGGCTTTCTATTCTTCACGAAAGTTTTGCCACGGGCCCATTACTCTCTAGTTATGCCACTATAGGAAGGTAATAATGTAATCTTTGCGATGGAAAGTGACGTTTGTGAAGTATCAATACATTTTAAAAAGCGTTGGTATTCACAGATATTAAAACAAGATTTGTTTTGTTGCCAATATTGGACGCTAACGTTTGTCCATGTTTTAATCAAATAATAATTGCGATTTATATATGCCTTAAAATATTTGTATTCGAAGCATCAATGATAATAATATAGCTTATTTATAAAATAATTTTATAGTTATAGGCTGTAGCTTTAAAAACATAGCTATAAATTTCACTGAAGAAGAAAAAACTGCTGGAAGAAAACCTTAACAGATTTATGATGAGACTCTGGGTTGATGTGCACCTGAAACGTAGGCAATACCTTTGACTCTATCACGCCGCGGGACAGTCGGCTGGCTCAGGCGCGATGCTATTAAAAAAATAATATGTTTTGTTTATTAAAGGTGTTTTTAATGGCTTTATGAACGGCACTGTCAAATATACCGCAAACAGTCTCCCTACACATTAAAACGGTCGTTAAATGTCGGCACGAGCTCTACAACACTTGCCAAGTAATTTACAGCCTCGTAAAAGTCATACAGTGTCGGTCATAAAACTCTCAACGCCTGCATAGCGCCGGACCTTTTTTGAGTGTCAGTCAATTGTTTGTTTGATGTACCAGTTGAACTAATTGGTGTGATATAAGTCCAACACGCGAGTCAATATTGTCTGAGTATACTTTGGCTTTCTTATTATGTTGTTCGAGATAAAGGATAGTAAATTGGATATCTATTTATTTAATTATGTTGATTTTACAAACTTCGCGTTTTATTGTCATCAGAGAATGAGTAAAATTGATGTACGGTAAATTAACTATATTTCAATTGCTATAGTAATAATTACTACCATAGGTCTATGTAATTGGGAATATCTATATCAACTGATTGATTACATAAACACAGAGCTTACAAACTAGCTTAACTCTGCAAAATACACAACCCCCTATCCCCGGACTTTAATTTTTCATTGTGATTATCTTTTTACCTGAGCAATGCCATTGTTCATTTATTAAGTATGACTGTATGAGAAAACCATTGTGTGGGTCACAATCTGTAAAATCACCCCTATTACACCCGGGGTGGGTTCCAGGTCAGAATTAAACATGTTAGTTGAACGCTTTGGCGATGCGAAAATTGTGCTATTACCTTTTATTGCTATTATTAATTGTTTATAGACGATATCAATAATAAATTGAATATTAATAAGTTTTTAGAATAATGTTATATTAAAATTTTTTTTATTTAATCTAAAACCTAGAGTTAAACTTCTTAAGTTGGCCGCCTTGGTAAGCTAAAAAGTATCCATCGCTGTCAAGCAACATAGCTTAAAATAAAATTGTCTGTGTCGTATTTTGGAACTACTTCTGTCAAGGCTCATACTCCCTTTTGCTCTTCACTTACAACCAACCTTTGTCATGTTAATAAGAAAGAAGGAAAATAAAAATCTACGAATCTTTCTATCTCAAGGTAAAGAGGAAAGCTCGCCGCTAGTTCTCAAATATCTTAAAATTGTATGCTGTGAATCTATTAAAAAAATTATTGTATATTTAAAGATAGACCAAGTCTAAGGCCATTTTTTTATCAAGCCTAGTCTTATAGCTCCGCAAATATTCTTAAAAAGTCGTTGAAAATGAGCTAGTTTCACATATTTACCCGTTTTTCCTGTTACTAAAATTATAGCGTTGTTAAGGGCACCTCTTTGAATATTTTAACTTTAGTTTGGCCTGAACCATTTTTTGAAATAATGCTTTGAATATTGCGTTAGAGTGAAAGTCTGCGCGGCAATATCTCGCTTACCGAGGCGGCCTCTTTAAGAAAAATTTTAAATTCTAATATTCTATAATATCAAAGAATAAGGGATAGTATGTTACGAAGGTAATGTCATATGATCTGCCTTTGATATATAATAGCCTTTTAAAGATGCGCATTTAAGCTTTTCCGTCGTATTTAATTGGAATAGGTAATTAGTTTAACAAGTTTGGTCTCCTGTGTTGCGTAGCGAAACAATAAAAACAAGTCGGGCTAAATATAGTCACATTATCATGTTTTATATAATTATCTAGAGGTTCAATTCCCTTTATCTTTCGTTACGTGACGTGTTTACTGTGAATTAAGAAATTACGTGACCGGAAGCAACGGCCGAGTGGTCTAGGGCAGTGTTCCGAAAACGGTGTGCCTCAGCACAACCAAGGGGCCCCATTTTCCAAATGGGGATGGGAGGTGGATTTGGAGTCCTATCTGCCAGGGGTAGGGCAAGTCCCCCGTACCCCTCTTGAGAGAAAATGTCGGGAATTTTACCTTGTGGGAGAGAATTTTAGAGCATCTCAACATAATTCTGCATTAATTATATGAGTTTCCGTAAAAAAAAGTTTTTGAAAAATTAACAAAGACTAAAATTTAGTTGTAGCTGAACCCAATGAAAATAAACATTACATTTTTCGTAAGTTTATTGAAAAGAACAAAATTCAAAGAAAGCTGATGAAGAGGGAATGGGAGTAAATCTACATGTTATCATTTTTATCTCTGTTAACTCGGATATTGATGATTCAAAGTTGTTAATCACAAATTGAGGGTCAAATCCCAAATATAACATTTTATTTTTTCCCTAAACTTTAACAAAAACAAGTAAATATTGCAGATTAAGGGGGCTTAAACCTTCTTATCATCTATTTATGGAAGCCTATAGGCACACCCGTGTCCTGAAGGTGTCGAATTAGGTGTGCCTTAAGTCCACAGCCCAGAGCATTGAGGATCGCTATTTTATAAGATCACTAATAAAGTTGGTATGAGAGATAGTCGTGCGTTGTTCGCATTTGTTTATACTCGCTATTACTAATATTTTTAACATATATGATAAAATCAAAAGTTTTGACATGTTTAGTTAGACGCTTACTCAAACTACCCAAACTACTAATGGTCTGAACTAAATGTCATCAAATGTTAAAAAAAGCTGGCACATAAAAAATAACTTCAAACTTTAATCTTGGAACATTTCAAGTTACTTTCAGGAAAAAAATTGATCTATATTTTCCTAATTCTGATTTACCGTACAACCGTTGGATTGGGTGCGTAATCTAGTTTCTGCTGCTGCAGCTGCAGAGGTAGTCCAAGAGAAAATAGTTTGCCCCCCAAACCTCCTAAAAAACTTATTAATTGAATCGTGAACTTAAAATGTTTGCGGAACAATGGTCTAGGGCGTTAAGAGTTGCACTGACAGCAGGCCAACGTTAACGGAGAGATTGGGAGAACGTCAAGGTATGATTTTTATGATGGATTTCCCATACACTACACTCTAATGTGGATGAATTACCTCCAGTATAACTTTCTCATTACCACCCCTTAGGTAAATTCTTGATATTAACATGATATATATTCTTTTATTATAATGATTCAAGGCTTACTACCTATTCATATTCTACAAATATTTTCACTAAAGTAATATAAATTACTATAGTAGAATTTATAGAAGGCATTGCTGCATCTACCTGGAGAGATAGTGATAAACTAAAACCACCTCATTATGTCGTTACGTAATTTGAAACCTGACCTCCCCGTAGCTGGTAAGCCAGACTAGACGAGATTTACGCCTATGTCCACGTATCCACCGGAGTGGATTATAACATTAAGTAAATTGACAAGATAAATAAATATAGGTATGTTTTAATGTGAATGAATAAATAAATAAATAAATAGTCAAATATGTAGACATATATTCGCTGTTTATTACATTAAATGATACTACTTCTCACGTAATTATGGATAAGTTATGTCGTGTATGCGTTTATAATAAATATCCATAGCTATTGTTATAACTAGTCAGCCATAATGTGAAATATTTTACAACCGTACATTCTTGATCTCTTAATAATCGCATTAACGTTCAAATTGAAAAACAACAATGAAAGAAAATTCTAAAAAAGGTTCGGAAATTCCTTTCTATAACCATAAATTCTATTATTTCCCCCTCTACCCCTTCCCGAGCCCAGAAAACTTCTGTCATTGGTCTCTAACTTTTGACCTAAACTCCCCGCCCGCCTCTTTTGCGAACTAACACGAGCTCCCGAAATTCCTGAATCACTTGCCAAAATATTCGCGTCCAATTCGTCATTTTAGGAGGCAATTTATTACTGTCCCTCATGTCGCGTCCCCTCCCTCCGCTACCCTACCTCTAACCAACGCTCCCCACACTCTAGAGCCCCTTAACTCTTCACACTTGCACCAAGTTAGTGTAACACTAGAGCCAGCAGAAATGTTAGGGACGCAAGGAATTCTATACTCCAGTCACACTAAAGAGCCCGTCTAACTCCACGGATAAAAAGAAATGCGAAATGGAAAATTTACTATGTTGGAAAATGTAAACAAAAATTTTCAATTTTTTTCCCAGGAAAATGTTTCAGCGTATTATTTTTAGTGTTTTTTTTAGCGTATGCCATCTGGGTATTTTATTGGCTGGACATTCCTGGTCTTCTACTGGCAGTGGTGGCTATATAGCCATGTTGGTGCAGTTACTTCAGCCCAATGAAAGGATGTGGTGATAATTATGATGATTATATGATACCAGTAGTTTTAAACTTAACTTAAGCATAATTAGCCAGACCATTGCAACCATAGAGAAAATAACCCTTCCGAAAAGACACACATGGCTTAACCGCGAATTTAACCCAGGACCATTTAGATTAGTAGACTGAAATTCTGACCACTAGACCAAGAGTGGCTCAATATTTCAGCTATTTAAATGGAACGAATGCATTAATTGACATATCTCAAGTTTAAAGTTTGCCTTTTGGCTTAATTACTTCCAAGCACGTTAACACTAAGAACATTATCAAATGATTTAGCATAAAGCAATAAACTTTGTTATATTTATTTTCTCACACTCACGCACTGACTACCACGCTTTGTGTTTGAATGTGTCACTAATTTGGGACTGATATAGACCAGATATATTAGTACTTCAAAATTATAACCAGAGTTTTAACAAATACATCCCCTTTCCCAAGGGATTTTATAATCTTGACATTTTTACTTAAGATGGGGTGCTAGTGAGCGTGAGTTTAGGGAAGTATTTTTGAAGTTTTTATAGCGTAAACATTTATTTGGCCAAAATAAATCAAACATTTCTTCTATAGAAACATAGAGTTTAGTTTTCCGCACATGCTAATCTCAACAGTTCTTTAATATCTGTCAAGGGTGTCCTGGAATTTAGTGACAATTTTTTCTCTGCATTTAAAAAGTTTGTCATCAAATGCCGCAATGGTCATGAGAGATATTCAAGAACTCTTGAGATTAGCATGTGCAGAAAACTAAACTATATGTTTCTATAGTAGAAATATTTGATCTATTTTGGCCAAATAAATGTTTATGCTATAAAAATTGCAAAATTAATGCACTAAACTGGCCCTCACTAGCACCCCACCTTAAATACTTTCGTCTTAAATTGCCATATTTGTTTGGATTTTATTTTCAGTACAGATGATTAAAGAAAATGTAAGTTTGGCTTAAGCATTTGATATTAACGGTAACCCCATCCCTTACGCACTCTTCATTCATCCCTAATATGTTATTTGATGGCTACAAGTTCCATCTACTCAAACACAGATCCTTCACCTCCTTAGTTGGCCACAAGCCCCCAATGCAGAGAATTTACCAGAAAATTGTATTATTTAAATTTTACTTTATAATTGTCATCTCTAGCCTACCCACGGATAATGTATGGCTTGGGTAAATAATATTGGTCGAACCAAACGTTATATCACAGGTGAAATTGATACCAGTGAAAGGATTTGAACTTTTATTTCTAAATCAACAAAATCAAATTACATTGATTCTAAAATTAAAAAACTAATCCAAATTTCATAGATCTCAAAAGTGTAGAATTCATAAAACTTAAATTCAATGAGAGCTTTGGTTCGATCGTAATCGTGTTTCAAATTACTCGGTTAAGGTGAAGGGTGCGTGAAAAAGGTATTTTTTATGTTTTACAGTTTTACATATTTTTGGCCGAAATAAAATAAAAATATTACCTCAGTAGAAGCATACATTAGAGTTCAATTTTCGTCACATAGTGATATCAACATTTGTTGAATATCTGTCATGAGAATATCGGCATTAGATTATAAACTTTTTAAATGAAGAGAAAAAGTTTTCAAGAAATTCCAGGACGTTCTTGACAGATATTCAAGAACTGTTGAGGTCACCATATGAATAAATTTAAATTCTGTTTCTGCAAGAGAAATATTTGATTTATTTTGACCAAAAAAAAGGTTTTGCTATGAAAACGGCTAAAACATAAAATTTTAAAAAATCCGCATTTGCTTGTTGAGAGAGCCATAAACCTATTAAAAAAACACATTCAATACACCCAAATATGATTGGAAGCCCGATATCCCTGAAACTGTTAGTTCAGACTATAGCGAGAAAAACGCCTTAGACCATGGGGGTCAGCATTACTCTTGATATCATGGGCCGTATGGGCTTAAAACAAAATTTGGTGGACCAGTTTGAAAAAAAATATACCATAGCCAAAAATCTCAGCTTATATTTCTCATATTGTAATTATTTATTAGTCTATTTTGATAAAGAGAACTGTTTGTTTGCTAAATATTTTGTGGGCTGGACCGTTCCGGCCCGTGGGCCGTAGATTACCAACCACTGCCTTAAGACCACGCGAATACAAATGCGTGTCTTCGAAATATTTTTTATTAACACCGTATCTTACTAACTATTTGGGTCATACGCATATTTACTAAATTACAATAATATGTAAGGGATTAGGAAGGTTTAATATAAAGTTATTGTACCCGCATTTGCGGTTAGGAAGAGTGGAAAACCATGTAAGAAAAACCTCCCTCAGTTCACACGACTAGGATCGAACCCCGATCTTCCGTCTAGAGCAGTTTAGTCTAACACGAGACTAACACCTTATACCATGAGGCCACCGAAGTGGGTTTTGGAATAGTTAGCACTGCGTCAAGTTGTGTGTGCATAGAATCAAACTCGTAGATATATAAATCGGCTCACACGTGCGTTCTATAAATAAGATAAATAATAATATTTCATGTGGCTGTTTCTATTAGTTTCTTCCCTTCGTAATAGAAAAGTGGATCCAAACTACGACCATGTGCGTTTGGGTTTGTGTGTGGCATACATTGATAACATTTAACTATATTATTTGTGTTATTTTATAGGTATTGATAATATATATTAAAATGACGGCTGTAAATAGCATGACTTGATATATGAATATATTAAAATGGTTTTAATAACTTTAGTAACTAACAACTACTACCGTATACTTCTTACCAAAATCATGTTATATTAAGGGCAGTACATGTATTCGAGATTCGGAGGCTAACCAAACCCCTATTCGACATAAACTGCTTATTATTCATTGTACTGAGATAAAGGTTGATTCCTCAGTCCAGACGATAAATACAGTAAATTTTGTATTTATTTATGCGTGTCTGGGCTACATCAATCGAAGCCTAATTGGTGGGAAGATTAGCTTGTAATAATGTACTCTCACCCAGGGGTCTTCCGAATGTACTAATCATACACCCTTTTCCTCGGAGACTCTTACCATGTCCAGATGAGATGAAATGAGATGAGGTGATGGTGATAGTGAATATGCGTGTGTGGGACCAGTAGAAACTACTAACCTAACTTAAGCCAAACGAACAGACCGTTTAGATAATATCCCCCTCGGGGAAAATACCCATGGTACCAGCCAGAAATCGGGCCCGTGAACCCTAGGTTGGTGGCCAGGAGTGCTGACCTCTATACCAGGAGGCTGGTTGGCCCTAAGTGATGATAACAGTTCACAATTACATTCTTAAACAAATTCTGCCTACCAAAGCAACACGCTACGCCATTGGATTGAGGTGATGTATCTTGACAAAGAGTTACATAATTATTTGCACATTATCTGTATTGGTTTTATTTACTTATCAAGTTAGGTGCGCATGGACTATAGAACATACTAAACCGGTCTCTGTCCCAGGTCGTGTATTACAATTTCTAACAAGCAGGGAGTAGGTTGACGCATCATGTTGACTACTCGCGGGGTATGTTGGTATGGAGTGACCAATCCCAAGCGTTGTGGGTCGACAGTTTTGGCACACAGCGGGGTTTCGGTTATAAATGATCTTCCTGGCTGATGTTACTTTATGAGAGAGGGGGAAGGGGGAGGTCCAAAGGAAGAGTGGACTGTGGGGGGACTGGACGGAAAACACACAAGTTATTTACAAAAGAGGTTCATACCACAGTCTGCACCATAACGTGAGCTTGACTGCGGAGTAAGGTTCTTGCCATTAAAAGGACCTTTGTAGATTTTATTCAGATTTTAAATATATCCTTTTTTATTCAAGGGGATTTTTACTAGCTTGTTTTCCACGAAAATTCCATTACATTTCATACAAATTCTACCTTTTCTCACTTGACCCGTTTTTGTAGCCATGAGGATAACCCGTATGAGTAATAAGACGTAAAGAGCGGTAAAATAAGGTTACCATATCTTGAAAGTGTATTTAAAAATATAAAAATATTGTCACACTTTCTTTTTCCTAAGTGCTGCCATTTACTTTACCACCATTGCTCATACGGGCAAAATGCAAAACTACACTAATGTCATAGAGATGATGGTATAATTGAGAGAAAATGTAGTTCCATTTGCGAAGAGAGATTGTGTAAACACATTGAGAATAAAAACACTTTTATGATACCCAGCCGGAAATTTAAACCCCGTCCTGCCTCTAATTGGCAAACCAGGCTGGATGAGTTTGACGAGGAAACCCTAACTTATTCATACTTTTCTTTGTTCGAACGACAATCTGTTTGTAGCTCAGTGATATATTTTGCCATTTCCTCGAGCCTTTGGTCCTTCTTTGGTTTTTAGCTGGTGAAATTGTCGAAGAAGTTTATGAGACAGACCTAAAAGTAAACAAGAGGAAACGAAAGCTTGAAGAACTATCAAAACGATAAACTTTGCTAAGAACAGATTGTCATTCGAAGAAATAAAATTATGTAAAAGTGGTATACACCATTTCTAAGCAACACGGATACAAAAATTCGTCTTACTTTTTTTAAAAAAAAGGCCAAAAACTCCGGCATACTTGATTAATCAGTTAGGCCAACGAAATTAATACAAACGGTATTAGATAACCAATAAATCTTCTTTCTAACCGTATTTAATTTTCTTCGGCCAAAGGGTTTCTACTATTTACCAATGTAAATAATCAATTTGTTAATAACAATAGGTTTTTTGTCTTTTTTGCTCTATTTTTACTTTCTCTCTATCTTACAGGTAGAGAAAGTATGGTGATCGTCAAAAAAATCGAACTCGAGATTTTGATGAATTTTGACGTTTCATGACTTCCTGAATCCGAAAAAGTGGTTTTTGAATGTCTGTCTGTCTGTCTGTCTGTCTGTCTGTCTGTACCTCCAACTAGAGCCTAAACTATTTTACCGATTGAGCTGAAACTTGATATCTAGGGTTTTCATAGGGTTGCCCCGAGGGGTTTTTGGAATTGGATATCTACCCCTAAAATTAAGGGTAGTTTACTGAAGGGAAAAAAGAGAAAAAGTCGATTTTCTCAAAATCGGCTCTAACGATTTTGATTAAATTTCATTTATGAACATTAATAAATATTCCAAACAAAATGGCTACTCTCAATATTTCGGCAAAATGGCTTTAAGGGCTCCGGTCTGATGCGTAAATTAACATTTTTTATAATAGCTCCGAAACTATTTGAGATATGAAATTACTTAGCATTACAAATATGTATATATATTTATAATACAGATATTTTATCCGAAACATATTTTTATAAAATCAATAACTTTCAATCTATACGCAATTATATAATTTTTTTAACTTTTTGGACATTAAAGTTTAAGTATTGCGACCGTAAAAAAAACTAACCTGAAATGTTGATGGATGTCGACGTCTCATGACCCCCCGAACCCTAAAAAATAGTCTTTGCAATGCCGTCTGTCTGTGTGTCTATAAAAACTTAAAATTAAGGGTAGTTTACTGAAGGGCGAAAAGAGAAAAATTTGGTTTTCTCAAAATCTGCTCAAACGATTTTGATTAAAATTCGTATCTAGGCGTTGATTAAGATTATAAATAAACTGGCTATTTTCATTTTCCTATGAAAATGATTTTTAGGGTACTTTACAGAAGCGTTAATTTCCGTATCTCCACAACTATTTGAGAAACTAAACAACTTATCATTGCAAAATTGTAGGACTATTAGAAATAAAAAACTTTTATTTGACATATATTTTTATAAAAGCAACAGTTTCTGAGATATTTGCAAATATATTAATACAATTTTGTGAGCTTTAGTTGTAAACATATACTACTTAAGTCTTAACGCAATAATTCTCCAATGCCATAGAGTAATTAAATATAAGTATCTAAAAAAGTATGTTATTTTTCCTTAAATCTCTTAGGAGAAATGTTTGCATAGCAATGATCTATCTCCATTTTAGACTCAATAGTCAATATTTACATTTTTTATTGGTCAAAATGTATAAATGAATAATTAAATATCAATGCGATGACTTGAAGATCTGCAACACCTTATAAAATGTTATAGTTTTAACCAGAAATCGAAATTTTAATACGAAGTGTTGACCCTTGTGGAAGCCATTAAACTGTTTGAAATGCTCTTAGGTGGACAAAGATGCGCCTCCTTTCTCATTGATTCTATATCATTGTATATTATTTTATGCGTGTTCTTATGTGGAGTGGTGATGATACAATGTACATTATTCCGTTCAGAAATCTTACGAGTTTATAGAAAGAGAGAGAAAGTCTGTGCGGTGTGCCGTACCATTTATTTATAATTCTTTTAAAACTATTTTGCTGCCATTTTGAAATATCTTTGATTCCCAAATTAAAGTCAAATTTATTGCTTGAATAGTAAAAAGATCAAGAATGTTGACGTTAAACAGGAATACAACAGAAGCTAAAACTACAATAACACTATAGACGAGTCTACATTAATTCTTTTGGGTGTTTTAATATTAATGAAGTGTTAAACAACTTACATTTTCCTTTGTAACAAAATAATATATATTTTTGGGGAAAGGTTCTTGGCTCAATTTCAGGTAGGAGATAAATAAAATAAATATACCCCATCTACGGTAGGATTGTAGGTAAGTGAAGGCTATTCAGCCGTTACACATTATCTGTTTACAAAATAAAAATGTTTTATTTTAAAACTAATATTTGGTATTTTGTTTTTTCAATAAGTTACTAGTATCACATCTTACTACCTGTTCAGGTTATACGCTTATATACTAATTACGCTAGTGGTTTTAGGGATTCAGAGGGCTATATTTAAAGGAAATATACCCACATTTGCGTGGAGGTAGATTTTTTTTTTGTTAAAATTGACCTCATTACACCTGACCGAGATTCGAACCTCGTTATCCTTAGACCATGCGGCTACCAAAGCGGGTAAGAGTTTATTAATACTTTTGATTGATAATATAGGCCTAGGATTACAAAGAAAATAATAGTTTCTCATTGATTAATTTTAAGTGTCGGTCCACCAATGTTTGCAAAAAAAAAAGTCTTATTTTAGCTGTTAGTTACCACAACTCTCACAATAGATGGAATTTAATTGTATAATTTGTGGTGTGTACTACTACTTTTTATTACTGAGATATTAAGATTATTGACCGGATAGGTTGTGTAATTACCGTCAAAAAATTGTTAATTTTCATTTAAAAAAGTCTTAAAAAGTTGATACGTTGTTAAACGTTAAATCACCCAAATCAACTGAATATTTTACCAAATCAAAATGCCATTATTTTTCAGGCACATGTCTTTTGACTCCGTGCTACCCGAATTGATAACACCCAGACAACGGCGTTAATCCCATAAAATGTATTTGAGATACTTTCTTGAAATTCTTACTAATCTAAAATTTTTCAAATACAGTAGGATGGACGGATTTGAGAAATCTAGGACTCGAGCGTCCCATTTTTAGTATCTAATGAAGCAATATTTTATTTTTTGGCCCACAAGCTTCATCGGATTTCCATCCCACTTTGCCGCAATAGTAATAATAACATATTAAAAAATCACGCACACATCCTAGCTATTAATATTTGGTTCTTGAATACAGCTTTATTGCTGCCATATGCCGCGCCGCGCCTCAGTCTTTTTAACGGTCTAATATAGATGCCGTGTCGTGCGTGATGTAGTGTTTTGTTTTGCGTGTTCCCGTGTCGGGACTACCTTAGCCAGTTAAATTGCCTTACCACGCCGTGTGACGTCATGATACAGTGTCCCCAAGAGGACACTCCTCCATTGGAGGTGTCTAGTTCGAGACTAGGTTGTGCCACAGAGGATGTATTTAATACATTCTGTTGTTCAAACGAAGGTTCTTTCATCAAATACAAACATATTTTTGCAGTCAAATTTGATAATATCTATCAAAAGTGATATGATTTTACACATGAATACGTGAACATATATCTTGTAATTTTTTTAGTAGTCAGATAAGGCAATATTTATGAAAATTGGACTGTAGATGACTATTACGTAGCCTACTGTGGTAATAATTAAAATGTTGTAAGAATCTAATAAGGACATGTTTTGTATTGGAATAAACAACCAAGTTAGTATCTCTACTTCTGACAATATTTAAATGAGTTGCAAAATATGTTGACACAGACCTACTTACAAAGGCGATGTTTCTTCTTTCTTTACTGTCATAAACTGTTATATTTTTAATTCTTTTGAATTTTTAATCACGTGGTTATTTTAGAACAAATCTTAGAACACGCTCAGCCTAGGTAAGACACTCAATGCTTCATACATATTCAGTTTAAAGGAAGCTCATTTTAATATATTTACAAATAAGTAGTCTATCTAGATAAACTTATCTATTTACTATTGCCAGGTCTTAATACCTATTCGGGTTGTACGAATATGTAATCCTACTAGTTACACTAATTTTTTAGGGATGGAGAAGGTTGAATTTAGTTTAAGTGTACCCGCATACGTGGGAAAGATAATGAAATACTATTTAAGAAAAAAAAACTTAGTTTAGCCGATGGGTATTCAAACCCCAATCTCCCAGTCATCGGGAGTCCAGTCTATTGTGAGAGTGATACCTTAGACTATTCGATCACCAAAGCAGGATTTAATATATTGATGCTATGAATAACTATTAAGAAGATTTAAAAATAAATTTAGAGTAGCTAATTGACAAAAAAAATTGCTGACTATGTATCTTACAAACGTAATTATGAGTGTCATTAGTAAAATGAGACAAGAGTACTTATATCGGTGTATAAATACATGATAGTAGGTTATTTGAGATAATTCGTTTAAAGGAAACTCAGTTGTTTATGTATTAAAATGAGTACCCTATTCAGGTCCAACTCTCAATTAATCTACTGTATCTACTCAACAGGGAAGCGAAATAGTTTCTATTAGAGCATAATACGACCACTCTAACAACTCTGTCAGGTGAGTTGGTACTTCCCAAATTCTGAACGTGGGCCCTGTTGTGTAGATCTACTCCATTACTCTCATTCTACCCTCTAAGGCACTCCCTCTGTTCGGGTAACGGCCCTGTTTCAGGACGGGAATGTGGATCGCTGAAGAGATCGTGTTTGTGGGTGGGGGGGTGGGTGAAAGGGGTGAGAGTGGGGATTGATCACTAAAGCGGTCGGCAGTGTCCACAGTAGCCGGTGTATTGTGTGCTAGCGCTGCTATTGTGCTGGCTCACTGACCCTTACCGGTCGACCCCTCTCAACCCCCCCACCACCCACCACTACCCACCCTTACACTACCCTGATTCATACTGACATTTACTGCAAAGAGCACGCTGGCATTTCGTGGGCAGAACCCCCGCGAGTCAACACCCACTGGTGGGGAGGGTCTGTTTTTACCATGGTTTCCTTCGTCACGCCATCGTGATGATTGGGAACAAATGGTATTAATCAATCTTTATAATTATTCTAATTGCTATTTTTGAATGTAAAGGGGCAAAGATATAATTGGAAGTGCCTTATGGGTGAATAAAATAAAAAGCGCGTTATTGAGTTTACGATGTTTGAGGTTGGATTTAGTAATCTTAAAGGGGCAAAGAATTGGCCAATCCTTAAGACATTAATTTATTGAATCAAAACTCTATTGGATATTTTTTTGTAATTTATGTTTTTACATGAAAATATGGTTTTACGCAAAAATATATCACGTTTTACCCCGGAATAATTAACAAAACAATAGGGACTTGGAATGATAGCCCAAACGCAGAATAAGACGTGGTATACACACACACACACACATACACACACACACATACACACACACACATACACACACACACATACACACACACATACACACACACACACACACACACACACACACTATTTAATACGTCAATTCTGAAAGAACAAGTTACTAAATATACACATTTGTAAAACTCTTCTTCAACACTCGTCTAAATAGGACTATATGATGGGAAACACTATTTTGAGGGAAAAACTACCACAAAATGAGCTCACGGGGAATTCTAACTACACTATCGGAAATAAGATTATTTTTGAGACAGCCAAAAGGGCATTACGGTGTGCAGTATTAAAAATAAATGGTACGGCACACCGCACAGACTTTCTCTCTCTTTCTATAAACTCGTAAGATTTCTGAACGGAATAATGTACATTGTATCATCACCACTCCACATAAGAACACGCATAAAATAATATACAATGATATATAATCAATGAGAAAAGAGGCGCATCTTTGTCCACCTAAGAACATTTCAAACAGTTTAATATCTTCCACAAGGGTCAACACTTCGTATTAAAATTTCGATTTCTGGTTAAAATTTTAACATTTTATAAGGTGTTGCAGATCTTCAAGTCATCGCATTGATATTTAATTATTCATTTATACATTTTGACCAATAAAAAATGTAAATATTGACTATTGAGTCTAAAATGGAGATAGATCATTGCTGTGCAAACATTTCTCCTAAGAGCTTTAAGGAAAAATAACATACTTTTTTTAGATACTTACTTATATTTAATTACTCTATGGCATTGGAGAATTATTGCGTTAAGACTTAAGTAGTATATGTTTACAACTAAAGCTCACAAAATTGTATTAATATATTTGCAAATATCTCAGAAACTGTTGCTTTTATAAAAATATATGTCAAATAAAAGTTTTTTATTTCTAATAGTCCTACAATTTTGCAATGATAAGTTGTTTAGTTTCTCAAATAGTTGTGGAGATACGGAAATTAACGCTTCTGTAAAGTACCCTAAAAATCATTTTCATAGGAAAATGAAAATAGCCAGTTTATTTATAATCTTAATCAACGCCTAGATACGAATTTTAATCAAAATCGTTTGAGCAGATTTTGAGAAAACCAAATTTTTCTCTTTTCGCCCTTCAGTAAACTACCCTTAATTTTAAGTTTTTATAGACACACAGACAGACGGCATTGCAAAGACTATTTTTTAGGGTTCGGGGGGTCATGAGACGTCGACATCCATCAACATTTCAGGTTAGTTTTTTTTACGGTCGCAATACTTAAACTTTAATGTCCAAAAAGTTAAAAAAATTATATAATTGCGTATAGATTGAAAGTTATTGATTTTATAAAAATATGTTTCGGATAAAATATCTGTATTATAAATATATATACATATTTGTAATGCTAAGTAATTTCATATCTCAAATAGTTTCGGAGCTATTATAAAAAATGTTAATTTACGCATCAGACCGGAGCCCTTAAAGCCATTTTGCCGAAATATTGAGAGTAGCCATTTTGTTTGGAATATTTATTAATGTTCATAAATGAAATTTAATCAAAATCGTTAGAGCCGATTTTGAGAAAATCGACTTTTTCTCTTTTTTCCCTTCAGTAAACTACCCCTAATTTTAGGGGTAGATATCCAATTCCAAAAACCCCTCGGGGCAACCCTATGAAAACCCTAGATATCAAGTTTCAGCTCAATCGGTAAAATAGTTTAGGCTCTAGTTGGAGCTACAGACAGACAGACAGACAGACGGAAATTCAAAAACCACTTTTTCGGATTCAGGAAGTCATGAAACGTCAAAATTCATTAAAATCTCGAGTTCGATTTTTTTGACGATCACCATACTTTCTCTACCTGTAAGATAGAGAGAAAGTAAAAAGGATTTAACGAGCCATTTTTCAACAACACTACGCCATCATATTTTTTCTAAGACTACGATACAAGTCCTTAGGCCTACATCTTATCAAAGTGGGTGTAGCCTATCAATCTAGAGGCCTAGTTGAGGAGAACTTAAATCATAGCAATTTGAAATTTTCTTCAAAATCAAAGAAGCAATTTATAAAAATATACTTAGTATTTGCTTTGGGGTTAGAAGATTTTTAATGGACTGCTCCCCAAAATCTAACTTCTTTATTAATCTATTTGACTATTGAATTCTTTGAAATACTCCCTAACTCAGGTTTAACTCGAGATTGTAGCGAGCATTAGATAAGAAGGCTGTGTTTTTTGGCAGTTATAAGAGCATTTTTTTACTGCCAGAATTAATAAAACACGGCTCCAGAAGAATCATAAAGTTTAATTTTCTTTACATCGTGATATCAACAATTTTTGAATAGTTCTTGAATATCCGTCATAAGGATAGTGACATTAAATGATACACTTTTTAAATTAAGGTTTAAAGTTGTAGTCATATTCTAGGACACCCTTGACAGATATTCAAGAACTGATGTAGTCACCATGTGAATACATTTAAACTCTTTATGTTTTAATGGATAATTATTTGATTTATTTTTATTAAAAAATGCATTGATATATAGATTCGAAAAATACCGCTCTTAAATCACATTTCCCACACACCCACCATTAGCGGTTGCTTTCACAATAGTTTGTTGATTTTATAAAATAAGTCATTCTCTACATTATACCTAGTTAACATTGATACAAATTATAGCCATCAAATACAGAAACAAAGTGAGCCCACAGATAAAATAAATGTATCTGATCAATGGTAAAACTTTGCCACATCCGTTATGTCGGTGATGCTAGATGGGATGTCACTTCCTCCTTAATACAAGCCAATTCATCAGGATGTCAAACGGAAAAGGCAGATATTTGAGTGGTAAGTTGTTCCATCGCTCCCCGATCTAAAAGACCTACAACACAAAGTGCAAAGGTTTTTTGGGTTTGAGACCCCTTACTGGGTAGCTTTCCCCTCAATTTCTCCTTGTCAAGGGACCAATGCAAGCTAATCACCCTGCTTTTTCTTCGACAAGGGGAGAGAAAGCTTTATTTCTTCTTTTTTTTTATTTAACATGGCGTAGGCTACCCTTCTCGTGTCATATTGAAATGAATGTAGCTGATGTAGTATGGTTTGGATGGAAGTTCTACAGCAGTCTGATAAAAGGGAGAAAAGTTGTGTAAAATTCTTGAAAAAATAGGGAATTTAAATTGTTTATAGCTTTAATAAATCTCATAAAATGTTTGAGTAATCGATCTTCCAATAAAAAGTTATCATTAAAATCTAATTAATACCTTAACTTAGATATTTTAACAACAGTAATATTTATATAGTATTTTAATCTGTAGGAAGAGCAATGTCATCCCAATTTGGCTAAATTTTTATAAATGTGATTTTTCAAACACCCCTATTAATTGGGGGGAAAAAACACCAAACAAAAATGGTGTATTTGAAAACTGCCAAGTAAAATTAGTAACTTTTATATTAGTCTCTGAAAGTATGGGTGTATATTTACTTACTTTAAATTTTACTTATTACTCTTATCATGTTATGAAAAGCTATTATCTGTGTCATTTTATGTGTTCATATCTGTGCGTCCTGTCATTCATTGGAATCATTACCATTTTACTTACCCTCAATTTTTTTTCTCCCGTTTTCTCTTTCAAATATTTGCCCTTTTCACACTCCCTACTGAAGAGCTTCAAAATAACGAAAATTTGGTTGAGAGATCGGATGATAACTGCTGATTTTCTAAGAGAGACAAGGCAGACGATACTTTGTAGAGTGGCAGCCGTGCTTAATGTGAAATGTTTCAATTTTCATAGTGAAATTAAGATTGTTTTAAACCTTTTTATTCAATTACTATTTCCTTTACTATTTTTCTAATATTTAAATAAACAAAATATATATGGAATACATCCATAGGCAAACGGTTATAAAATATTTTTCCCGATGCCGTTAAAATTTTTTAATAATCTAATTTAACCAAAACTAGTTTGATATCCGGCCTTTCTAGTTTCTCAGAAGGGAATTAATTGGGCTTGGTAGCAAATATGCCTAAATATTTCATCAAACTGTAATTGGGTAAAATAAAATGATTGGAAAAAAGTACGAAATTGTATTAAAATATATATCTTATTCAAAAAGGGTTATTTTTGTATTTTAATACGTAACATACATTACAAACAATATTGAGATTATCAGTGGCACAGAGCCTTTAACAACTTTTTTAAAACTCGATTTTAAATATTTTCATTTTTTCCCCTAAAATTATACGTCTGAATTCAAGATCCGAAAGAAAATTTAGAAATCTGATTCCAGAAATATAAAACTCTGCATCTCTCCTTATAGCATATTATTTCTGTCATAAAAATTTGTGAAATTAAGTTCATTCCATGCGTGGAAACTCTTAACATAGGATTACTAAAAAAAAAAAAAAACTACATATTTTCCATGCGAGTGTTATACCGACCTCGTGTTATTTCAATGTTCCTATTTGGATAACTATGATCAGCGCTCCACTTCATGTCTTAACACAACATTTTCTCTTGGCTCAAGACCTCCAATTTACTCGCTCCGGTGTCTGACACTTTCAGACCAAATAGTAGCAGCGGTCAATATCTACTGTAGACTACAAACTACATCCTTACACCCTCAGCGGTGGTAATAACAGACTAGGCACCTTCCTGATTACTAGGTTCCTGTCGTGCTTGGACGCTGGGATGTTGAAGCCCATTCGCTGCATCCATACCGTGCCTTACGAACCTTAGGCTACATGCGAGACGCTGTATAGCTTATATTATTTCGGTATTTCCGCTCATGGGCGAGATTTTATTATTTATTCATCCGTAAGCTTTATTGAATGAAAATATACTGTCAGATGGTCATAGAAATAAACATATCTGTGTGTTTTAAACGTTACTAGATCTATATTCATAGAGTCATACGTAAATCCAGCATGTGTTCTGCAGCTTTCAACGCATTTTACAAATTATAGAGAACGCCTTCCCTCCCAAGGATCACACCTGACTTAGGTAGGTATTACAGCTCAAAACAGATGTCGTAATGTGGCACGTTATAAATTATTACAATGCAATTCAGTTTATCAAGTTTGTTTTACACTCTCCATCCACGAAAAGCGAGCACACTTCCACTAATTTAAACCTTACTCCTCCTTAACACATTAGTGACATCAGTTCATATGCGTATAACCCGAACACATAGTAATGCGTGGTAACAAAAATAATAATTAATTAATCAATTTAGAGTAATAAACTTATGTATCCCAATTTTGGTAGGAAGAACAGTATTTGATAGTTGCTCAAGTTACTAAAGCAATTTTAATATATTCATGCATCAAGTCAGGCTATCTGCAATTTTCACTTTTGATAGATATTATCAATACTTATAAAACAACACGAATACTATAGTAAAATGTGATCAATGCTTGCCGCAAATAAATTATGTTTGAATTTTCTAAACCGTTCTTACAACCAAAATCGACCTACACTTACTAATTATAAAGCAAATAAAACAACGATAATGAAGTAATACCTACACGTCCTCTAAGCGTAATTTACTCTTCGATTGCGTGCTATATTTGCAGTAACATTATTCTTCTCTTGAAGTCCATAGTTCATTTCCGGTAGTGCATTACAAGTCCGCCAAAAGTAAGTACACCCAGTGGGTGTCAGTGGGGGGTATAAAAAAAAGTAGGAACAGAAAGAGAATAAAAAAAAGGCAAAAGAAAAAAGAGGGGAGGTAAAAAAGAAAAAGACAACTCAATTATAAGTGGTAGTGAGACGCCTAGAACACAAACCAATTATTATTCTCTCCACTCCCTCCCCCTCTCGTCCCTTTGGTCTTCCTAGTTTTACCATCTTGGTCTACCATAGCATGCAGGTAGCGTGCCTGGCCAGTGGGAGTTCTCGCCATGTGCCCGGTGCAGAACCTGAAAACAACACTTGTCAGGTGAAACTTTGTCTTCATTTTTTTTTCCCCTTGCTTTTACAACATGGTCTTGGAAACGTCTCAGCCTATTTTTTTTAGCACCGCTTCTTACTACCCGTTCGGGTTATACGCGTATATACTAATTACGCTAGTGGTTTAAGGAATTCGGACAACTATATTTAGATGAATTGTACCCGCATTTGCGTGGAGGAAAAGTGAAAAACTTGTTTGTAATAACCAGCCTCAGCACACACGACTTAGATTCAAACCTCGATCCCCCCGTCACCGGATTATAGTTCACTCCAAATGCAGCGCCTTATACCATGCGGCCACTGCAGTGGGTCTCAAATCATTTGTTTGTGCCTTGTGTGGAATATTTAAACATGTTTAAAAGGACTCTCCCTTGACATAAATTGGTAATATTTTTTTAAACTCTTGCTTAAGTCAACAACCCGAAGGCTCTTTGGCAGGTTAGTGCTGGCTACACCATCTGGTAGAAATTCTATGTCCCAGGGGTAGTGACTTCCCGTTACCTTCTACACTGAAGTTTTATGATCGAGAGTGAAAGGGCCTATTTTCACATACCTATCAGGGTTCGTTCACATGCCACAATCATCATGGGACCGACGGCTCTACTTCCCCTCCGAAGGAAGTTGTGCTACGTATTTTCATCGTTCAAGAAAAGTCTCTCAACCTCGTCTGGATTTAAACCCTCAAATATTGGGTCCTGAGATAAATATTTTACCCCAAGACTATTGAAGTCTCCTCTGTAAACTTATTTTGCAATCATTTATCTGCGTCGTGCTGTACTAAGTCCAGACGTCATGCTCATTTAGTTTAGTTTACCGGTAGATGGGGATATTAGGAATTGAGTACTTTCCGGGTTTTTTATGAGGGTGGCTTTTATTAAATGGTTTTCCAATCTCCCTACACAAAGATACGGGCACAATTCCTCTTAATTCTACCTTCCTCATTTTCACCACACTACTATTACTAATAAGTTAAACATGCATATAGACTGAACAGGTGGTGAGACATGGTGAAAAAATAGCCAATTAATTTTCAATAACTTTAAAGCTTATTTAATTCATTGTATAATGATATTTCATGTTCCAATGATATAAAAAGTTGTTGTAGTAGTTATTAAAGCTGTCTATATATTTAATTATTTACCAAAATTTTCCTACGGATGGACATATCTGACGGATAGAAAAGGTTGCTAAATATATTTTTACATATTAATACATCAAGTTAAAATAACATTAGACCTACCAATATCTTAAAATTTTTATCAATGTTGACAGTAAAAAATACGTTTATATTGTATAAAAAAATTAAATAATACTAGTGCGTCTGAATACTGAATTCAGTGTTCCAGGTTCGATTTTTAACAAAGGTGAAACATTTATTATTAACTATACTTAGAATTTCACCTTCACAGTGAGGAATTAAAGGATAAAGGAATGGAGGTTTTAAATTAAAGTAACCAATAGTTAATATAATTTTAAATATTGAAATGTTAAGGTCATTATGATGACTGATTAAGACAAATCAAACTAAAATTGTATAGAATTTTTTAAACGATAGTGAGTAAATAAATATATAGACTAACCTTATTACATTATTTTAAGATTCAAACTGATTCAGACTGAGTTGTTACTTTTGACATAAACTACGCTAGTTAAAACCAAAGCTAAGAACAAGCTTTTGATTTGAAATGAAATAATAAGTTTTTATATATTTTACATATTTAACTTAATTTCGACTTTTTTTTCATAGGATTGGCTATAAATTATATTTAAGTGACGCAAATATTTTGTTAAATTAATTATTTTATAGATCCTCAACTTAATCCACGTCTGAAGTGTCCACGATTAAAAACATAGCTTTGGACCCAACAAATAACTCTTTTGAAATATGAAATAGGGAGAATTGAAGTCACACTTTAGGTGATTCTGCATTTTTTTTTGTCATCTAACATGGCGAGGGGGTTGAGGGGGGAGAGGTAAGCTGCCTAACAAAGTTAAGATGTCGCCAAAGCCTCTGAATCAAAGTTAGGAATGCCATTGGTTTTAGAACACTGTATGGAGGAAACTAGATGAAAGGAAGCGGGGTGATTTTTCTTACCGCTTTATTTTTTATTTGTGTTTTTTTGGTGTGATGTAGAACGTTCGACGTCGTTTATAACTCCGTCAGCTAGCTGACTGAATTATTTATATACCTGAACCCCACAAACGCCAACATTTAGTTAGAGAAACTTAG
The DNA here is from genome assembly GCA_902155825.1 of Timema genevievae. Lineage (NCBI taxonomy): Eukaryota > Metazoa > Arthropoda > Insecta > Phasmatodea > Timematidae > Timema > Timema genevievae. The sequence continues at coordinate 948,689 of CABFWO010000001.1, read as the reverse complement.
GTTTTAGTAACTTCTATGTGCTTAGGAATTTCGTTTGACAGATTTCCTAGATACATTTACTATCCCCCTAATTAAGTGTACAGCCCTCGCCGAATGAAGGTGACGAAAACAGGTTTGTTTTTAGATTATTTTCAATAAGGCGTAGTAAAGGGGAAAAAAATTGTTTTAAATTCTGCCTAATAAACTACAGTCTAGATGTATTTTACGGTAAGTACATTATGTACGTTTATTCTTATCAATATAGTGTGGTAGTATTTCCATAGGAACTAGTTATTGGAATTATAGCTTCTGAAGCTTATGTAAATACGTTCGTTACTTAAACTAAGAGATGGAAATATTTTTCTTTTTCCCCCTTTCTTGTGTGGGATAATAAAACATAGCTATTTGATTAAATAAATTTGGATGAAGGGTCTATTAACCCAAATGTATAACTATACTAATTAAAGCCGGGTATTTTAATTATATCGCGTTTCAATTCGTGGCCTACCATTGAACACACAGCTTGTACTTGTTTACATTTTTACCATCATACATAACTATCCGGTGGGGTATTTAACCATACCAATGAGGCAGAAATAAGGAAGGTGAAATTTAGAGGATATGTAACAAGAAAGAAGAATAGGAAACTATTTAGAGGGGGAAAAAGTACCCTCGGTAAAACCCGAACGGCATTTTATCTTCGACCTCCCTGTTACCAGCAAAAAAGTATAAACAGGATTGACGTTTCGTCCATTGATGCACCTGGCTAACCGGCTCCGTGGCATAGTGGTCAGTGCATCTGGCTACGCACCTAGGGGCCCTGGGTTCAATGCCCGGCTGGTATCATTGATGTTTTTCCCGAAAAGGGAACTAACCCAAAGGTCACAAGGGTTTGGTTAGTTAAGCTTAAGCTAGGTTTAATAGTTTCCACTGGTTACACGCCCTCGTATTCACTGTCAACATTCCCTCAGTTCATTGGGACATGGAAATAGCCTCTATGGAAAGGATAGAGGCTATGATTAGTACATTCAGCGTCCTTTGGAGAATGGTACATTACTGGCTAATCATACCACAAAATTAGCTGCGAGTGATGTAACCCACAAACGCATATATATATATATATTCGCTACATTTTGTCTAAAACAATCAATAAATAAATAAAGTAACAACAATAAAAATGTATACAAGTTTTTCAAAACAGTAGGACCTGTATTCTAATTACTTAGGTGGGCTTATTAAGTAAGCTGCCATTTCCCCGATAGTTTCCCCGATAGTTATATTCTTGTCACAAATAATGGAAACTATCGGGGAAATGGCAGCTTACTTAATAAGCCTACCTAAATAATTAGAATACAGGTCCTACTGTTTTAAAAAACTTGTATACATTTTTATTGTTGTTATTTTATTTATTGATTGATTGTTTTAGACAAAGTGTATCTGGAAAATTTAATCAGATACATTTGTCAAACTCTCACCAATTTAAACTGCAGAGACATCCTATAAAAACACATCTTCTTTATTTTTAGTACATACTATTCCATATCATTGAGACAAAATTTTGCATTTTGAAATAATTTTTTTTCGGCCAAACAGGCTATCCACCTTAGACGAGATTTTTTTTAATAATATACATAAAATTTAACCACCCAAAGTTTTTATATAAAAACAAATCTTTGTACCATATTCTGATAAGAATACATTCCTGCCCCTTACAAAAAAAAAATAGTCCTCCGCCTCCAACTCTTACGTCATGACTCTTGGGATGCAGATGGAAGAACATTCAATGTTATATTTTCCAACTATTTTCATAGTAATTTAATGTTATGAAAAATAAGAATAAATTATGGTGACACTAAAAAATTGAAGTATCTCAAGCCAGGAACCATGTCAGATCCTAGAGCGTTGACTCACTTTTTTTTTAATACAAACCACCCTCTGCCACAAACCCTTCGAATACATCCCCTTGTTCTTTATGTAACACCCTCACTTTGCTTCAGCACTTTAGATTTCACGGGGGTTGGCTTCCTTTGTAAGGGGGCGTGTAAAATAAACGCTACTACTGCAGGGAATTTTACTTTTTCATTCGTAACTGCTATTCTCAGCTATTCCCGACATAAAGGTCGGGTCTCCGACTTAATGCTAAGGTTTATATCATAAAAATGGTGAATTTATAATAAATTGTTTCAGCATTCGCCTGAAAAGAAGAATATAAGCTACATTGTTTTCTATCTTTTGCTCGGTGCATAGGTCTATTAATGTGTGTTAACTCGTTATATTAATTTATTAAATTTTGTGGCTGTATGCTTAAGTAGGATTTAGTTTAAACAATATTTTTCTCAATGCACAGTTCGATTAATGCTGTTTGTTACTATGTAGTTTATTAAATTTAGTGACTTTTTAATTGATATAAGCTAAAAAAAATTTAAATTTCTTAAAATATAACTTTAAAAGTGTTTATACCTTCGTTAAACCATTTTTATTATTTTTGTTTGAAAACCATACTCAATCGACATTTTATATAGACCTTAAAATTATATTTAATTAAATTGTGAGGGAGGGAGGCTTAACAAAAAAGTAGATTTATTTTTTCAGTGACTTATCATGGAATTTTGCAAGGGTCAGCATAGTTAGTTCATACTGTATCTGAGAATTATTCTCATTCTCCAGAAGAACAGTCACTGCTCAGATTATCAACCAGAAAAATGTCCATATTAAGTATTTACTAAATCAAAGGAAATGTCTGATTGGTCAAATGGTGATCAGATATTAGAAAGAAAAGTTCACAGGTATAATAGTAATAAGCTCTGCTTACTTTGGCAACACTCCACAACACGACACAGAATACATTGCACTTCGTCTTATTATTCGTTCAGTCAGTTAGCATTTGATTACACTAATGGCATAAGAATGATTAAGTTATTATTTTATAGGAAATGTACACACATTGACGTGGAGAGAGAGGGGTAAAGTATTTAGGTAAAAATACCCTCAATAGGATACGAACCAAAACCTACAGCGATTAGCAAATTTGACTTTACAAGATTGATGTTTATTCCACGTGTTTAGAATGTATAAACTCTTTTGCAATAATCATAGAAAATATGTAATTAACTTATCTATATCTTTATTTAATCTACCCTCTGTAAAAAGTGACTACTTAAAATTATTATTTGACGCATGATTCATCAAAGTTTATCTAATAGCTCTATAAACTCTCAAATGCCATTCTTCCTAACATATTCTTCTTTATACATTTTTAGATTACCACTGTGTATTTCAAATTAACTAAAATATATCATACAGTATTTTCAAACATCCCCATAAGTTTCTTTTAAACTTTCTAGACTTGTTTTTGAGGTTGTTCGTGCGTTAAACAACACGTTTCTAAAAAAAAAAAAATTCCAATCACTGAAATAAAATACTATTCACTGTTTTATCCCACCTTTTCTGAGAAACTGATTCTGTGTGTGTATGTGTATTATTGTGTGTGTGTGTTCGTGTGTATTGTGTTCAACCCTCAGGGATGGTTGGTGAAGAGGGGTTCAGTAAGGGTGGTTTTCTCCCCTCCCTTCTCTCTACATCAGGAAGGAGGTTGAGACTCAGCCTAGCGAGATGGAAAGGAAAGAGAAAATGGAATGGCACAATGGGATTTTGAGGGGAAGAGGGAATGAGAACCACCTCCCTCTCCCCCACAAAACTTCGATCTTTGTTTGTCGCTGTCTGCTACACCCACTTCCATTGCTACGCTTCCACCCCCGAGCCCCTCCCAACCCTACCTACACTACAACGAACTGAACCACCCTTGCTAAGCTAACCGTATAGGAAATTCTTTGCGAGTGGTCCCTTTGACCATTTCTCAACCTCTTTCCTAAAGCTTGATGGCCACTCTGATGACACTTCTATAAAGTGTTCTATTTTTGAAAAAGAAAATCAAGCCTTACTTCACCCCATTATACCGATAATTCAACTTTAAATTTAAAAAAAAAACACACTATTTGGAAGCATTGTTCTTAGATTTGCTACTAAAATAGGTTAGATATTTAAAGTAAGCAGTGTTTAAAAATAAAATTGGCTTGGACATTTTGTTTATATTAACCTCCGTTTACATAATCCTTATCCTTAAGTTCGTAAAGACGAGCGATTGAGAGACAATCACAAATGGACCATAAACTAACATCAATTTGCCATCAAAATTAAAGCATCAACGATAGCAAAGGAAATATCTACCACTCTTTAAATTGATCGTATTTTCATGTATAGGGTCTACACTTTAATAGAAATTCATATAAAACATCAATATAGATTAGGTCCATAATTATTTAGACTAAAAACGTTTAACACAAAATAAAATCATGAGAATGTCAATAATGTCTATATAATTTGTTGAAATTGTTTTATTTTAATGAGTTCGATTTGACAAAGCTATAGCCTATAGCCTATTTATATTTATTAAGTATGCGAAAAAAATCTTATGAGGACGAAGCTTTACTATCCTTTAGTTATAAGAGCCAGTTGTTACCAAACTTTAGGTCACGGTGTGTTTTGGGTGATGTTGCAATGCTTATTGAGGCTATATTATTTATATCTACTTTTTTTAAAGTAATATATATAAATTATATAAAAGTTCAAATAGAAATATCAAATCCTAAGGTTCCTTCCTTCCAAAATACCCGTGGGGTTCGTCCAGTGTCTCTTGCGACATCTTAGTCTGATTCATATAATCATTACATAAGCATCTATGGGCACTTGGGTTTAATGTCACGATCTATTGGTTGGCCGGTGTCTGGCATGTCAGGATTTTAATTCCTGCTGAGTGTCCTAAGGTGATTTTTACTAAATGGTTTTCCCGTTTTCTCCCCAAACAAATAAGGGTACATTTCCTCTAAACTCTACCTTTACCACTGGTGTAATATCATAAATGCATTTAGCATGGATGGATAGTAAGAGGTAATGATAATAATAATTTAAAATTAGAGTTTGAGTGCTTTTAGGTTATTAAGGATTATCACGTTGGTTTCAGTTACAAAGTTAGACTCAAATCCTGCAAAAGGTTAGAAACCTCTAATCCATATAAACATATAAACGATCCGCATCGATAACCAATTCGTCTCTGATCTTAGAACTACATTGCTTTTGGCTGCCGTTGATGGTGAGGTCAGGACTTAGGGCTCACTGAGAAGTTAATATGTCTCACCACACCTGTCTATCATTCTAGTTTTCTTATCCTATTTCCATGGTAGTACATATTCACTTCCTCCACACCATTATCTTCAACCTTAAGCCTTAGATTAGGTCATTATTTTTCCTTCTGTAGAAAGTTTCTGAAGATCTGTTTAGATTAATAGTACGGCAACCTACCCCGGTGGTTGCATGGTCTAAGGTCGGGGTGAGCAACCCTGTCACCAATCGTCACATGCTTTGTCAGCTACCACAGTGAAATAAACTTTTACATGACGGTGTGTGCTGGTTATAACGTGATATTTCCTGCATATCATTGTAAGCATTACACTTTCAGAATGAGTCATTGATACAACACTGCCATCCAATACTCCTCTCCACACCATTTCTAGTATTTCATTTCATTTAATCTCTTCCTTCAGACAAAAGTTATGTTAAATTTACTATAAATTATTTTATATTTGAACAATTTTTTTTATCATTTGCTTTTGGGTCAGTTGTAACTGACTGTTCAAGTGTACAAATTTTGAATAAACTTGTTTAAACAGAATGTGTTGTTTTAAGTATTCGATTGAGAAACCTAATTTCTCAAAATTTACATGGTGTGTTGAATTTCACTGATCATTCGCCAGATCTGTGGCCACATTTAAAAAAATAGGTTGCCCACCTCTGGTCTAGGGCGTCACTCTGGCAATAGAATAGAATACCGATGAAGAAGATATTTGAATTTGAATCCCGTTCGGGTGTATTGAGAATGGGTTTTCCCTAAATAATTCTCCAATCTACTTTCACGCAGATGTGGGTACGATTCCTCTAAATTGAGCCTTTCTAATCTCTAACACATTAGCATAATTAGTGCGTGTGATTATAGCTCGAACGGGAAGTAAGATGCGGTGCTAAAAAATAAATAAGGGCTGCTCGCGCAGTTAGTTTGTTCATTTTCAACTAAGTGTCACCCGCCTCGGTGGCGTAGTTGGCTAACGCGCTAGTCGTGTAGAGTTCGACTGCCGAGGACGGGGAGATCGAGGTTCGAATCTCGGTCGGGTGAACTGGGGGTGGTTTTTCCTAAATGATTTTCCACTCTTACTCCACGCAAATGCGGGTTCACTTCATCTAAATTCAACCTTCCTAATTCCCAATCCATTAGCGTAATTAGTGCTTAAGTGTATAACCCGAACGGGTAGTAAGACGCGATGCTAAATAATAAAATAATAAAAAACTAAGTGTCTAGTGTTCAAAGAAGGATGCTCAATATTTAGTCTAGTTTCAATACCTGCCATCGATGTTTTTATATATATATATATATATATATAGTAAGTATATAACTCAATCATCAACTTTAGTCTCCTTAAAATTTAGCATAGAAACGTGTTCTTGCACCATCACCCTCAGCTAGGATCGTGACGTGGCGTGTTTGTGCATTGGCCTGGAGGAGAAAGAATGGATATAAGGGTTTGGGGGAAGCAGGGGGTTGGGAAGGAGGTTTTCTAGAAGACTAGGAGGGTGAAGACGAGTATTGATTTAAGAGCTCGAGACTCGCTGCCGGATATGTCGTGGTGGGAGTTTAAGGGGGGGAGGAGGAGGAAAGAAAAAAGGGTGGGTGGAGGGTTGGTTGTTTCAGACTCCCTTCGGCTGCTTTTGAGCGCGGGGATTCTGACAGACTGATGGATTTTATTTTAGACAGCTGAGAATTGACAGAATTACTTCCCTTGGTAAGTGTTCTTGGTTCACAAATCTCTTTCGCTTTGTCAGCATTTTAATTCATCTTCATTTACCACTGTAATAAACATAAGAAGATTATATATAAATAATTATTAGAGAAACATTAAATAAGCCAATTTTGTTAGTAAGAAACCAACCGCTCTCCCTTTTAACAAACTAAATTCGGATCCTATATGGAATAATTTACATTCAGAAAAATACTTAGCAAAATCTCTATCTTAGCAAGATAGGAAAACTAAAAACTCAACGAATACACATATGGAACAATATCTCTCGCGTTTAGTAAGCTTATTAGATCATGGCTCTTTCTCTCTAGAATTATTTCAGAACTTAAGTTGGAACGAAAGTTAACACGAGTTAACACCACCATTTATGAAGATTTGTTAGTAACATATTTTTAGATTTTATGAGTAAATTAATGCTTCAGTATATGCCTTTTTTTTATATACTTAAAGTTATCATAATAGTTAATATATTTTTTTCATAGGCGTCCCAGGATTTGATAGCTTTTTTACTACCATGATATATATTGAAGAACAGTTTATATTCATCTGCTATGCGTAAAAATATTTAATCTACTGTAGCAATATTTATTATGTCCAAAAATATTTTTTCTATAAAAACTGCCAAAATAGTGCCATTAGCTCGTGTCACCTTCCACCCTACCTTAAAGTATCGAGGTACATTCAAGCAACCTCTAGCCCTAGGCCAGAGACATTATAATTAGTTTAAATTCTTGGTGGTTGTTTTGAACTAAACAAAAACTAATAATTTTTATATAGGCTCATTAAAATGTTAATAGAATTAATATTTTAACGCTTTAAGAAAAACGTGTGGGCCTTTAGTGGTTCTTAAATTATTTCTAGAACAAACACACACAACCACAAGTAATCATTTAACCACAAGATGAATTTTTATGTATCGATGTATTTTTTTTTACCATCGATGAGAATTTAACTAACAATCCACAGGCGATTGGGCAAGCAAGTCACCGACTAAGGTGATGACCGTGTGAATTCAATAGTTAATGCAAGTATTATGGATCTACATACAGATATTAAGACCTAGTGTATGACCACAAATAACTTTCTCACTTAAGTCACATCTTTATAAACAATATTAAATCAAAGTTCCAGTATCATTAGGCCTTCTGATGCTCAAATTTATATGGTCTCCAATTTATTGTATTTTTATTTTTTTTGCACGTAGTACCTATCAAGTTTCATATCATTTAGTTACACAAATTGGATAAGAAAGAATAAGTAAAGGAAATATAACGTAGAGGAAATATACACGAATTTGCGTGGATGGAGAATAAAAAATCAATTAGGGAAAACTGCCGTCAGTATAACCAAATATGTTTCAAACTCTGACTTCTACATTATTAGAAAATCAGATTAGACGTGCATGGCGTTTAGTGTTATTTGGGCTGCCCCAATATTAAGTGAGTAGAATGATGAGGCTGAATTTAAAAAAAATACATCAGCAAGAGAATTAGCTTTTTAAAAAACTGCCTAACATATCATATGAGCTTCGAACCCTGGCCTTAAGGGTTCAAGTTGGCCACCCTATCCGTGCAGTCAACGATGCTGGTTCCTCATCATTTCCTGCTCAGATTAAGACGCTTAATACCCTCATGTTGAGCTTCTCGATACAAAAATAAATCCATCCCTGCAATAAAAGTGTGCGGGCCTATAAAGTGGCTCGAGAACGTCGTCACGTGGTTGGTTGAAAGCCCTCTTAGTGAAGGGGGTGATAGAAAGCAATACCCAACACCCCCTTCTCCCGACCAACCAACACACGTAGCCTTGGTGTTGAGCGGGCTGGTAGATGGAGCGCCGCACTTAGTGGGAACTGCTCCTGTGGGAGGCTGACTCTTCTCTCTTCCCTCGCTTGCATGGAATCTTTCCTGCACCAAGATCACTTCTCTCCTGGGATGCTCTGCCGTCGATACGACCCTCCGTCTTTTCTCTGAAACACGAACACCGTCATATGTTATCCTGCAGATTTGACACCTTCTTGTCAAGAACATATAGTTATATCAACCCAATATTTAAATATTAAAGTACAATAATTTTAGTGTTTATTATAAACTGCTTTTTATCGCTCATATGTCGGTAGTCTCATGGTCTACGCGTCACCCTCGTATTGGGCTGGATTGCCGGTGAGAGTAAAATAGGGGTTCGTTTATTTATTTATTTATTTATTTTGTCACCACGTTTTACAACCCGCTCGGATTTTACGCAAATATACTAAACTACGCTAATGCATTTAGGATGAAGAAGTTTGAATTTATAGAAAGAACAACTCTGGCAAGACGTGTTTTAATCACAACTTGTGAATGTGTGGAATGCCAGGCCTCCACCGTGGTTCGGATCCCACGTTAAGCTGTAGGTCCTCCATTTCATCTCACAATCACCCTACCATTACACATTAGCGTAAGTGCGTATAACCCGAACGGGTAGTAAGACGCGGTGCTAATAATAATAATAGTAATAATAATAATAATAATAATAATAATCTAAGAAGAATAAGAAAACCACATTTTACCAATTATAATTTTTCGGTCATGTCATGAATCGAATTCGGGACCCCTAAGCTCCACAGACAGACTCACAAATGTCTGAACTAAGATGTCGGTAATAATATGTTAAAATCATACATAAATTTAAAAATCCACGTACATTGATACAGTTGTTGCGGTTTTCTTAATTGGTTTGTGTAAAGGGAGATGCACGTGCATAGAAAAACTACAGTGGTGGAATGCTGGTAAAAAAATAGACAACTTAGTAAAAAAAGAAAGAGAATTGAACACAGTAGCTAGTATGGAGTCAAGTGCAGGCACTTAAGAGGCGAGACAAGAGAACGACACAGATTTATCTCGGCCGAGAAAGAGTTTCTGGTACAGCGCCTTCAGGGATGCTGGCTGCTTGGTGCGCTACTGGTTGTTTCAGGGAAGAGATATTTATGAGACGCACAGACGCGACACCATATCTCACTTTACAACTTTTAAAAAAACAAAACAAAAACACTTCCGTTTTAAATTTAATTTTCTTGTGTTTTTTTACCCCCGTGATTTTTTTTTTCTTAAGGTAATGTTTAATATGTGGGTTTAATACAGTGATAGACGTCATATAGAGCTAATTCTTATTTTTTTAGCACCACGTCTTACTACTTGTTCAGGTTATACGCATATGTAATAAATGAGCTAGCATAAAGAAAGTTGAATTTAGAGGAAGTGTACCCGTATTTGCGTGGAGGTAAATTGAACCCTGACCAGCCTGTCATCTTATGTTTAGTCTAACATCACAGTGACGCTTTAGAGGCTTAGATCATGCAGCCACCAAAGAAATTCGCTAATTCTTATTACATTTAGTTCTTAAGTTGGAGATTAAGGTTTTTCTCCCCACGTCTTAGTACTCGTATGGGCTATACATTAGTACATGCATTAATCGCTTCGGTGGCCGCATGATCTAAGGCGTTACTTTCGCAATTACCGCAGAATACATCCAATGAAATATACATACAAGTTAGATTTAGATAGGAAGAAACTTTGTGACAATTTTATAAATTACTAAAACAATTTTCAAAATCCTGTAATATACAAATGTACCTTTTCATACATATCTTTAAAAATATTAAATATTACTAGATAAAAAACTCTATGGCATCAGCCCTCAAGCAAGCTATACCGACCAAGCGGCCGCAATATGTTAACTAAGATAATGCTAATCTTTTGGATAGAGTTCAGCACAACGAAATCTCCGGCCACTAACCTCAGTTTTCTAGGCCTGAGCGTCTACTTTTTCTTTCAAGAAGCTTCTCATTTGTCCTCATGAGGCTGAGTTGATCCCGTTCCAGACCCCCTGCTTTCACAGAAAGCTCTAAAAGTGCCGGGAATCAAACCCAGGACCTCTTGATCTGCAGCCAGAAACTCTGACCACTAGACTAAAGAGGCGGTCATCACTAAATAAAGTAAAATTATACCAATATTATCTGTAAAAAGTGTCTGTGCTACCAAAATTATCTGTAAAATAATGTCTGTATTTTCTAAAAGGTACTTTCCACATCAATCCTATTATAGTAAGTTTTGAGCTGTTAACAAAAGTTATTTAACCAACGGATAGTAGTAAGGTAGTTTTGCAGGTAATAACGAAAATTCAATGTTTCATTGTTGGCTACTTTTAGCACAATTGTATTGGTATTCCTAGCATCTAGGCTATTAACGACTCATTCTAAGGATCGGAGATTGTAATGGTAGCTGACGGAAAGTGCATCAGCATTAGATTTTAAAGGTAATGGGAGAACCACATGGAGCTCTCTCAGATTTGGACCTCAACATACTCGTTATAGGTAGCCTAATAAGTTGAGAGCTTGATGCCTTAAGCCGTATAGACATAGGTACGTGTTTTTGATGAGAAACACATTATAGAGCTGCCTTTATAAGGTTTCCGGAAAGAATTCTCGTCGTCAGTGGGGTACATCAACCCCAGGTAGCTTTTTTTTTTCTTTGTTTTAAGTTTAAAAGTTTTCCTTTTCTCTTATTACCAGCAGCGAAGTGACACAGGCATCCTCATCCGCACTTAATCTCGAGTGAAGGAGACGTATTAAGCTAGAAACTTTGAGAGTAGAGGGTATGAGTAAGGGGTAAGGAGGGGGCCCTCCAACTAAACAAAAAGCTGGGGGGTGAGGGGGAACGTCGGTGGGTTTTCATTGAAGGGGAAGGGTTTGAAATGGGGTGTATCTAGGATTGTGTCACTTGACAAAAATAAATGGAAGATTTGTCATGTTTGTTAATTGGGTAAGATTTCAAGCTGTAAGCTGGGAAGTCTGCATGTGTGTATTTATGTGTATGTATGTATGTATGTATGTATGTATGTATGTATGTTATGTATGGATAGAATTTTAAAAGGAATGAACCCACACTTTCATGAAAATAGATTTAGAAAAAATTCAGGAAAATCACTTTCAGTACATCCGACCAGGATTAAAATACCCTAAACTCGTCATCGGCAATCCAGGCCAACATGAGAGTGCCGCGTTAAACCATACGAACACATATGTGGCTTTTCTTTAAATTCGATAAATATAGTCAACATTTGGTCTTTAATTTGGTTTTAAATTAAGAAACGATAACCTAACCTATTTTTCTTTTTTAAGAATTGTTATTAATGGTAGATGAATTAAAATATAATAGGTTTTTAAAATGGTGACCGTTTCCTTTATTTTCACTGATACTTTAATATCGATGTCCATTCTTTCGTATTCCCTATATTGGCTCTCCCTAGCCATCCGTAATGACAAAGCTTATGAATTTTAAAGTTGATTCAACTCCTAGATAATGCAACGGACTTAAGGATTAAAATTTCGTGTACAGAGCAATCTTTTACTGTGGACGCTATCTATTCTTATGGAATACGGACCTTAAGGATGCGGAATATGTACATGGGGATTTAGCTGTGTAGTGCGAATAACTTTACCGAGTATTTAGTGAGCGTTCATTGCAAGTGTGACATAGAACAGTGTTTTATTCAAAGTGTTTCATAAACACAATCAGTACTAAGATAATGTTTTAAAGACTATTATTAAGATTTTTGATGAATCTATAATATCTTGGCAGGGAATTTAACATATGTGGAGGTAGAGGGGCTATCTTGGAAAAGATAGCAAGTAGTAATGCCTCAGCCCATTCCAACAACACTGACAAGATAAGAAAGTCAGTGTCCACTTTTACCTAGGAGTGTCATTAGTTGAAATTGTCTGAACCTCTGCCTTGGCCTGGCATATTATGTTCTGCTAGTCGATTTTGACGCTTCAATAGGTAAAGTCAAAACATTAAATTTCATAAAATAAGCATTTCAAATCTTTATTGGCAATGGTTAATTTGGACACATTAATACAATTAAGGGGGCGTTCAAATATTACGTAAGCACATTTTTGACCATTTTTAACACATCTTCCCCCCTCCCCCCTTGTAAGCCAAAATAAGAAAATGCCTGAAACCCTCCCTTCTTTCTTACCTAAGATTTGTCAACATTTTTCATTTGTTCACAGGAATAACTTTTTTTCTCATGCAATTCTTCCTATAGTCTGAACAGGTAGTAAAACGCATTGATAAAATAAATTAAAAATTCATGCAATTTATAAGGTGCTGTAATAATTAACATAGAGGTGTAAATTAATATTGCGAAATAATTTACAATGAACATTGGTATACAATGAATTTAAATGTATTGAGCAGGTAAAATTAAAACAAGTTATAACATTATAAAAGTTTAAAATTTTACTTTACTTTTAATTGAAGTTATAAAATGTATTATTAGTGAATAGGAGTACATGCATATTATATTTATAATAAAAAAAAAATCCCATTTAATCCGATGAACAAGGTCCTTGAATCCACTTCTCAACACTTTCATTTATTATGTTTCTATTTGAGGGTTGAGGGTCGAAGGGGGACCTAGTTCACTCAAACGTTGGCTTACTTCTATAGGCTTCTCCACTTCTTCCTCGTTCAGCCACTCAGCATCTTCATTGCTGCCCTAGGTTCAAGTGGCTTGCAATGCACCCTCCCTCAATCTGTCTCACGTAAGCATTGTTCTGATCCCCCTATCCCCTTGTCAGCAAAAATAAGCAAATCTCAAACCCCTTTCCCCCTAAGGGGCTTACATAATACTTGAGCACCCCCTAACCAGTAGAGTTGGGTTAAAAACAAATTAATAATAATTAACGACATCGTAAGCTACAAAATGAGATAAAATCAAATTATCATGGTGTAAATGAAAATTATTTGTATATGATTAAAAATGATATAATTCTATCACTTTTAAACTGCTTATACATAAAAATTTATTTTTCTTTGACATATTATAAATATTTCACTGTGTACACCTTATATGCATGTCATTTCAGCCACATACATTAACTACTCTACTTTAACAATAGTACTTGAAAATCATAAAATAGCATATTTGATCTCTAATAACTCGTGAACAGTAGTGATTTGAGATAATTGAATCAGTATTTATAGCTTATACGTTATAATTATACACTTGTTAAAATTGTGCAACCTAAATTTTTTAATTGTCTAATGTTCTTAATGACGGCTCGAATTCCCTTTATCTTGTGAATGGTAGAACTGTCTGTGTAATATTACCCACAGCTATACCGGTGGTCGTCACATTTCAACGGTACATATTTCAACGGTACAGGAGAAAAAGGGGAAGCTAACATTACACACATTTTTCAGGTCAACAACTTTATATCACAAGCCCCATAAGTACTCCAGGATTTTTTTTTATCACAGAGACCTCTTTTAACCATAATCTAAAGTGCATTAGAAATGTTTTATAATTGTTTAACAGTTAGAAGCACTAACTAAATTAGAGTTTCTACATCTTTTTTCAATGCACTCTTCATTTGAAATGACCTACAGACCTATCAGTGTCTCCCAAACTGTGGTTCACGTATCCACTGGGGTACGTGAATAATTTAATCGGGTAAGTAACTTATAATTGTGTTTTATTAATCATAGCATATTATTTTTATACTAGAACAAACACAAAGGAGAGCCATTCCAACATTAAGTTCTTCAATGTGACAGGGGAAGCCTAATTTTTTCAATGGGACAACTTTTAGATTTTTCGTTATATTTACAGTAGACCTCTTAATTTACGACCAGCTAGTTGAATATTTAAGACTCAGTGGTACATGTTGTTTTATTTATTTTGTTACAATAATGAATTAGATAAATTTATTTTTAATAAATCACTATTAATAGTGTTTTATCATTGATGGTAGAAATTTATATTACTGTAGTAAAACCATATACTTATTTAGCTATTGGTAACGTTTATCAGCTTGCGAATGCATACATTATTTTATAGTGTTTTTTCTGCAATCACATGTAGTTCCATGTATGTTGATTTATTTACTTTTGACAAATAAACTGCTATTCTAACACTACTCTCCTGTATTTTAACGCATCCATTTGTGTCGTAAACTTACGACCTTATCCAAGATATGTTGTAAAAGCCTCATCGCTGTCGGTAACCCAAGGCTCTAGGCGAGTGGTTCAAGGTTAACAGCGTTATCTCCCCTCCTTCTTGTCATAACGAGTGTTGGTGTTACAGTGTAATAATAAGTTGTCATATGGGAGCGTGGGGTTGAGTGCATAACGGCCTTTACTGACAACTTAACGAGTCGCCGGCGGTATATCACTTTATGCCGCCTGCCCCTCTCTCCCCCCCGGCTTCTTCACAGCGCCTTGGCGCAAACTTTGGCTCACAAGAGCTTCTTCGTCGTAAATATAGCATGTGTGGTGAGACTACTATACACGTGGGAGGGGAAAATTGTATTTCAGTTGTTTTCAGAGGTTTAAAAACAAAAGTGCAATCGAGATAATTTTAAGCTTTAAAGTTTTCACTTCTTTTCAATTTAGCTCAAGGACATTAAAAATAAAAAAATTATCAAATTAGCTATACTAATTGGGTTTAAGTTGGAAATAACGTTGAAAAAATCAGAATTGTTCAGAATTGATTATTATTAATAGACTATTATTATTATTATATAGTAATAACAATAATAATTTGGCTTTAATAGTCAAGGAAAGGCCTTCTCCTACACTTAACCGAAATTGACAAATAAATGAGGATTGCAACTGAACAAATAATGATATAGGCTCCCTATTTATATATATATATAAGGAAAAACACAAAGTTGGGATATAAGATTGATATTATAACTGAAAAGTGACAAATGCAGAGTACATGACTTGACGTAAAATGTCTTAGTGACTTTTATACATGTCCAAAAATATCCTGGCTATCTAAATCGGACTGCATATTAAAACATTAACAATTATTTCTATTATATCTTCACACTTACGTATATGTCAATATTGTCCTGAAATTTATTGACAACTTTTTTTTCATTTGCAAAGTTTCTCATCTAATGTCACTATGCTCATGACATGTATTCAAAGATGGTTGATATCACAATGTTAAGAAAATTAAACTCTTGTATTTCTACTGGAGCATTATTTTATTTATTTTGGCCAGCAAATATTTTGTTATAAGAACTGCAAAAAAACACTGACCTCATCTTGAGACCCCCACATTCCTACCTTAACTCGCAGGGTATAGGTTAACCAAAGTTAACCACATAACTTTGGGTGGTCCCATACGACCTTTCTACGGTTACGAATAAGAACATCAGATAGTTTATCATGTTTACGTGTCACACTGAAAGGAAATGAGTTGATATCTTCGGAATGGCTATCCATTTTCTCTTTCGCAGCTCCGATAGGGAGGAGGGGGTGAGGTGGTAGCGTACCATATCGCCTAAGGCTGGTTATTCCGTTAAGCTGCCACATGTGACCTTGCTTGTTTTCTTGTCGAATTCTAAAGTCGACTTCCCTTTTCCTGTTCCCAACTCGCATAGGACCATAAATTCTAGCTCAGGAAGACCAAGACCCAAGAAGTCTTGTTTATTATAAAAATACCAACTTCCTTGACTTACTTGGGCATGATACAGTACTTCCATTATTTGTGCAACTCTTTTTTTTATGACAGAAATAGAAGTTTTTGTTTTGTCTTACGTTTATCGCAACAATATTCAACGACTAAATCTTAGATCAATGTTAAAAAAAAAAGGTAGTAAAATTTCATTGGGAAAAATATCTCTCGACACGCACGACAGTGATTTTAACCCTGATCTCACTGTAATTGTCAAACTAATTGTAATGTGAGCACAACGCCCTGGACCACTCTGATGTATAGGAATATTATGGTAATAAAAATATAGCTTAAATGTTGATAAACCTTTTCAGTTGGGAGTATTTTTTAATTTAAATATTATTTACTTGCTCACTGTCTAGGCAATCTGTCCTTGACTATACATTTCTGTTTAGTAAAAATAAAGTTTTAGAAATGACCTCCATTTATTATTTGTTAAATATTAATATAATATTATACTGTACTAAATATTAGTTTTAGTATAAAATATGCTATTAACGTAATTACTTGTTAAATCTATATAAAGAAGGACTATGATCCATATGTCATGATGGTTTGGATAGAAAAGGTATAATATTTGTTAGTTATGGCTATAACTACATCTAGTTATCAAGTTCTTTAAATTGAAAAATGACCCCTGGGCACGGGAATCAAGACTGGTACCTTTGGCTTAGTAAGCCAATGCTCTAATTTCTAAGCTATCAATTTGAAGAACTTGATATCTAGATGTGGCTAAAACCATAGCTAGCAAATATAATACCTTTGTCATCAAATCCATCATGATATATGGATCATAATCCCACATGATATGCGGACCCGTACAAATATCAATGTACAATCGGCAGCATAAAGCCAACTATTGAGTCGATGGTGGTTGCGTTATCTGATGGCTCGTGACTTAATTGTTCACATAATTTTAGCGGACGATTTCTACATGTCCATCACAGACTCCGCCTTAAAATATGTGTGAAGAATGACCCTGGGCACGGGACGATTCCTGGATAGCTCAGTGGTTATAGAGCATTGGCGTACTAAGCCAAAGGTCCCGGGTTCGATTCCCGTCTCCAGGTGTCATTTTTCAATGTAAAGAACTTGAAATCTATATATGCTTGAATTTATTTATCTTTAAATATTTTAAATTTGAAATATAGCCCACGACATGTTGGATACCAAACATTAGTCTGCTCCTAAAATTATGAAGAATCTTAACTGGGAAATAAACTTCTGGTATCAATCATTCGAAAAGTCACTTGGGCTATACAATGAAATGTTCCATTTAGTAGACTCTCCTAAAACGATTTATGATAATACACTTTGTATACAAAGTTTTTCTTAGAAAATATTATTTAAACTGAATGGTACAGAAACGGCGGAACCATTCTCTCCGAACATCTCCGAGAGTACACGAAGTGGATCGAAGAGTAATTTCTGTTGGGCGTGTCAACGCGGGCAGCTTCTCTCATTGGGCGAACTAGAGAAAGAGAGACATTCCGAAAATGTAAGGCATGAGCTTGACTAAAGTTGACGAAATAATTTTAAATTGACGAGAAGCCACTCGAATAAAAACTTGAAAGTAATCAACAGTCAAGTTTTTTTTTTGGTGATGTGCTAATTTGCTCCCCTACTCTTTCTATGCAGTGCTCAGCAACAATCGACCTTAATGGTGGGAGTGTTTATTATGATTTCTCAATACGAAACGTAATGTCTTATGGTTGTTTATTTCAATTTATGGAGGAAACTTTGCTACGCAACGAATGTCATAACTGTTAATTTTTTAGGCCAATAATATAGAGTAGGGATTCCCGCGGGTCATCTGCATACCTCTTACTTTATATGTATAACACAAGATTTTATATATTTAAAATAGGAAGCTTTTTCTTTTGACAGTGATTCCAAGAGATTTACCCAACCCATTTATTTTTTAGGATATGTCTCAAAATTTTAAGTTTTTAAAATATTAGAAGCGATTAATTTTTAGTTTGAGACTAAAATTAGTTTAGGAATATTCACATTACCTAGTTTAAAAGAATTTCCAATTTAAATTTTAAAATCTATTAAATTGTGTCTTAAAGTGTTGTTTGCAGGGGTCTATCATGTGGCCCAAGGATCCCAAGTAGTTTAATAGTAATAATAATAATAATAATAATAATAATAATCACAATAATAATAATCACAATAATAATATTATACTAAAAATTAATTAAAGAATATTTATAACATATTATGCAAAAATTTGAAATGAAATGATTAAATAATAATCATCCATGCAATCAGTGATGTATTTCTTTTTTTGCTAGACACAAAACAAGTCAAATAGAAAAGTAAATATATACAGACCAACAAATTTGTACAATTATTTATATTTAAAAAAATGAGGTCTAGAGTGTTAGAAATAGTAAAAAAAATCCTGTTATTTACAAATTAACTGTGATTATAAATTATAAACATTCGATTTAACAAATTAATTTTTGTCTTTTATTCATAGTCGCTAAAGGGAATTGGCTAAAAACTAATTATATTTTTTCCTAAAGCTTTGCAAACAAATCCTTCCCCTCACCCTTTCTCCCAAGGTCAACGGTCCCTCCAATGAACCTTGCTTTCAATTGGTAGTTCAACTTTCCTCATGTGTGAATATACAAATAGATCTAATATTCACTGATATCAAAATGTGAATTTATTTTATATATAAAATTAAATGTCAACCGTATATTAGTCTACATTCCCATCCTTTAATGTTCACAAATATTTATTCGATAAAAATTATCAAAATAGCTTACTTTACCTTTGCCATATTTCTGGTAGGCTCTTAAGGAAAGTATTCGCTTAAGTTTTCATTTTTTTAATGATTAAATACTGTAGGCCTATATTATTTATTATGATTAAAGAGTTAACACCATCACTGAAAAAAAAAAAATGTTAGTACATTACAAATTTTTTTAAAGTTCTTACAATACCATATTTGACCTAATAGTATCCGGAGACTGTCTATCTGGGGTGAAAATTAGAGAGTAGATGAGGCTACTATTTGGTCAAATGAGGTCTCAGTGATTACAAAAATGGACGCCAAGCATTTAAAAAAGCATTTACGAATGTACGGCGAAACATTTTTTTAAAAGTGGTCACGCTACTTGATTAATTAAGAGGAAAAACATACTCTATTGTAAGTGTGGAGTTTGTTTCATATAAGATTTTTTTTTTTCCAAACTGTACCATTAATTCAATCTTTGACCACCTCACATACTCAGGCTATTTTTTATTTTTTCAAATACCACCCTTTTATTTGGTGGCACTCTATTGCTCTTCTCTGCAAATGTTTTATTATAAGCTAATTTATGAAATGTATTTAAATTATCTTTAAGTTGAATAGCATTTATTTGACCAAATTACTTAAATGACATGTTTACGACAGTGTAATAAAGTTGCTAACTTCTTCGGTGGTCACATCGTATAAGGCGTCACTCTCGCAATATTCTAAACTGCGGATGTCAGGGAGATTGTAGTTTAAATCTCGGTCGGGTGTACCGAGGGTGATTTTTATAAATAAAAAAATCCACTCTTACTCCATGGGAATGCGGGTACAATTTAAATGCTACCTTCTTCATATTTAATTCACTAGCGTAATTAATACATATGCGTAGGCCTATAACCTGAATAGGTGGTTAGACATGGTGACTATATATATATATATAAGTATATATATATATATAAGTGTTCTAAATGTGTAGGCCTTACAGTATGTCTACCACAGCTTATATATTTGGTTTAGGAAGGACTGACACTTGAAACTCCGGGAGGTATAGTGTTTTGTGTTTTTGCGGAAACGATAAACACGTCACAGCATATGTGGGGGGTAAGACAAGTTGACTATCTGTATTTCCTAGTGTTCAGCTTGGACATGTTCACTTGTCTCCGTGACTAGATGGTTAAAAAGGGTTGACTACAAACCTAGCAGACCCTGCTTCGTTTCCAAGTGACTTTTTATTTTTAGTGCCGCGTCTTACTACCGGTTCGGGCTATACGCTTAAGTACTAATTACGCTAATGGATTAGGAATTGGGAAGGTTGAATTAAAGAGGAACTGAACCTGCATTTGCGTGGAGGGAAAGTGGAAAACCATTTAGAAAAAACCACCCTCAGTCCACCCGATCAAGATTCAAACCTCGATTTCCCGGTCCTCTGAAGTCTAGCTCAACACGACCATCACGTTAGCTAACTACGCCACCGAGGCGAGTCCAAGTCACACTGATTATATATATAGATGTATATATATATACATAGGCTATATATATATATATATATACATAGGCTATATATATATATATATAACCTTTGTATGCAGGCTCATCTTACTTTTCATAACTAAAGTATGATTTTGGTAAAAATACGCAGAAACTACAAATACTTTTTTTACTGCCAGAAAAAGATAACATTTAACTATATTACTATTTAATGAAATATATAGGCATTGGTAATATTTATTGAAAGTGACAGTTGCAGATGATATAATATGGTGTATTAATACGTGAAAGTAGATCTAGCAGATTGACTGGCTTTCAAATAAGGTTATTCTTATGCAAAATGGACTGTACCTTTATGCTAGGGCTGAGTGGATGGTGTTATTTGCACAATCCAAGCTTTTATTATATTAGATTAAATGGTCTAGTATAGTTACACTGGAATGAAGAGAAAATTATTTTTCTATCATCCTTTACTTACATAGTTAGTCTTGCAAAAATAGTTTAATAATTGACATTTTCCACTCTACAAGGTCCGGAAATCCAACTATTTTGGTTGATCATTCAAGACTCAGATGCCCATGAAATGAAAGAGTATAGTATAGGAGCATAGATTGAATATTTGTGAATTGAATAATGTAATTTAATAGGAGTTACAAAACAAACTTTATTGATATTTGTATCTTTCTCATCCCCTTTTAGTTATCCAACTGCAGGACTACTCAGTAACGTAATAAGCCCAATTGGTTTCTGGCGTTTATGAATTTTCGCCAGACTATTCTATCACCTTAAAAAAAGTTACTTGCTAGATTTAAAAAGGATATTCCTTGATATTATATAATAAGTAGCCTAATTATGATTTAATAAATAAATTAACTCCCTCGCATCCATGTGTAATGCGTCACTTGGACCATACTCCCTAACTGACTCACTCGACTCGCTCCGACATAATTGTCCATGCAGTGAAGAGACGCATGAGCACATCTTCTCTGTGAAAACTCTGGAAGCGGTGCGCTGTGGCGTCCCGACGCCCCGGAGAGGGGAAATGTAGGGGTAGTAGTAAGAGAGAAAGAGAGGGCAATTGACTACATAGGGCGCCCTCCCATGCCAGGAAACCAGCGAGCGAGCGAACGAAACCTTCCCAAGCTTTTTAGTAGCCTGCTTCAGTTGAGTTCCTCGCATGCTGTCATAGCGTCCCGTCATTTCAACACTTGCAAAATAAACAATTCAGCTGCGTCTTGTTACTTCTCGCCGACCGTTTACTTGTGTCATTTAATCATCGACGTGCTTGTTATAATTATTACTCTAGAATACAAAAAGACCTTTTGCCACATTCGGCTTTCAGTGATTTTATTTTAATTTGTGCTTAGTTTTGATTTTTTAAAGATACTTTACTTTGCTACTCGTTTTTGGTCCAAATTTCACTTTTATTGGCTTGTCATCGCTTCGCAAATACATTTTTTGTTTGAAGAACGATGTAATTTCTTCAGTGCTCATAGTGTATGGTCAAAAACAGACAACATTACTATCAGTTCTGTGTGGATATGGTATAAAAACAAACACGTTAGTCCAGTCAAATAAGTGACATTCAAAAGTGATTATCGAAAAAAAAATTAAAACATTATTTTACTCGTATGCAACAGGGATGTTCTGTTTTAACCAAATAAATCCCAATGAAATGTTTAGAACTGGAGTTTGATTGGACGTCAAAATAGATATACGTGTCGACGTGATGGTGACGGCTGATTGGTAATCAGTTAAACTTAATGCAAACCATATGTGAAATAGAGAGTGATATAAAATGTTCGAAAAAACGTTGGCTTTTAACATTCATTAATCTTTCCTAATTTTTTCTTGAAAATAAATATTTACCAACTTAGTGTAATAAAGTTTAATACTTTACAAAATTGAAATTATAATTTTTTTAACTCGTTAATATCATTGTCGTTTCTCTGAAACATCCTTAACAAGCTGCTGCTGATGTATTTTCATGAAGACTGGATGTAAACGGAATCGATTTTTTTTAAAAGTCGATTTATCTACAAACGTATCGAAGACACTTGTGTAAAGTAGACGATCCCCTCTCCATCATTAATAACTGTATCCAAGTATTTCAAGTCTTCCTCCCTTCCCCCTTTTCCTCACCTCTCTTCTTCCCCTTTTCCGTACTACAGCTGTTTATCTTCTCAAGGTCGCCAGTGTATATCCACTTCGAAGAGGTTGAAGAACTTTTTCAACTGTGCGTTATTGAATAGTTTAATTTTTGTTTATTTTTGTTTGTCTAATAATACTGAAACTTTGTAAACAAAACAGTTCCTCTATTTTACTTTTAGCTACATAAGTACTCAATCATACTTTCTTTTCATATATCCTTAACAGGGAGAGAGAGATAATTAACGATTTAGTTCAAAGCAATTGACTACTAACTTAAAGTTCAACGACTCTTTAGCTAAAAATACGTTGACTTTATTGTGCATGCCCCTTTGATTTATGTGAGAGTTTATTGCTGTCAAGCATTGTAAAGATTTTTTTTCTTTCTTAAATGCCATAGTTGGATAAGGAAAACAACGATCCACAAACAGCATCAACAGCTTTAAGGTCTTCGTTCTAAACTGGTGGTCAAACAAGTTTATGACATCTTCCTGCATTTATATAATTCCCTTGACCTCTCACAGTTAAAACAGCAAAGGCAACCTCGCTCATTTTCAACCAACAATATAACTTTACTGAGTGCAAAAACAAAATTAATAAACCTCTCTTCTATATCAAGACATCAAAAATACCTCCCGTCTCATAGAAAGTGTATACCCTGCCCTTCCGTTTCAGTTTTTTTTTTGTTTCCTTTCTTTAGATCCTCCCCTTCTCTTTTAACTCACTCATCAGGCAGAATAAAACACAGAAGTGTAAGAAAGATAAGGATACACAAGTTCGTCACGCAAAGCACATTAATATATTCAGGACTTAATAGTTCACACTGACGTCTACATACACTGGTTTGTCATACCGAACTCTTTGCGTATTCATTATATGTAATGCAACAAGCGTTTCAAATCTCACTCTTGAGTTGGTGTCGGGAGTAGAGAGAGGGGGAAAAAAAATCATAACAAAAGAACGAGTTTATTCTGCGCTGTGGAAGTTTGACGTCAGAGGACGTGTCATATTAGCTTTAGTTTGCCTTGTTGCGTCATAGTTTTCTGAGATGTGTTGGAAGAAAGGAAAGGTAAAAAAAGGTGTATGACATCTATCGCTCTTTCTGTTTCAAGGTTTCTAAGCGATACGTGTGGTGTTGTTTATTTCGCTGTACCTGCCATAGATATGTACTGTAAAATAGTTTAAGTAACTTTATAAAGATTATATCTGCATTGATAAGCGTGTATTGTAATATTAATATTGGGACGTACGCTATTTTTGCTAAGGAAGACTCAACAGAAAAGGAAGTTCACCATAACTCAACAAGAAAGTCTAATTTGTAGATACTATTTAAAGTGAAAACATATTCACATTTATATGTAAATATTTATACCTTTATAGTGCCTCATATTTATAAAAAATATATAATTTTAATGTTTGTAATAAACAAACATTAAATACCCCATTTAGAGAAATCAAGCTTTGAAACGGTTTGGCCTGGACCAAGAATTAAATGAACTTATAAAGGGAACAGACAAAAAAAATCTTCTCAGCCCATCATTTGAAAAAGTTTCAATGACATTTAATTCGTAATAATATCTTCTAGTCTTTGCTGCATGCTCAAACACGCGAGATTACTCAAAAAGACCGAGTACCAACACGGAACGTCTGAATTAGCGGAGGTGGCAAGAGGGGGAGTCGACGGTTGATGAAAAGAACAACGAAGGTGAATGTGTTGTCGAGGTAGGAGGCCTGGGCCTGTCTGCACGCGAACGTGTCACACAACAGTCTAGCCATGTGGAGAGGGGAGAACATATAGTTGGAACGCTGGAAGGTTGTGATAACACCAGAGTTTTTACTGGGACGTCGTGGGTGGCTTATGGTCTCTGGTCACGACACTGCGTGGGCTACCTTTCATTAAGAGACCAGAAGATATCGTGGACGAAAGACTCGACTCACGTGTATTTCCGTAAGAACATTGGGCAAGAAACTGAAGAAAATAGATGAAGAAGGAAAGGGACCCATCCACCTGATTCGAAGAAATAGTGATAATCCGAGTGAACTTTCCTAAGAGAATTTGTATAATGTCTAATTAAAATGTGACGAAACTTGCAAACTGTTTCAAATAAAAATATATATTTGGGTAGACATAGATGAAATATTATGAGTTGGAAAGTACTCAACTAATCTTCTCTAGAGGAACGCAAACAAACGAAATAGTTTTATTTTGGTGACTTGGTAAATTAATAAACTTTGTTGTAAACTGGAAATAGGACAAGTCATCTTAATAATTTATAGAAGCATAGAAAAGTAAAAACAACGTGACAAAAACGAAACTCTTCTTTCAGTGTTTAAAATAGAGTTAATAAAAAAAAAGGCACACTATTCTGAACATTGGCCAACACAAACTTTTAAGTGATATAAATTAAATAAAACTTTCTTAATCTAGACCAGGCGAGAAACCACGAGACTCCTTCACTTTCGGTAACGTGTACAAGAGTGATGAGATGGAAGATGGGACAGAGGGAGTGAGGACGAATCGAAAAAAAGAAAGCCTGCCGGTGTTGGTTTTTTTCTTCGCGATAGGGAAAGGTCGAAGACAGTAAAAGAGAAGCCAAGACCAGGTGTGCTCGTGTTCTGGTCTGAGTCGGGTCGGTTTTTAACCGCAAGAAGGAAGAGCCCGAGGAGGACCGCCCTGAAGGACTGAAGACGAGGGTGGTGGTGGGAGGTGGTCCTCGTCGACCCAAGGGAGAACCGACGGCGGCTGGAAGCGGCAGCTGTCAAGTCGGGGGAGGAGGGCGTACAAGTGCGTCAGGACGTCGGCGAGGAGAAGACGACGCCGGAGGAGGTAATGCAACACTTTCATTCAAACCACTTAAAATATTAATAACTCGGGGTGGGTGAAGATTCAAAAATTTTAAAGTCAAAATCAAAGGCAATATTTGCTTCATGTCGAATTCTACACAATAACAAGACGTACTTCGAATTTAAAGAGTGCATTTTTAATAATAATAATAAATAATATCATTATTATTACTTTTATTGTTATTACTATAAGCTATTAATAATTCTTGAATAAGAGATAAACCCTATTCGAAAGCTTCACTTCTTGTCAACACTAACTTTTATATGTCATCATCGAAATATGTTAATAATAATATGATTAATACATACTACCTCCTAGAAAAATTGGCAAAGGGAGTGGGTGACAAAATAAGGGGACCCTAAATATATTTACCAGTAAATACTGTCTGGTCCTTCATTAGTAAATATATACCAATTAATTCCTAGAGCTAGGTGTGTTGTATCAGGGAGTTAAGTTAAGGTTAAGTTAGTTTGTAGCTCTTGTTTGTACCAGATTGTTTGTAAAGAGCATTTAATTACCTTGTTATATAAGCTACCTATCATTATATAACAGGGAATAAAGTATGTGCTACCAAAGTTCTATCTTTCCACTGCTTTAAGTAACTCTGTTTTTAATCCTCGTTGAAAACGACAAGGTCGTCTACTATAGAAAGTACTCAGACTACAATGATTATAAATATTTTTACGTATGTTGTAGTTTTGATACATTTTCTAAACATTTAGGCGTCGATACAAAGTTTTGAGAATTCAGAATGATTATATTCATTGAGTGATAAACAGGTCTTACTCCAGTAATAGACGCAATGAAATAGTTGGGGAGCTTTAAAATAGTAATATAATTTATCAGCCAAAATTCTGTGTATGGTAAATTATTATGTAGTAAATTATATATCGATAAACAGTGTGAAATTCTTCATATGATTTGGCAGTTCTGACAAATTTATTTTCACTAAAAAAATTCTGTTATATTATGTTTACTGATTTCCAACTATTATTTATTTCATATTTTAAGTAAACGTGAACTTGTTACTAAGTTATTTTTACTATAAATTTAGAAAATAATAAATATTTTTATTGTTTTATTTTATATTCCCCTTAAATATATTTTTGGGTAGGCTTCCTTGGCACGAATTTTCTACAAACTTTATTTTTTTTCAGGACTAAATAAGCTTTTATATAAAAACCTAGTAGTTTAACTAGACAATTTCTTTTAAAAACACTACAAAGTAAGGAACTAATTTTTTAAACGAAATATGTATTTTAATCTATACACTATATAATAATAATAACTTATGATTTAAATCTCTGGTTTGCAGCCTATTTAGTAATTAATTAATCCTACAAAAATATATTTTTAAAATAATCTATCTACCTGAAAAACTAGGGCAGTTGTTGAAATTTAATCAAAAATAAAATTTAAATTTGGATGCTACGTGGTATATTTTGTACATTTAGTTTTTAATTAGAGATAAATATTTCATGGACATTAAAAAACGTGTTTAATCTTATTTCTCTAGTTTTATTTCAAATTATATTCTTTAATAGAAACACAAATATGTGCATCTGCCAAAATTGCTGTAGATTTATACTATTGCCTTAATTTTAATACAAGCTAAGTTATAATACTTAATTTGGTAAATTGTTGACATAGCGTTTAGAAATTGAATATTTTCTGAAAAATACAACTAAATACACGCTATATTTCTCAAATGTTCAATTTGAAATAATTTTCAGGTTGTCTGAAATTAGATGACAAACAAATCTTTTTATGAACTTTTATATGATCTTCAGATTACCTCTTGTGTTTGCTTGAGAAACTAATTTCGTAAAAAGGTCAAACTAGGTGTTTCCCTATTTTTTAATCTCTTTAAATTTTAAATTATTATATAAATCGGGAAAATATTTTTAATTTTTCTAGAGTTATTTTAATTTTTTTAATCGAGTACATATTATTTAGTGTCGTATTTTCAATATAAAAATTGAAAAAACAACTAGTATTTACATTGCATTTATTAAAAAGATTAAGTTTTTAATTAAATATAACTAATAACCGTGAGATGAATTAATATATGTTTAGTCACATGCTTTCATTATAAAATATGGCACCCATAGAGCTACCAACTAATTAGGTTGGTCGGATGTAAACTTATTTGTTTCACACAAGATTAAGTGGCCTATTATATTTTCAATCAGCTGGTATCAAACCAAATGGGGTGCATCATTTTAAGTCCCTAGGATTCACATGGTGAACGCATATATTATTTAAGTTAAACCTCATGCATCAATCAAAAGTAAAGAAAAAATTATTATGAATTTGTTTTATTTCTAAATAGTCTACGCCTTTCTTTTTCATTACCCTAATGACAATAGTTTAAAACCAGATGTCTAAACTCATCGGATGTATTTTGTACAGATAGGTTGGTTGTTTATGTTAAAACTCATTGCTGGACCTGAATTTTCTAAATTTTAGTTTGGTTATCATTAGCTTATTTTTTTGTTAAGCCATTTACCGATACAATATGTTTGTCAAGTGTAGGCTAAAATTAAATTAAAAATTACTTGTGTGCGACTTTGTGAGGGAGAAAAATATTTGAAGGTCCACAAAAATGTGAGTGTACATCCCTGATTCGTGATCTTCCCAAACAACACAATGGCAGCGATGGGACATTGCAACATATCCATTCTGAAGTAGGTCCCCTGGTGTGATGCCATCAGTCATATGTCT
The DNA here is from genome assembly GCA_902155825.1 of Timema genevievae. Taxonomy (NCBI): domain Eukaryota; kingdom Metazoa; phylum Arthropoda; class Insecta; order Phasmatodea; family Timematidae; genus Timema; species Timema genevievae. The sequence goes on along the minus strand of CABFWO010000001.1, from coordinate 920,341 downwards.
GAAGCTTAGCTGCCTCTAGAAGACAAGCGATGAATCTAGTTGATAACATTGAGTAGGTTGGGGGGGGAAGGCATCTATATTGGCAGCCTCTTTTTGGGCGTTCATTTCCTCCAGGTGAGCTGGAACTCCAGTATTCTTCATCTTATCCTGTTCGTCTTCTTTCGTTGTTCCATCAACCATCAGTCAAAATGACCTAGATAGAGAGAGATACTATCTATTTTTTATTTTGTTTTTCGAGTATAATACCACTTGAAAAATTGAGAACCTAAGACATCTGACTGGGACGCCATTTCCCACAGGTTCTAGCTATTAGTGGAAGGAAATCTCGAGATGTGTCTCGCTGATTGCGAGAGATGTAAAAAGTTTTTTTTATCTTCATTCGTTGATTAGTTGAACCTTTTTGAGTTGGACACCAGCCATTTCTTAGCGTTTTATTCTCTTCCTTAAAATCTCACATATTTCTCAATATATTTATATATATTGAAGCTATTATTTGAAAAAATCCTTCAGAAAAAATTATTCTAAATAAATTACTAAAAAATCGAACAATCTATTTAAAAAATGAAATTAACGTTGGAATTAAAGTCAAAACTTGTTGCATCTCGATATAATTTTATCAGCATCGATTAGTCAATGATGTTATTAATACTATATACATTTTTCATCAATGATTGTTTGATAGGAAACAAATTATGTTGAAACACAAGATTTGACTTTAAAACAATTTTACTTTCATTTATTTAATTTCTCATATTAAACTTAAACTCTCTTTACGAGAATGCTGTTTTCAAACATAAATAAAATATGATACACCTGCAAGTCATGCTTAGACTCTGAACTAGGCTCTGCAAAAAGTTTAAAAAGTACAACACTTTTTTCGAACACAAAACACACTTCACACATGTGAATACATAGGCTTTATAAACGATTATCAAAGGTAGGTATGGTTTTTATTCAAGCCATTGATGTGTAACAAAGTTATTTCACGGTTCAGTAAGTCATTGTTCTTGTTCTTTCATTCCGAAATAGTCCCATGCCTTAAGTAATCATATAAGAACAATGCATGTACACTCAAAATAATAATTTGCATATTAGCAGCGAAACCAAAAAATCTTGACCCAGAAAAAGGTCGATTACGATGGATTTTTTTAGCGCCGCGTCTTACTATCCTTTCGGGTTATAAGCTTATGTACTAATTACGTTAATGGCTTAAGAGATTGGGAGGGTTATATTTGGATGAGGTGTACTCGTATTTGCGGGGATGGAGAATGGAGACCAATATTGGAAAAACCACCCTCAGTACATTCAACCGAGCTTCTAACCACGATTTCCCCGTTATTGGCAGTCTACTCTACTGCGAGAGTATCTCCTTAGACCATGTGGCCACCGAAGTGAGTTATTAAGATAGTTAGACTGTTTGTAGACCAAACAATGTATGTATGATTGTGCCAGAGTTATATGCATAATATATATTATCAGTTACTATTATTATAACGTGACTCATGAATATGTTTACAAGTGAATGCCACAGTATTTTGTGCCCATATTTAATGAACTCTGTTTGTGGTCTAATCTAGGTCTAATCTTCATATCAAAAACTTAGATCGGCTTTCAATGGGATGAAACCTTGTATTTATTTATTATTTATTTAGCACCACATCTTACTACTACCCGTTTGGGTTATACGCTTAAGTACTAACTACGCTAATGGGCTAGGAATTAGGAAGGTTGAATATAGAGGAAGTGAAACCACACTTGCGTGGATGGAGAGTGGAAAACCGTTTAGGAAAAATTACCCTTGTTCACTCGAACAAGATTCTAACCGAACCTCGATTTCCCCATCCTNAAAAAAAAAAAAAAAAAAAAACTTTCAAAAGTTAAAAAGAACAACAATAGTTGTTGCAAAATTAACGGTGATCAAACACATGGTTAGAAGTATGAACACATGAAAATATATTTAGTCACATTCTTGGCTTTCACTTAGTTCCTTTGAATTTTCGACTTCAGGTTTATATGGCAGATCTTCAATTAAATCAGTTCAGGAAATATTTAGTTACACCATCTCAATACGGGTACTTGTAGACAACCTCCATAGGTGCACCACGGGCAACGCTCTGTACCATCAGAGGGGCTAATAGTCTACATACAGGTGACCGAACAATATGTCATGTCTCTCCCTCTCTACCATAAAAAATTTAAAAAAATAATCCAACATATCTGGTTCTTCATCATTTTTTGATTGTTTATCCGTCAGCTAGATCTACTTTCACGTATCTATACGTTGTCCACGTGATCTGCAGCTGTCATTTTTTATATATATTATATATACTTATAAAATAAAACTAATAATATAATAAAATGTTATCATTGCTGATCGAAAAAATAGTATTTGTATCCTTATGTTTTTAGCATCATACTTCGTAACATATTTCATTGATTAATATTGATATGTTTCTATTGATTTAAATGTTGATGTAGCGTTTTTCTCCTTTGTATTTACTAACACATGTTTATTATGTTACAAAGCTAAAATACAAGTGACATTGTTCTCTGGTAACGTTTTGATTGTTTTTTAAATGGCTTATTTTAGTTTTATATAAGAGACCGTGTTTTTAAAACCATTCTTTAAACCAATCACGCAACCAAGGCGTTACATGAAATTTTTTCCACGCTCATAGTGGTTACAAAACGACTCTATCGTATTTTGTCCATAGCTTACACTACTATCCTTGAGCTAGTTTTACAAAAATGAAAGTTGGTTTATTGTAGTCGCTAAGGCGATAGTCTTGAGCGCTCAAAAACCACCCAAGATGGTAGTTTGTACTCAAATTCTCATCGCAAACCTGAACTTAAGATTTATAGACAGGAGTTGTTTGGAACGCAAAATATTAAAACACAAATTATTCGAATTAATTGAAAAAATTTCACCTGGGCATGGGAATCGAACCCAGGATATTTGGCTTAGCGTGCCAATGCTCTACCACTGAGCTATCCAGGGATTGTCTCATGCTAAAGGTCATTCTTCACTCATAGTTTAAAGAAGATTCTGTGATAGACGTTTGGATATAATCGGTTACTAAGAGCTTTCATTCGGTAGCGTAGTTGGCTAACGCGCCAGTCGTGTTGAGCTTGACTGTCGAGGACGGGGAGATCGAGGTTCGAATCTCGGTCTGGTGAACTGAGGGGGGTTTTTCCTAAATGGTTTTCCACTCTCCCTCCACGCAAATTCGGGTTCACTTCCTCTAAATTCAACCTTCCCAATTCCTAATCCATTAGCGTAATTATTACTTAAGCGTATAACCTGAACGGGTAGTAAGACGCGGTGCTAAATAATAATAATAATAAAAAAGAGCTATCATTGATATCACAGCCACTGGTGACTCGGTTGTGGCTTTAGGCTGCCAATAGTACTACTAACTTACATTGTGCAAACGAATCAAATTTGAAGAAATCAACGTTGTACAATTAAGTATATATTCAAAGCGAAGCTTGGGGAAGGAAGAGTTATATTTACGGAAATCAGCCATATTACATTCAATACAGTTAAAAACAAAATTTTGTTTCTTTATATTTTAGTACCATATTTGTTTCTTCGTCGAGTTCAAGACATGAGAAAACTTAAAATCACCACTTTACACTAATGGGTTAGAGATGAGAAAGCTGGAGTTTTAGAGGAAGTGATCCCTCCTTAATGTGGAGGGATAGTGTAAAACCTTTTAGGGAAAACATCACTTAGACTTCACGGTAGGTTTTCTAACCATGATCTGTCCGTCAGCAGTAAACCAGCTCTATCCTCATATCTATGAGTGCATTTTTTATATAATATATTCATTTTCCCCGTGGTCTCGTCTTCTATCAAATTATATATTTTTGTTTAGCTAGCCAAATGTATGTTTGTGTATTTCTCTTTTCTTCTTACTTTACCTCCAGTCCTTTGCGTCTGCTCACAAGTCACCCGTTTAATATTCCACTTCTGCCACCGATTCCAGTTTCTGTTTTGTCTGTCTGGTTTTATCCCCCCCTCCACCCCGAACTCCCCTCCCCGGTGTTTGCTCGCGGCAATTAAAGGTTCGCGACGGGTTTTCATTTCCGGCGCAGACGTACTGAGTCCCCTCTACCATCCTCTTCTTTTGACCCTCTTCTTCTTCCCCACTTATTTATCTCTATCTGCTCATTTACATGTTCGTGCTGTAGAGTGAGGTCGAGGTGTACATTCACGTGGTTAGATTTGTTTTAGTTCCACAGTTGTAAATAAACTATTCATTAAAAAAAACGTTAGTATAATGTCTTATTGATCAAGTATATCTGATGTGAGTGCACTCAGACATGTGACAGTTGTATGGCCATAAATAACATTCTGCACATAGTGGTATAAATTTAACTCAAGATATTTCATTTCTGCACCGTGTCCGCGAAATCCACATTTAACTACGCTAATGTTGTTGGGGTGAGGGCTGTAGAGGAAATGTGCCTGAATCTGCGTGGAGGTAGAGTGGGACACTATTTAAGTAAAAAAAAAAAATCTCAGTGGGCCAACACCTGATTGGAAATCGAACCACTTTTACCCGTCACCAACAAGCCATTGAATTGTTAGGCCATGCAGGTTTTAAAACTTAAGTTTCTGACTATATCAATATTTATTTTCTATATCAAACAATAATATGATTATATCACATTTCATTCCCAGAAAACGTATTTCTAAAGATATGACACGTCTCTTATTCACCCCCTTCCCCTTCCTATTCCAAATGTCACGCCCCCTCTCTCCCTAGAAGATGGGGAAGATTCAAGGGGGGATCAATTGCCAAGACAACAAAGTCAATTTACCGTTCACCCCCCGGAGCGCTCCGGGCCTTGATCTGTCCGGAGAGACGTTTTGAGATTAAATTCTTCTCCGGCGTGAAGGGTGGAAATTCGGAGAGGTTAGGGCACACACTCAAAATTGTAGGGTGTGAAAAATGGAAGTAATATATTTTATATAATTATTCCTTAGTTCATATATATGATCAGAGGCCGCCATTTATTGAGCGTAGTGACAACATAAAGAATTAATAATATTTTCTCATTAGTGTTATTATTTTTTGAAATACATTTTGTTTAGTAAGGAGATATCTTAATTTTTTTTATATTTAAGACACAATTTATAGGCTTGTTTTCAAATTAATTTACGTACCTTGAGCAATAGTATTGGTGTAATGTATTATCATATGTGTTTTAGTCGGGACACAGGGGTTCGATTACATTCGGTTTCTCTGAAAGTTTTTTTAACTAGTGTGTTTATATCCTGGGTGATCCTTGAGATTCACTCTTTTTATCCTGTGTTCTTATTCTAGTTTGAGTTGCAAGTATTTTGTGAACTCTGACTCACTTTTTACCCTCAAAATACTAGGAACCCCATAGAAAATAAAAAATATTTTATCCCAACGGGATTCGAACCATAGCATCTCTGAGCTGGATATTTGTCTAAAACAAAATTCTATGACCAAGGATTGTATGTGATTGTTTTAAAACACGTTTAACACGTGCATTATTATTAACACCTTTATCAAATAAATTCGCGTTGATACAAATAAATTTGAGGAAATGAGGCGGCATTCACTTATAACGAGAATATAAAATCATTCTTTTGGGAGTAGGATCAAGTAGCCTACACAGCTGGGATTTGAACTAGAGTCCTGATCTCATGAGTCAAAGTAAGGTACTCAGTTTGTTGGCTTAAATGTTTTAGAATTATTTTATTTATTTATTGTTATTTAACTCGCACTTTCTGAACCGACTGATTATCTCACCATATGAATTATGAATTTAAATCCAGAACAGGGACAACACTCAGCTCTCCAGCCGTTAATTCTTCACTGTAATATAGGAACCCCCAATTTTATCAGTTATACATTTTTAGGTCATGCCGGGAATTAAACCTGGAATCCATTGCTCAGAAGGCAGACACGCTTCCAACTGAGTTGTGGTGTCAGACTAGTATTAAAAAAAAGTATTTGTGGTTAAAAGTACCAAAGACTTTGTGTCTGAAAGTTCATATTTATTGATAAGTTTTTAATTATATTTACTTAGTCGACTGGGAAGGCCGGGGTTCGTTGTCGTTCTACTACAATGAGTGTGCTTTTCTCCACATATCAGAGATATGTACGGGTGATGAATTTTAGTTAAGTATTGCCAAAATACCTCGTAGCTCCCTAATTTTAAGGGCCCTAATGTAAAGTGACAATTTTTTCTTGGCATTTTCGAGGACAGCCACTCTAAAATCACTGATGGAAGCTGGAGAAGGTAGCTGTCAATTAAATGGTACACAATACTTTATATAGTCAATGTTTTACACATTTATGTTTTATGCACTATATAAAATGTAGTGAGATATTATATAAGCCTAATGAAAGTAATAGTATACATTACATCGTAATAGTGACGTAGTCAACGTACAGTTAAGGCCAAAAGTAAAAAAAAGTCTGAATGAGCTAGAAATACTTGTCACTGGCTATGATACTGTATATTATTTGCCAGATTTTATATTTAAACTTAATAATGAGTGATTTGATTATTGGTGTTTCCCCTTTCACATTAATGAATTAAAGGCTGGGGGCTGGGTGTTGTGTTGGCTCTATATTCAAGTTGGTTTAAAAGTCTTATGCTGTTATAATCTATCGGTTCAGCAAGTGCACGTTAAATAACTAAAATAAAAATAAAATTTATATCGACTTTATTAAAATATTTTTATTTATTCCAAATAAATTTCAAAGTCGAGGAATTTAATTGACAAATCGGCGGGTATGGAATGGTCACCTTATTTTGAGTCTTCTTAGTGTTCCTTAAAATATTTTAAGCTTATCTACACTGCCTGTATTTAGTTAAGTGATGACGTGTTATATGATGTTAAAGCATATTTCATCAAAGAAAATATAATGAAAGAAAACAGTTACAGTAAGTTCGTTAGAAACAGACCCAAATATTCACAACCCTACATTTTAATCTGTATTTGTAGGTGGGTAAATAAAAAAGCGGCATTAACCTTATTTCTAAAGAATGATGAAAAATATTGTTCGAAGGATTAAGTTATAAAATAAATGAGATTACACATATTCTAGTCTTAGGGCGGGAGTGTAGAGGACGCAAGAAAGGGTCAGTGTTTTTGCAGTTTTTGGAAAAAAAATTTTTTTTAGCTAAAATAAACAAAATATTGTTCCAGTAGAAACATATAGAGTTTAATTTTCTTCACATGATGATAAAAACATTTCTTGATTACTTGTCATGTGTATGGTAGTATCAGACGAGAAACTTTTTAAATGAAGAGAAACAAATTATTAAATTCCAGGACACCATTGACAGATATTCAATAACTGTTGAGGTCACCTTGTTAACAAAAGTAAACTATTATGTTCCTACTGGATAACTGTATTTTTAATTTATTTTGATACAAAAACTGCAATAAAGCCAACCTTTTCTCAAGTTTTCTACACTCCCACATTAAGTCTCCATGCATTGGATTCCATGTCTGTTAGAGAAACTGCTATGTCAGCAAACTGAATAGTTGGGGGGGGGGGGCCCCCCTCCTATGTGACAATATAACCCAAGTCTTGTCTGGCGTAGACCGCCCCTTTTGGCTTCCTGTTGGAAATGTTAGGGGCCACACACACAAAAGGGGGGCGATAGAAAGGAGGGGAAGGGGGTGTAGATGGAATAAAGAGGGAAGGGAGAAAATTCATGTTGAGTATGGGATCAGAAAAGCTACCAGACGAATCAAAATGTTAAGATATCAGCAAACTAATTTAATTTTCAAAAAATAAAATATATATGGAAGTAAGGAAATTTATATTAATTAAATATTCCCTAAAACAGTAAACCACTCTCATTTTGACCGATTAAAGTTTAATTTTTAATTATTTTATGTTAATTGAGCAAACGTTAAATTTTAGGTTTAGCTACTTTTACTGTTTACTAAAATAAGTAAACATAAAAACAAATAGATATAACGCAAAAACGCAGCCTTAGGAAGAGTAAATTAAACATTAAAAAAAAACAGAATTAATCCCTGTCAGCTTGTTATAATTTTTAGGCACTGTATAGAATCTAATTAAGATCTCCTAGGACCTAGACCACTGTTTACCAAATTATGGTACAATTACTCTGAGGGGTAGGCAAAGGATTTCAGGGGCACACGACACAACACTAAGTTGTATTAAACATAAAATATTTCTTTAATACTGATAATTCTAATAAATAGATTACTCCACAGGTTATAGCTTACCACTAAATCTTTATTAAAGTTTGGAACGACTGTTTATATTTTTTACAAGAAAGCAAATATTTGTTTCCTTTTATTTTATGATGAGTTGGAAAGGGTGCGTTGATTAAGCTCTGGCCAAGACAGGGGTACACGATTGGCGAAAGTTTGGCAAATTCTATTATAAACCACTAGTGACGCTCACTAAATATTATGTCATCAAAACAAAATTTAAATGATTTTCATGACCTCACCTATAAATTTAACCAAGATTATTGTATGTCAACCACCCAACTTGCAGTTTTTGCTACAGTTTCGTTTAATACAACAGATAAAAGTGCCAATAGCTGTTAAATATCTACTAAAAAGTCGAATCCTTTATTTATAGAAAATCTTGAATCTGAATCTTAGATTACTTTTTTTAATCTCAAATTGAAACTTGAATAATAGACTCTTTAAAAATATACAATTTTAGTTTTAAAATGAAAATATTTAAAATTGAATTTAAAAAAGTTATTAAAGACTTGGTGCCACTGACAAATTGCAATTTTGTTTGTCATGTATATATTACATCTTAAGCCTTAAAGAGGACACTTTTCTTTTAGTAAATTTATTATATTGATACAATTTTGTTCTTTGTTGAGATTTTGTTACTCTCCCAACTAGACAAGTTTACGTAAATTATTTTTACTAATTGCTATTTTATTAGTGCCATTTTGATTATACACTTATATACTAATTACACTAATTGATGGATATATTGTAAAGAAAGGTTAATTCAAATGAAGTGTATCCGTATTTGCATGAATAGAGATAGGAAAACCCACTCTCAGTTCACCCCACCCAGATTCGAACCTTGGTCTCCCCGTTATTGGCAGTCTAGTCTACTGCAAAAGTAGTGCCTTAGACCATGCGGCCACCGAAGCGGGTCCAATTGCTATTAAATTCTATTATTAAGTCAAGGTCTTATTGAATTCGAAATACTTTTCAGAGATTTCTACGAATCTAGAATCTTTCGATTATCGTGGGGTTTAAGGGATCTAGTATTCAGATCCCCCGTCTCTAATATAAAGAAACTAATAAGCACAGTCGGAGAATTGAAAAGTCAAGTTAGGAGTAAAGAACGGCTACTATACATTTTTTCCCTTCCTATATTTTTTAATTTGCATATCGGAAATAAAAGAACCCCCCCACCTCCTTCCTACCATTCCATTTCACGGCCCTGATCATACCACCCCCTCTAGTATCAACCCACCTCCTCACCCTTGATGTATTTATTACATGCGATCCATCATATTGTCCGCCCTAATGAAATTCTCTGTCCTGTTTCAGCCGGGTCTTTTTTATGTTGTCCTTCCATTCTCCCTAGCCCTCTACCATCCCCTCCCCCTTCCTCCCATACTTTTTGGACACACAAAGCTTAGAACATTAGAAGGGGGAGATGGAGGTAGGGGGCGTTAAAGAGAAGAATATTTTTTTGCTACTCGTCTAGGTTGACATTTTGTTTGGTTTTACAGGGACTCTATGCATTTTTCCTAATGTTGTAAATGTGTTTTTTTTTAATAGCCCACAAATTACTCTACAAATTGTTAAAAATAAATATTAATTCAGATCTAGGTTTTGATATTGATTTTAAAAACTTTTTTCACTTAAATTAACTTAACTAAAAAAAACCCTGGCTGTAAATTCATCAATGTCAAAAGGAAGTACCAAGTTTTAATAGTTATGATTTTTTTTTACTACACTGAGATTCAAACTTGGACTCTTTGAGTGAAAAGACATATATATTGCTGATTTAGCTAAGGTATTAGAGAAAATATCCAGCAATTTAAAAAGCTTATAAGACCATTTCCATGTATTCGTAGGCTAAGTTAATGTAATCTACAGCTGCAACTTTCAAAAACAAAGTAAAAGTTACTTAGCTTTTGTCAATATTTATAAAAAATATTTTTGTATTCATCTGAAAGCAGGAGATTATCATGGAGTGCTGCCAGAGTAATCAGGGCTTGTTAAAACTTTTAATAGGTATATTCTCTCCAATTTGTTCTCCATTTGACGAAATACAATTTGGTTCTACTTTCCATACCTCACACGGGAATGTTGGCTGTCGGCCAAAGAGTGATGAGAACATTCTAAGCTGACTATGCTTATCTTGGAAACATTCCACGTCACGCCACTGTATTAAATATTCTTTATAGGAAAACCAGATCATAACATTGTACTGGGCCACTCTTTAGCAGCTTGAATGATCTAAGCCATGACCAAGAACAAAAATGATTAAACTGCATTATTATTTTTATTTATACACGTGGACAGGAAGTGAACCCCTACCTACATATTGGAAACCAAGAACCCAAGCAGACAACGAGGCTGGTTATCGACCAAATTAATTAGGGTCTACTATGAACGATAATATAGTTAGCTGACCACTAAGTTTCCTGTTCACTTTCCATGTTTGAGTAAGAGAATAAAATAATTAACAGACGGTCTTTACTCAAAATTTGCCTACTTTTAAAATGGTGGTTTTGTCAAAACCAAAATTTATTGAAAAGGTGGTATCCCTACCCCCCCCCCTCCCCTCCCACACATCCTTTCATGCTATTATCGTCGTGCTTACGTACAAACCGATCCATAGCCTCTCGTACAGTGCGTTTCCTAAACTATCAGGTAATCAATGACCCAGTGGAAGAGAGCATGGCACAGACGTGAAATTAACAGCAATAATTCAAACGAGCCCAATAGCCGCTGATATCGAGGATTTTAATAAGGGTAATGAATTTTGATTGGGCTATTATATCATGTGGAAAATGGTAAGGGGGAGGATAGTGGAAGTAGAGGGATATAGGTATATGTAATATTGGTCCGGTACTGCTATCATCGCTGTCAAAGATATTACCCCCGCAGATTTCTCTTGCATCACTGTAGAGGACCGATAAATAATCTGTTGGTGGAAATGGAATACTCGAGTAGAAAAAAAAAAAAGGTAAACTCTTTATATATTACAAATTTTGTACTATAAGTTATTTGACAGTATGGTTAAAAGAAATTACGTATATATAAGTTATTGTGATTAATATTGTTGTATAGTTATTCGTTTTCTATAATTTAATTGAGATGTTTTGTAAATAAAATATATTTCTTTTTAACTCCGAATAAATGTTTGGATGTTTGATGATGAATGTGCTCACACGGCATTTAAGGTGTTACGTTCAAACTGACTTATTGTGTAACTCATATATTGTGGCTCAATAAATAGTGACCTATAATGTTAATTAATTTGTCTTTATAAGTTTTTTAAAAGGATAACTTACAGACAACTATCCATTTATCTTAACACACCCTTGATAAAACTTCCTTAAACCGGCCGCTGATATTATTATGTCATCCATAACGGTTGGCCAGATAGCAGTTAGCTGGACAACTATCTCTACTTTGGTTACTCTACTTTATGGTGAATAGAAAATGGCATTTGCCTTGGAAAGGAGAAAGTAGATGGTTTCTTCACAGTGTATCACTTTACAGATTGGAAAGGTCAAGTAACACAACCCAAAAGCAATAATCAATATATTTATACATATATATATATACCTTCAATTATATAACACAATTTTTTTGTTCTTAAAATAACTTAAATGATATATATGTATATATATCATTTAAGTTATATATATATATAGGTAGAAAGGGGGGAAAAGGCGTAAGGGAGGGAACAAAATGCAGTAGTTTTTGTCACAGACCTTTTTATAGTTTTTTTTTGGCACGACATTTCTGCAAAGAGAAGCATCGTACGCCCTGGAAAGTGTATGTGATTTATTTACGGTCTGACAACGTTTCCACCTTAAAGCCTAACAATGGGGGATGTTCTTTGTCATGGATATGATGCGCTCTGGAACTGGTCCACGAAGGGTGGGGGTAGGTGGGAGGAAGAGGCTAGAAGGGGGAGATTTGTGCCGGGAAAGAGGGAGGGGGGGTTGGAGAAATAGAGGAGGTACGATGAAATTTCGCTCCCTGCATTCTAACAGCGTTGTGCAAAAGAGTAGCAAAGATACTCGCTTTTCGGGTTTAGCGATTTGCTTCACACCTGTCTTTATGGTTGAGACCCTCCCAAAAGTAGATAATAAATATTATTTATTTAATTTTGGTTGACTGGAAAGTACAGTTAGAGTTCAATAATTTGGCACGCTCAGGACTTCGGCAGTGCTGGATTACTAAGAATGCCAGATTATCGGACTATACTGTGTAATGGGTAAACACGAGAAAAATAGTTTCAAATCTGTCATGGTTATTATGTTATTAAATAATTTATGTATTTAAAAATAAAATATTGTGCTATTCGGTGGTTGATTATGATGTAGTAAAATATGAAGCACTGGCAGATGAATAGCGCCGGTGCGAAGCCAAATTACGATTGGTGGGGAAGGGATAAGCTTTTTGGACTGTCGGGTTTGCTGAACCATTGGGTGTCAGATTATCAGGCATTTCCAATGATTTGTGGAATATAGGCTAATTTATGGGTGACTTAAAAATTTTATCGCAAATTCAAGTTGCTTAACCTAAGCTAACAAACAGTATCAAGAAGGTTAATTTTGAAATATTTTGTGAGAATTTGCCTGGAAAGATGGATAGCACCACCTTGTGTAGACCATACTCAGAGCAAATCGCAAAATCAAGACCCGGCCTTTTTGGTCAGAATCGAGCATGTGTTAGTTGATCTCTTAAACTTGGTGATTAAAAAATATTTAACAAACTTGGTTTTAGTTTATTATTTAATTTATTTTTTACTTTCTTACATATATAAGTTATTGTAATCTTGAAAACATTTGGATTGAGATTATGATTAAACTCTACGTTTTATGTGGGTCTTATTTTAATGTCCTCAAATCTCTTATTCTCTCTGTGTCTGTCTATGGGAATATAGCCGAAACGGTTCGATAGATTATGTTCAAACTTGATATTTAGTTGTAAATGGTAGCACTTCGAGAAATATTTAAAATTAATAATTCTATCTTCAAATATAGGGTGGTTTACTGATAGCTTATTTTTGAAAATTCAACATCTTTCAATAAATGACCAAAGATTTTGTATTGATTTAATATAAATATATTACTAACGGCTAATTTTTGTAAATGTAACATTTTTACTAACTGAATTTAATGTTTTAGTTTAAAATGGGTTTCTAGGGAGTTTTTTAAATTAAAAATAAGAATGCTTGTTAATTTTCATGCAACATACTTGGTGATCGAGTGATTTTATATATAACTTAATTTTTTATTTAATGACTAACATTTCCGTCCAAAATTTATATCTGAAGATTCCCTATGCTTATCAAAATAATGTTGCTTTTTCTAAATAAAATATTATTAAATTTGGTTCAATAGGCCTTATAAATGTTTTTTGAAAAATTAATTATATATTACATGAGAAAAGTATGTATGGTTGTGTCAGACCATTTATTTTAATTAGTTTATTAATCTAAAAAAGTTATCAGTATCTGTAATTCTAAAAAACTGTCTCAAGTTTCCAGTATCCGTTAGTTTTCTTTTAAGCTCACAATAAACCATAATACGAATTAGAAAAATTGTGATTCCTAGAGTTTTATTCTGATTTAGAGGGGATGGAAGAGTTCAGAGAAACAGAGGGAAGAAGTCAACACCTAGAAAGAAAAAAGAGATAGAAAGAGCCAGAAAATCCTCGCGTGACGTAAAACTAGATAAGAGAGAGTGACGCTGAAGAGGCAAGGTTTTCGCCCCGCTCGCAAAAGGGGTCGTCTTCTCCCGTCTTGTACAGGAGCTTCGGGGATGGGTGAGGAGAGGGATGGAGAGGAGGGAAAGCCGGACAGCATCGGGACAGGAGTGTGGCAGCTGTTGCCATGGTAACGGGCTAGTGGTTGATTTACGAGCCCTCGCAGCCACACTAACACACACACACACACACACGCACGGAGATCGCGCGCGCGCACTTTCGCTTTGCTAAACAGACGACCACCCACCCATTCCTCTCTAGGGCTCTTGTTATCAATCAATACAATACTTACTCTCTTTTCACCCTTCACCCAATTTCTTCCTAAAACTGATACTTCTCTGTGACTTGGGTACGATTAACAGACAGTACATCATCTTCTAGGCAAGACACGAGCATCGGTCCGCTCGCGAGTGAAGGAGTCAAAATCGTCTCGTCTGGTTTGCCCCAGACTGGGAAGGTAGGTTGGAGCTCAAACCAAAAACAAAGTGTGCTGATTTAATGGTCTTCTTTAAACGATTTTCACTCACCTTCCAAGCAAATTCGATTACATTTATTCTAAACTATACTTCCTCATCCTTAGCCTTACTTATAGCTCGGGCATGTAGTAAAGCACACACACACAGTAGTCTATGGAAACTGTTCAACATGTGGTTGATGTGTGGGACTCTCTTCCGGGTACACATGGTACGGTGGTCAAATAGCTTAGGACGTAAGAGACTCAATTTTTTCAAATGTAGTTGACTCTGGGGTTTAGAATAGGCCAATGGCTTAATATTTCTAAAGTGTAGTTTTTTTAGTACCGCGTTTTACCCGATCGGGCTATGCGCCTATGCACTGATTAAGCTAATGTGTTAGGGACCAGTAAGGTTGAAACTAAATGAAGTGTACCCGCATTTGCGCGAAGGGAGAGTAGAAAACCATTTAGGGAAAATCACTCTCAGTGCATCCAACTTGGATCCGAACCCTGATATTTTCGTCATCGGTAGTCCAGTCTATTGAGAGAGTGACGTGTTATACCAGGCGTGTCCAACTTGTGGTCCACGGGTCACATGTGGCCCAATTCATGATCCTGTTCGGCCTGCAGACCTTTTGATGAACCAACATAAATATGGCCTATTAGTTTTTTTTTAAAGTTGTAGGAATACAACATTTGATATTACGATATTTGGAAATTAGTCATTATTTGGCAAAATCTACTAGCAAGTGTGGTAGGTGTGCCAAATTTTACTGCTTACTCACTAAAGATCGATTTCCAAAAATTGTTAAATTTACTCACCAATATATGCATTATTTGTCAACACACAAGCGTTTTCGCTCATGAAAAGGAACAGACACCTGAGCGATCACATTTACCGATACACATTTGTTATCTATTTTTAACGTGACTTCAACCAGAGATTTAAAGCCCCTCACACACTTGATGCAAATACAAAGTTTCAAATTTTTGGTAAAAATTATAAAAGATAAGTCTTAACATTTAATTTAATCTTAATTTTATTTTCGCTATAATAAGGATTCCAAAATTTAGATTTTCTTCCATTTAAGATGGTGACAATACTGAATGTTTTGAAATGTTTCCCCCACATTATTTTCAATGCTCAGTGTGGCCCTAATGGACAAACGAATGTGACACGCCTGCCTTAGACCATTCGACCACCAAAGGGGGTTAAGAGTAGCTATCTACCTATAAATTCTCCCTTAATGTGGGTGAATTTCCTCTAATTAGACTACTTCACCACTTCTCCAAAAGGCTGTAAAGTTATTAAGTAGCACTTATAGCTAAACTTAATAATAAAAAATAATAAAATTCTCATTTTCTTGTCACAAAAGAAACAAGGAAAGGATCAAACCATTGACCCGCATAGTGGAATTCTGATAGCAAGAAATTTTTTGAAAATACTAACATATATATTTAATCTGTTAACATTGATATTTAAATTTTATTATATTATTAGTATTATCTTTTAGATATTGATATGATCTATTAAAATTTACGACTGCATATCATGCGACTTGACGAAAACAAAAATGGAAATGGTTTTAGCAAAAAATTTTAATTGTAAAAAAAATTCTTCTTATCCAAATCAGGCCTTATTTAGTATACCTAATTGTGTCAGGAATAAAATTGAAGTGAGCCAGTGGTCCTGCAATTAGCGGTTGGCACTCCTGTCCCCGAGGTATCGAGACGAGCGCTGGTGTCAAACATTACACGTGCATTCTAAATATTATTATATTTTTTGTAAATGCCTAACGATTTAGATTTTAATCCGATTTTGTGTAACACCTTAACTCAATTTGTAATAGCTCCTCTGACTATTAGGCTAAGGGTGCCGGGCTGGATTCCGCAAAAATGTATATTTTGTTTAAATGGAGGCTTTCCCTTTCAGAGTTAAGAATTGATGGTCAATGGAGTAGGTGTTGAATCTGTTCTAAAATTAAACTAGTTTGTAAGTCGAGGGCTGATAGCCTATAAACAATCGATTTAGAAAATAAATGTTAAGTACCCCAAAATGAATAAAAATAGTCCTATTGGTAATTAATCTTCAGTGAATTCTAGGGTCCGTACTAACTTTGTTTTTTGTTTTACTATTTGGGTAATACGTAATGGTATACATTGTAAAATCCGTTGACCCTGACGGATTACACTATGACCTTATCTGATAAATTTGACCATAGTGGAATAGTTCAAGGTAAATTTGCTACCTTACACAGTAAATTAAGGGCACAGAAGCATGTTGGTATACTAAACTCCATTCACGGTAGGAGTTACTCTCTGAAAGGTCTTTTTTCCTACCAATATCCTACTATATAATAGCTTTCTGGTAAGAAAAAGACCTTTCAGAAAACAATTCCTACGGTGAACAGATTTTACTCATCTGCAAAATAAAATGGCATAAATAGATTATAAGAAACTCGCATTTGTGTGACTGCATGTGTCGGCCTGTATGTTGTTCATCGTATGTATGATGGTATCCTATGTGTATGTTATCTGTTCACTATACATAGAGGACATCCCTAGTCCCGTACCCCCGTCCCCCAACAACAGTTTTGTATTCAAATGAAAACCTACACAGCCAAACACTTCAACACAGATGCACCGCATGATTTACGAGTTGACCACACCGAAAGAAACGGTCGCCCACAAATCACAAAATGTGGACCAGGAACCGCACGTCACCATCATCATAGCCATCAACATCACCGAGTGCGTGGCGGTCTCTCTTTTGGCTTTTATGTGAAGTCACAACGCGTTCATCCATGATGCCATATTAACAATAAATAATATTTATTAAAATAAAAAAATATATATGTTGCTATCTTTTCCTTTGTACCCCCCCTCTCCCCCCGTTTCACGCTAGACCAAAAAAAAAATAGTCCTTTTCTGTGTCTGTGTTTCCGTGTTTGATGGATTGCGTCGTCGACAGTAAAAAAAAAAAATTGCGAGTAAAATTGATTTCGCGCGAGAGTAAAAAAAAAAAAGTAGCATCGGTATAAAGATTAAATAGTATTGATAGGGTTGCCACCGTTTCACTGTCCTCTTGTATGATATATGTGGAAATAGTCTAAAGATAGAAGTAGGCCACACTGTAATTAATGTGATGCGGAGGTTAGATAGATAATACACTGTGGAGTGAATCGCGTTCTATAATTTTAAAACTAAAGAAAATATAATCAGTTGATAACGTCTTCATGTTGAGGTTTTATATAAGCGTTTGTAGGGCAAATGTTAGAATTTGTTTATTTTGTTTGTTTACGTAATTGATTCCTGGTAAATCATTAGCAACAACATATTGTAATATTTTAACACGAACCAACAGGGGTCTGTAGGAAGGTGGTCGGGACACCTCATGATGTGAACTGAGGGTTCTTTCAAGAGTATATGGGTGTGCCGGGCGGTCACTCTGCATTTTTTGTATGTTTTGGTTTATTAAATCTTACAGATTGATGCGAGTTTATTTACATTTTTAGCAAATTATTTAATTAATTCCTCAATTTTCATAAGGAAAAATAAAATACTAATTAATTATAGAATTTTTTTTAAATGCATACAAGCTCAGCGTTTATTTTAAGATTTTTTTTTTGTTTTTGTTGGTTTAATTATATTGTGTTGTAAATATTAACCAATTAATGACATTGATTGGCACACTGGCTATTGAAATATTGAAACTCGACAGTACAACTAGTAGGGACTATAACATAGATTTAATTTGTTTATTATAATAATTATTATTAATACTAACTAAAAAATCCTTNGGGGAGGGTCTGAATCCACCCTCGTTGTTCTACCTTTTGGTTTAGCTACACCTTTCATAATTTTTTCTAAAGTATTACTTTTACTAACTATAAAAATTAAACAATTACTATCTAGACATTTTCAGTAATCTAATATCCAAAAATGTCTCCATCATATTACTATAAAACTCATCTAAGCAAATCAATCCAAAATGTCACCATGCCAATATTTTCAAAAAACAAAGCCACAGGCAGAGAGATTACATGCTTATCTCTAGTATTGTTACAAAATGTTATTTCTTGAGTTGAGTTTAAATTTATAATAAGTTTTAAACCTGTCTATGACAGCTTGATTTATATTACTCAACTGAACAAAACCAAACCTTCAATTTGTAGATACATGAAAGGTTGTTAGGTTGGGCTAGCTTGTTATAAAATTATATTTCTGCAACTTAATTATACTAAGTTAGATCGGCTAAAGTAAGACTAAGATGTCACTGTCACAATAGACTAGACTTCCGATGATAGGGAGATCGGGGCTTGAGTTTAGGTCGGGTGTTTTGAAGGCTGTTTTTACTAAATGGTTTTCTAATCTACATCCTTGCGAATGTTGGTATGCTCCATCTAAAATCAAGCGTTCCACATCCCTAACACACTATAGTAATTAGTACATAGAATCATAACTCTAACGGGTGATAAAACGCGGTTCTTAGAATAAAAAAGAAATATTTCTTGTTAGATTTTGGAGTTCTAGCGTTAACACGTCATAATACCCACACAAACCAACAATCAAACATTAGTTTTATTTATAAGGCTATGTCATTTTTTACTCTGCAGTGTATCTGTCTTTTAATTAGAGTAGTAATAGGTTTTTATGAATACATAATCTATCTAAGCTGTGTAAATGAAAGCTCAAATCCAATAAATATGTCTAACGTTACCAGTAAAATTTCACTTACCAAAGAAACACTTTTTGATAATTAATATGAATATCAACCAACCAACCAAACCATAAACACATATCACAGTATTATAATCTGCTATTTCTCTTTGGATTTGAGATTGGAACTAATGTTCTAACTTCTTCTTTCTTTTGAAATGCAAATAACATGACTACAAATTAAAACGATTAAATAAATCGCGTTTTTATTTTTTGTAATTAGTTTTTCAGTCACTTTTCAAGTTTGACAAATTTGCACACTTTTTGAATGGTTCCTCCATAATTTTACACAATTTCAACCTTCTATCTGATTGAGAAGTACTAAAACACTCTGGACATAAATACATAGGGTCTTATAATCATCATATTCTAGCCAAATAGCTTCAAAGTGAACTTATTTTCATACCTATATCTTAAAGTCTAATGGTGTTTGTATAATGTACAAATGCCATTAGACTTTAATTAGGGGGAACTTATTTTCATATCTGTATTAATTAAAGTAAACAAATGCCATTATACTTTAAAATATAGATTTGAAAATAAGTTCACCTTAAAACTAAGAGGTTAGAATATGATTTACATTTTTAAAGAAAATTATATTTTCTAAAAGAACTCATCTTGTGCTTTGATATAAGCATAATTATTATTTAAAATATAGGTTAATTAATTATGTGTGCCGTGTGTCCACAGCCCAAAGCAACACGAATGAAGTTGGTACAAACTGTAGCTGTAGGTCGTCCGCGTATCTTACTCATACTTATTCATATTTTAAATATATTTAACAAAATCAAAAGCTTTCGCGAGAAGCTAGAGCTATGGTTTACCCAAACTACTGATGGTTTGAACAAATTTCTTACAAGTGTTAAAGAAGTGGCAATAGAAAATAAACTTAAACCATTAATCTTGGAACATTTGGAGCTACTTCAGGGAAAAAATTGTCTATACTTTCCTAATTCTGACTTACTATACAACCATTGGAGTGGGTGCGTAATCCCTTCTCTACTGTTGCGGTGCATACCCAAAACAAAACAACGTGCTGCAAAAGTTTGATTTTTTAGTGTACCGTGAACTAAAGTATGTAGAGTAGACAACTATTGAAGTGGACTTGGTCAGTTCTTTTCCCAGATATGACTTATACTTTACTTGACACATTTTCTTGTAACTATCGTATTTTAGTAGGTGCTAGCGAACAGCGACGAAGGGTGTTTGATAGAATCAAAATTGTCGCGACTCTTTGATGTTTTTTTATAAACTTTTGAAAAATATTTTCATTGTTCTTTGTGATAGCCTAAATTTTCCGCTAAGCAACTGAAGGAGTTTTGAGAAGAAATACCGTGTAAGAAGGGTGGGATGTACTACATTGTCTTGCCAAGGGTTGCACAAGGAGGTGGTTGGCTGAGACGAAAGACGTGTAGGATGAAACGGGAGATTCTGCTGCTTCATCGATCTTACCATCTGACTCGTAGACGTTACGAGCGAGGGAGGAAGAGTAGAGATGGAAGTCTGTGCATATTTACTGGGTAGAACATAGCAAACATCCTAAACTAAGATCAATAATGGGGACTATTATTTTGATTAGTTCTATTTATTCCCAGTATTCTCCGGAAGAGTATGGGAAAATGAATAAAGTAAACCAAACTTTTTCTTGTGCACCTCTTTTGATTTTGAACCTCTGTATTCCAATTAAAGTTAGGCAAATCCCAATAACTCACACTTAGCTATCTCATTCTGTTGATAAACTCCGAGTCAGATAGAATCGTGCTTTAAGCTGCATTCTGGAAAAACCTACAGGAATGACTGGAATGCTCAGCTATTATCCAGTTCAAATACCGACCGAGACCACCAAAGTTACAATTACTTAAAAATTATCTTCCTCTCCTTGTACTTCTAAGCACCGTCCGTACATACTTACTACTAGGGAAAGTAGGAAGAAAATAAATAAAGCACAGAGTGAAACATTTTAAATGGAGGATCACCTTAATAATATACTCTAACGGCACGCGTCGTATTTGGATCCGACGTTCTTGGTTCAGATCCCGACCGGTTTAGTATAAGACCTGGTCATCATGGATTCTCGTGCGTTAATTCACAAATCGGCGCTAGATTTTTATAAATATTTGGGCGCCAGGTAATTTTACGTTCCCTACCAACGCTTATAATGGTTTTGATTTTAAATGAAGATCACAAATGAATAATTTGGGTTTACTTATTGGACATTTGATTATGGTAAACGTTTAAAGAATGACTATTGCCGATGAATATTGAGTTGGTGTGACTATCCCACCTCCATCCTTTGACTGCGTCAACCTACCACACGTATATTCTGACTGATGGTTTGACCATGAGTGCGTATCACATGTCCGATCTGGTTGATAGCTCGACCAAGAATGTCCTCCGATTTGTCGTGAGGTCTTTTGTTACACCCGCGAACCAAAATAAGGTTCTCTTACTAAAAAAATTGGCCAAATTCGCTTTCACTGTCTTAAAAAACTGTACACTGGTTTGGAAATGTCTTCTAAGGAAAAATATCTTTTTAAAATGCTAGTTTATTATGTCAGGCATGTAAACCTTAAAAAAAATGCTTTATTGCCCTGGTGAGAGAAAATGAGAAAAAGTGAAGACAGCTCCGTATTCATTGTTACTCATAAATGCTTACAAATCTAGCTGAAACTCTAACCTCAACCTTACCATCAACGACAAACCAGAAAATATGAGTCTGGCTGCATTGTCTACGTGCCCACAGCTGAGGGTAAAATATAATTTAATGTATTTCAAAAATATATGTCGCCTCTTTAATTTCATAAATTGAAGTATTCCTAATCTTTTTGTACATCTTATTTTAAGGCCCGTCCAGGCTATTTTCATAATATTACTCTAAAGGGTTAGGGATGTAGAAGTTAGAATTTTGAGGAAGTGTTCCCACATTTTCTTGGAGGTTGTGTAGGAAACAATATAGAAAATATACCTTATGGCACTCTGCCTAAATTCAAACCATGATGTTAGTACACTATTAGAATAAAAAAATGAAAAATTAATGAAACGATAAAGTGAGAAACTATAGCACAATAACTATTATATTACAATAAGTTTAAAATCAAAACTAATATAATAAACAGATTTTTTTACAGCTTTAATCTATTTATTTATTTGACACTTCTAATCTAAATAGCCTACTGGTTTTTTATTCTCAATACCAAATCTAGCTTGTTTTATAAATGTAGGGTATAACTTATGTGTCGGTTAATTCTAAATATATGCATTATGTCTTGTTTCAGGTGAGTATGGGGAGAGCTGGTTTTTATCACTAGCGCAAACGTCTTCTTTAATGCCGCTCTGGTGAGTCAAAGCGAATTGTAAATTAATATAAAGATAATTTCTTACACTGCGTCTGAACTTTAAGTATTTTAAATACGCTAATGATTTAGTTAAAAGAAACTTAGAATTCAAAGATGATTTACCAACATTTCCGTGGGGTGAGGGGGGTTTGTAGAACATTTAGGAAATATATCGGTATTCCTAGGTGGGATTCGAGCCTCAAGCTCACCAGCACTGGTAAACTAGACTAGATAAGCCTGATATCTAGTTTAGAGATTATTTAACTAATTTTAAATAATTATAAACGTTAAATAATTCATGTTACTGGATCAAATTAACCAGCTATTATCTTTGTTAAGTGCGGTTATAGCCCCATATAAATATTATATTCTTGAAATTGAAAAATTATATTTGGATATTGGAATCGAGCCCAAAATCAAAGGTCTTGAGTTTGATTCCGCTGTACAAATAGGGCTTACCAACTGTAAATTTAAATAAAGTGTGGCAAGATATATATACAAATATATTTTGGGAAAAAAAAATAGGATACACTTTTCTAAGTCGAAGTATGGTTTTGCCCACGATAGTACTCTTCTGTACCACTAGTAGGCCGACTAATAGTAGTAGAAATAATAGTCATATAAATCTCCTTGCTCTCGACGGACTTAAGAAAACTCTGAGCTCTTGTCCTAGGTCAGGGAGGGTACTTGCCCACTTTATCCGTGTAAACACACACACACACGGACTCTTGCTCTTCTTGTTTATCACTTCTTCAGGTCTTGCTGTGGAAAGGGGAAGAGTGGAATGAGGGTTAGAAGGGAGGGAGGGAGGAGACTGGTGGTTTACGGGGTTTGCTTTACAACGTAACACATGTGGGCGGGCCGAGCGCCTAAGTAAAGAACAGCTGTTGTTTATCTGTTCTATAACACTTTAATGCTTTTTTGGTTCACGCTATTGCATTAAAAGACAAGATTTGGCGCTAGTAATTCGATTTAATAGCATTCATTATTTTCGGTAGAATATAGATTTTATCAGTTACTGTGGAGAGTTAAAAAAGCTTTTTAAGAATGTTTATTTGTATTTATCAATTAAAAAAATGGCATATTGAACGTATGCATTCTAGTCTGCCAGATCAGATCAATACACACCTTAAAAATTTAGGTCAGCACGCCAAATAATATAATCTCACTCTTTATTAATTTAATAAACCGACACCCATTTCGGTGGTCTCATGGTTTAAAAATCTAATATCACCCGCTTCGATGGTCGAGTGGTATAAGGTGCTATTCTCGCAGTAGACTAGACCACCGATAACAGGGAGATCGACGTTTGAATCTTGGTCGTGTGTACTGAGACTGGTTTTTCCAAAATTATTTTCCTTTCTCCCTTTACTCAAATGCGGATATACTTCCTCTAAATTCGACCTTCCCCAACCCTAGAATTGTGTGTAACTGAAACGATTAGAAATACGGAGTGCTAAACAAAAATAACTAATGAATTAGACAGACGAATCTGTATCAAAAGACACTATGGATTTATTTTCAACCACTTAGCTACGGGGATAGATTATCTATACAACAAATATTTCCTCCTTGGTTTATTATATTTATTTTAAATCTTGTAGATCTTGTAGATATATATGTGATATTTATATATATATATACATGCACATATATAAACGTATATATACATATATAAACATATATATACATATATAAACATATATATACATGTATATATACATATATAAACATATATATACATATATAAACATATATATACATATATAAACATATATATACATATATATACATATATAGCACATATATACATTGTATATATATATATACACACACACACATCAATTCATGTTATCTGGAGCCGTCACTTTTTAGAGATATTTTCAATACCTTTAATATAACACAAATAATACAGTAAAATGTTATCAATTTTGACATCAAAGAAATATGTTTAAATATTATTTTTAACTGTTCTTTCAACCAACATAAGGATCTAGTTGACCGATAGCGTACGTTAGACTGACTCGGAAGTCAGTGGCTCGATCCCAGGCCAAGTTTACATGATAAGGAGTTTATTTGTGCATGGTATACCAATCCATTCTTAAAAATAATTGATAATTATGCATCCACTTAAAATGTATCCACATAATATTGTTCAATCGGGGAATATATATAATCCTCATAGGGGATCACTCAGAAAGAAGTCATCAGTCTCGTTTTGCCAGGTTTACAAGTGATGGTGAGATCAGGGTTTAAGTTCCGGCCTAGTGTATTGTAGTGTATATATATATATATATATATAAATATATATAAATAGGGGTACAGTTCCTCTAAATCAAACATTCATAAACCCTATCTATGTAGTGTAGGTATGTAGCTAGCCCAAACGGGGTGAAAAATGTGAAGCGTGGAATATTTCAAACCTCTAAAACCAGTTTAGAAAAAAAAAAAGGAATAGCTCAGGTCAAAAAATTGAGCCCCACCGTTTCCTTACCCTATTCAATGACGTCATAGATTCGCCCCCCCCTCCCCCCCGACCAACACCGTGTGTGGTCTACGCTGTAAGTCTATCAATTTCTCCGTTCACCTTTAAAAACACCTTATTACCGTCACGTCGTAAACAAAGTAATTAGCCTAGGAGCGAGAGACTCCTTCGAGCGACGCGACATTTTCATAATTATTAGGTAGCCTAGACGATGAGAAGAGGGGTGTGGGGTATGGAGAGCACACAAGTTTAATGGAAAATTTACAGGCCTTACAAGATGCTGTCCCGATAGGCGTCGTGAAAGTTGATGAGTTGTTGCGGAGTGGAAACTCGATATAAGATTAGCCGAAGAAGAAATTGATGTCGCGTGTGTTTATTAGAGGAACAGCGCAGAACCAAAATCATGTAGACGTAAATTAAAACCATTAATTTTTTATTTACCAGTTAGAAAATGAAAAGGGGTGGCTGACATCAAATAAGCTACGGGTATAATTTTTTAATACTCTGGGATTATTTTTTGAACAGGTTTTAACTTTAAAATAAGATCATTTTTTATTTATTTTTGAATTATTAGATTTATTACTCTATTTACCAAAGTTCTACCATATATTCAAAAGGAATATTAATAGTTTTATTTATTATATTTTTTTAAATTTATGCTTTCAAAACAAGGGATAGTGTAGATTTAATTCAGGTGGTAGGGATG
Organism: Timema genevievae; assembly: GCA_902155825.1. NCBI lineage: Eukaryota > Metazoa > Arthropoda > Insecta > Phasmatodea > Timematidae > Timema > Timema genevievae. Next base: position 894,667 of record CABFWO010000001.1, on the reverse strand, counting down.
ATGAAGGTAAATAAGAGAGTCCCCTCTTATAGATGTAGTCAAAAGAGAGTAGTAAATTCAAAATGATAAAATCATTTATTAAAAATAACCCACTATTCACCCGGTCGGAATTGGAAATTCGGCCTCCCAGTAAAATATGATCAAGCACATTGCCTTAGACCACTCGGCCACCACTTAATGTGTTTTAAACTATTATCATATTTCTGTTAAAATGTTATCGCGGCTCTCAGACATGGTCATATTGGATTTCAGAAGATTTTTTTTATTCTGCTTGTTACTAGCTATCCCCTGTAACCCTTGGTTTTAATCCTGGTGAGGTATAAACAGTCGGTAGGATACCGTAGATCATTTAAAGGGCAGTCCATGGTGCTAATAGCCCAATGTATTGTTTTGAGAGGATAATTTAGCATCTACTTTTTAAATGCTAATAATATTTTCATATCAACATATGACCTACAAATTGACTTAACCTAACACAATACGTCTGATACTACAATCGTATTCAGATAGGAAGGATTTTTTTATTTATAAAATTTACTTAAACAAATTTCATATATTCATGCATAAATTCATGTAATATATATCTGTTACTTTTGATAAAAAAATCAAGCTCTTTATCAATTTATGCCAATAATAATAGTACGGTTTTATCATTGTGGACCATAAAAAATATGTTTATATTTTCTAATTGTTTCTTCATATCGGAATCCTTCTATACGCACACAGATGCAAAAACTAGGTATTTACTAATTGAATTGTAGGAAATAATTACTTTCAAATAGTGAATATATAATTATTTGCACAAGCCACTATCAAACCAGGTGTCTTGGACTGGTAGCCAAACTAGCCAACCTATTTAGTACCTATGATAGACATAAGGTTTTGTCACGCAATTGTAAACACAATTATTAAGGTCTACCTTATGTATTGGTTTAATCTAGGTCACTCGAAAACCTAGAAATTCCCCATAAAACCCCTCAAAAAGTCTTAGTACAACTATAAAAACATGGTAATTTTCACTAACTCAATCCTAATATTTTGACATTAATTAAATTGTAAAATAAGTTTACTCAACAGTTATACATGTCTTTTAGAACACAGTTTGAATCAGCCTCGTTCTTTTATTTTTACTTTTTTCAAGTAAATAAAATCCAGTTGCACCACAAAGGAAGCCAAAATTGTCTATTCAAGTTCAAGAGAAAGTTTTATTACATTTGTCATGTCCTTTTTCGTAACCTCGGAACAGGTGAATAGAATACAACCTATAACATGGCAGGTGGGGGGTGGGGGGAAGGGACTGGAGCAGTTCCCGTATTCACTAAATTGTTTAAACAAGTGGACAAGCACACAAAGTGAAAGTTGGCCCATTTTTGTCACATTCTTCTAAAATGTTCCCACTTTGCCCTCCATTAAACAAGGGAGTGGAGGAAGAAGGGCAGCTATAGTCATTTTGGAGAATTCCTTCTCTTGACGTAGGAATGAACAAACACATACACAGAAAAAAGTTGTTTCTGTTTTGCTTAACCATCCCTGTAGTTTTGAAATTAATGTGAGGGGAGAAAGAGAATTGAACGCTAGCAGGTCAGTATGTTTTAAGTTTTTGTAACAAAATTTTTGTGGGGAAGTAAATAAAATATTTCTTCATTTTATACGTTTCGTTATTATTATTTTACTTAGTTTACAAATGTTCATCTCAATAGTTATTGAATATTTGTCATAAATATAATAGCATCTAAACATAAACTTTTTAAATGAATAGAAAATGTCTTGTTTAAATTTTTCGATGCACACGACAAAGATAACATTAAATAACTGTTGAGATTAATATATCTAGAAAATTAACCTGAACGTACCTATTGAAGCAATGTTATATTTAGTTTGGAAAAAAAGAAAAAATACTTATCTTAACTTTAGTTCTCTTACACCTCAACTTAAGGCCCTAAGGTGCTCAGCAAGTAATTCTGTCCTGAGACTACATGCAACCTAGTAGCTCACTTATTTTTGTAGCATTAAAGTAATAAATTTCGAACAGATTGTTATTTGAACCAAAATCTCACGGAATAGAGTGTTTGAAGATCAACCCAAACACCTCATCCCTCTTTTCTCACCAATGTAGTTTTCGGAAAGACCTTATTTTTCCAACAAGTCTTATCACTAATTTTGGCAAAACGCATTTAATTACGCTAATGGGATAGGCACGAGTAAATTTATCCGTACACACTTGGAGGTAGTGATAAACCATATAGGAAAACCACCCTCACTTAACCGGCTGGGATTCAATCCCTGAGCCCTCTGATACCGGAAATCCCGACTAAATGAGTCCGATGAGTCCACGTGCTAACCAGTGTGGGTATTTTCAAAACACGTTTCATCAAAATTGTCGGTAAAAGTCGGCGAAACAGTATAGTGTATTAGGTCAAAGAAGGCCCTTGAGAGGTGGACTTATCAACTCGTATTCGCAGACTCCGTGGGCTACATACTATGGCAGCGAAAGGGGGCTTTGTTCTAGGACTTGTCATACAGACTACGCCCTGCAACATGTGTCTATTAAATATGCATGGCTCTCCGACATAACTAGAAGTTGTTGGTCATGGGGGGGAAAAGGGGTAGACCCTCTACAGATACTTCACACGATTTCACGCCAGGTTTAGTAAATGGGTCATTGTGACCTTGGATAGGAAGATAAGGACTTGACTTCAGCTAGGGGTTGGCTCTGATCTTCAAGAGATGAATGATGGCCCTAGTTAGGATGTATTGTTCCTCTTGTTGCAACAACTACCGGGAATGTCCCTCCTCAGCCGTTTATATTATGAATAGCGAATCGATTCTCGTTCTGAATTGAGTAATAATTATGCATTCTGTTTCAACTGTCGATAGCTTACCCAGCTCCAACGTTACTCGCGTCAGCTCATTGGACATCAGGCTCCTTTGGTCCGGTTTGCCGGAGACTTGGAGGGTCAGGGATCGAATCCCAACCGAGTGAATGGATAATGTTTTTTTAATGGTTTCTAATCTTTTTTCCACTTGAATTCGGGTACATTTTCTCTCAATTCTAACATCATCTTTGTCCCTACCCCATCTTCGTGATTAAAATGCACTGAAATATATAGTAAATATTTTATGGGGTGGGAAAGATAAAACTTCAGTCAATGTCGTTTGGGCGTGGTTGTTAAAAGTTATTGATAGCAAATATTTCGTGTCTTTGTTCGAATACTAGTATAATAAATAACTTACCCTTATGTAGTGTAATGATCAAAAATATAGGGAAAGAATAAAAGGGAGCGAGTAAGAAATGTTGTTTTTTTGAAAGACTCGTAATAAGAAGTATAGTCTGATTAAAAGGCGTTCTCTTGTTTTAATAACGTAATTATTCTTGTTCACCACCTGTTTAAATAGTAATTAATTACTACAACTTTCACTGATGCAGATAATTGCAGATTTTATATTGAATTTATTTGTCTTTAGAGTGATAAGATAATCCTATTCAGGTCTCAATTTTAATATTCAAAGAAGTAACAGGATAAATTTGTAGGCGATGTTATAACGTTCTACAATCAACTAGTTAAGCATAATAAGATGCTGACTGAAATATCCTTTGTAAGCCAACAACCCTAACCTATTAGGAGATGGGCATGTACTCGGCCTTTCAGCTGGTTAGTGTTAACCACGCCATCTGCTATTAATCCCATGTACTTGGGAGCTCAAAAGGTGTAGTGGTTTCCCGTTGCCTTCCACACTGAATGTCTATGAGCGAGCGCGAAAGGTCCAAGATATTTTGCCGCAAAGGTATATTCACATACCTTTCAGGGATCTATTACATATTACAAGTGAAATGGGAGCGACAGCTTTGCTTTTGAAGTTGTGCTACGGATTTTTACCACGCACTAAAAATTCACCCACCCCAGTTGGGTTTGAACTGATGATCATCGGATCCTGAAGCGAGCACTCTACTTCCAAGACTACCAAGGTCTATTGAATGATGCTTATAAATAAAAAAGTTATTTTGTAATCAACATTGATAACATTTTATTTTTGTGTTATACCATAGGTAATTGATCATATATATATAAGATGTGACATCTGAGGCTTATATAGCTTGACGTATGAATATATTAAGGTAGCTTAAGTAACTTTTCTAGCTGTAATATATGGTCCTCCTTACCAGAATATTTCTATAACTTTTGTGCAATATACTTATGTACTTGGGTCTATTTAAATGACCTAGGGCATAATTTATTTATTTTCTATATAATTATAAGACTGAAATAAAGCCGTGTAGTTAATGTTTAAGGTGGGAGTGTAGGGAACGCGAGTTAAGGGCAGTGTTTTTGCAGTTTATAAGGCAAAACCTTATTTTGGTCATAATAAATAAAATATTGCTCCAGTAGAAGAATATAGTTTAATTTTCTTTACACGATTATATCAACAGTTTGTTGAATATCTGTAATGATCATAGTGGCATTAGATGAAGAACTTCTATTAAATTAAGAGAAAAAGTTGTCACTAAATTCCAGGGAGAAATCTTTGAATTCTTTTGATAAAAAAAGTTAATCCTTAAATGAAGGGTATAACTCAAAATTTGAGATTAGTATTGAAATTAGAAATTAGAAAAAATAGATGAAATTATTCAGATTTCGAACAATCGAACTTTAACTCAACCCTATAGTACAGCTAGTTATTCCTCATTCTAACTCGAAATTTTACCACTTAGCCATACTAACACGTTATGTGTGTGGTATTATTCAAAGATTTTGTTTAAAGCACTTTATTTAAAAATAAAATTATTTTGAAGATCTTTATCTACTATTAATCATTGAAATAGTAAGAGTAAAAATGACAAAATGAATTCAAACTAATACAAGGTTTGTGCAATAAGATGAGAGGCGCGCAACTTAAATTTGGGTAGATTCAGTCATGACCATTTTCGCCATTTTCATATTTAATGTGACTGTCTTAAGTATTTATAATAATTACCGTATATTAATAATTTAATAATATTAGGCCTACCAATAACAATTAATAAAAAAATGAAATCTGGTTAGTGAGATAGTATTACGTGACAATAAAACTAGTAGTGACTTTAAAATTGATTTAATTGGTTTAATTTATCTAAAAGGGCGCACGCCCCCCACGCTCCATTCCTAGATCCACCTCTGTTACAGCAATGATTTATCTCTCTCATTTTAGACTCAATAGTCAATATTTACCTATTTTATTGGTCAAAATTTATAAAAGAGAAATTTAATAGCAATGCGATAACAATAAGATGTGCATCCCCTAATAAAACGCCAAAATTTTTAACCGGAAGTAAAAATTTTAATACAAAGTGCTTACCCTTGGGGACACAATATCGATATTTTTTATTTGCCCAAATATACAAATGAAGACTTTAATAAAAATCTACCAACTTTTTTATTGTGTTAAATATTTTATTGTATTCTGAAATGACACGGAAAAAATTATCATTATATGTTACCTTTTCAAAAACTAAATTATTTTTATTACAATATAGGTAGTAAAAACCTTGAGTCTTAGCCCTCGTAGCCTTTTTATAGTAATTATTTATTTTTAATTTAGGTTATGAACAGATTAAGCCTCAAATATAAATCAATGTATTGCTGAAAAATTAATATAATGTCATAAGAACGTGTTAAAAGATTTAGTACTAAACATCTCATCTAATAAAATAATGACTCATTTTGCAGTATAATATGAATTCAGCTCAGTTTTAAATAGTAATCATAAGTATGGTATCGCTAATTTATACTACTCCCATTTAAAATCATATCATTCATATTTATTATGAATAAAAACTGAAACAAAATAATTGGTAACTAGAAGAGGAAGTCATTCCTTGTAGTGTGTGTTTAAATCCGCCACGGTATCATTACTTACCCTGGTAATAACAGCATATGATGGGATGAATACTTCTACCTCCCCGCTCCACTACCAAACTTCCCCGCATCTAATGATGGTTATGAATTAATGTATCGCCATTGTAACGTTTGAGAAATATATGTCGTGTCTTTAGTTTCTCTCTTTTTTTTTTAAGATGTACAAGACACTTACTTTGAATTAAATAATTTAGTGAAACTCCTCGAAATAAATTTGGCTGGTAAGGAATTTTTTTTTTTAGTTGTTAGAATAGTACATTTTTAAAACATATGTGAAGGTTTATTTTTTTGGTATTTTTAAAATTATATTACTGTTAAACTCTTCTATAGTGTGTTTAAGAAACAGCAACAAACTTTTTGTTTAATGTTCCCAACTAAGTTGTAAAATATTCTCGAAATAATTGTTTGGGCCCAACTATTTTTTTTTTAAATTGAAAGTTCAATCTAACCTTAAATTTATATTTTAATGTATTTAATTTTTTGAGTCAATTTTAAGTGACTATAATGACATTCAAATTTTTTTAAATATTTCAAACAGAGCTAAAAAATAATAAAGGATGAATTTAAATTTAGGAAGCAGCTAAATAATTCATAAATACCAGCAAAACTGTCTGCTCCCTGTTAAATAGTTACTGTTACATTTCTTGTTTTAACTCCAACTTGACTGTTACACATTTCTCATTGGCTTGTTTAAATGTCGCACCATTAAGTAGAACTCCAGTGATGACGTAGGGGCATCTGCGATTGGCGCGCCCGTTAACGATGGTAGGATACAATTGGTTGAAGGCCATCATGACGCTGAAATACAACATAACCTACAGTTTGGCGTTTGTAAATGATATTCATGTCATTATATACAAATAATATTATTGTTTTTAGTAACTGAAAAATTTTTTTTTTTGCTAAAAAATTATATTATTTCTCCATTAGAAACATGGAGTTTAATTTTCTATACGTAGTGATATCAACAGTTGTTGCGTATCTGTTAAGTGTGTCCTGGAATTATATGGCAACTTTTTCTCTTCATTTAAGAAGTTTCTTCATATGCCACTATGCTCATGACAGATATTCAACAACTGTTGTTGATAGCACCGTGTGAAAAAAATTAAAATTTATGTTTCAACTGGAGAAATATTTTATTTTTTTGAACAAAAATTTATGTTTTGATATAAAAACTACAAAAAATACTAGCCTTTTCTCGTGTAAACTTACACCTCACCTTAATTCACGTAGTTCGAGTCTAAACTAGAATTAATTATTATAGTTTTGTGTACAGCGATAAGCATTAAGCCCCTATATTGCTGAATATGTGAGAGATTAATGCATTAGAGTTCGAAAGTAAACTTAGAATCTTAATGTATATAGATTTAGCTTGCGGTCATCAAAATAATCAACGCAGTTTTTTTATTATCTACTTATGTACCGTTTATTAACCAAAGTGATCTCACACCTCTCGAATGTGTCAGACAATCGCTTTATTTCCATTCCAGAAAATGAAGGAAATAATATTTTAATTAAATTTACAAGAAAAAAAACCTAAATAGTTTGTTGGACAGAAAATAGAACCCGGAATCTTTTGGTTAGTGTATCTTTGACTTTATGATTAAGTTACCTAGCAAATTAGCTACGTCCAAGACACATTTCCCACGTAGTTTATCTCGAAACACTAGGTGAATTGTATTTTTTTTTTCAATATAGGACCGCATTGCATTGCATTGTATTCTTAGAGATATTAAAGGTTTTTAGCTAAGATTGATTTAAAAATTTGAATATGATATTGAAGCCTTAGACAAGATTTTTTTAAAAATCTATACTAATATCTAGTCAGAAGGTAATGTGATCCACAGATACAGAAACCACTTAAGTAATACGTTTGGAATCTATATTAGAAACGATTTACCAACTACTTGAGCTTTACTTAAGTCTAACAAAGGAATGTTTGTATATTAAATAATATTAAAATGAAAACATACAGCCTATAAATCTCAAAAAATTAATTATTAATTTAATACAAGTTTACAAAATCAAGTTCCAAGTGAAGCTTTTTTTTATTAACTTTTTTTGTAGTGTTTGTTTATTTTAATCTAACATGTGCACATTTTTAAATTAAATTAATAACTTTGCAAAGTTGTCACCATTGATTGTTTTTACATGTATCAACCAGCGTTGATTTAAATCCCTCATTTCAATTCCTCCCTACCCCCCACCTTGCCCCCCTACCCCCACTCCTTACACACGCAATAACAATTTCTCACTCCGAAAGAATTTCCACAGCTCACAATCACCCTCTCAGAAAATTTAATTCAATTTAATTCATTGTAATTTTTCCCTTCTTCGCGTTCCCTCCCCCTCCCCCCCTTTAGATCCTCCCTATTCCTTCCAATATCCATCTCCAAGTGTATGCCCGCTATGAGCTATTATGTAAGGGGAGCTGTTGCTGACGGGGAAGGATTTCGGATGAGGAGAGGAAAATTTTCAGACGAGTTTTCAATTAGAAACCACGAATCTGGAAGTAATTTAATTTCCTAACCTTGAAAGAAGAGGAAGGAGGGGATTGGGTAGTATTGCTTTTCCTCCTTCTGTTCACGATTTATTTATGCTCTTCTCCATCCTTTAAATTCTTTATTTTCACTTGAAAGCAGACAACAAACATGGGAGGGGGGATAGGGGATTGCAAGANATATATATAAGAAAGAATGGTAAGAATTAAGATAATGGATTGTTTGGGAATAGCGAGTAAGAGAAGGGGATCCAGGATTCTTTCTCTGGTAGAGGGAGTGGGAAGGATGTGTCCTGAAGGAATAGTTTTGTGTCAGGCCCGGGTGTTAACTGTAGAAGACTGGCTCGAATCAGACAGACTGATCAGAAAAATAAACTAATGTTTGCCGCTAAGCACCAGTTAACAACCTCCATTTACTCTATCATACAGAGAATGTTTAAACTGTACCTGTGGCTTGTTCTCCTCACTCGGTGTGATCACTCATTGGCCGGGTATCGACAGAAATACATTCCCATGGGAGCTATGTATATGAAACCAGCCCATAGGCTCAGCTAGTCAGATTTAGTACATCTTAAGGGCGGAACTATACTAAACTCGCCTTGCTCGTTGTGTGCTCCGTTTCCAAACCCCCCAGTGAGTTTTCTTTGCAAGTGGATGTGAACAAATGTAATTCCAGCGTTGTTTTGAACGTAACAACCTAAAGTTACCGGTATTGTATTGTATTTTTCACACATTATTTTAGTTTCTACAAACTAATAGGGCAGCTAGAATCAATAAATTTGGCAAGCTTATGGAAATTAGATGTGCCAATATGCCTGCCAAATTTTATGACTCTAGCTATCCCATAAGTGTGTCAGAAATTTTAAAAAAATAGTGTAAAATGTGCAAAATTTACCTAAAATCAAAAAATCCAGCTCTATTTAAGGTATAACCGATGGCGATACGACAAAAAGTAACAGGACCAAACTTGTGAATCTTGCCAAATACGTGCTGTTGGTGCAATCCGTTTTTTGATAGGTCTTAACCATTTATCCACAAGAGACCTCCAAAGAAAGGTCCGCACCGACTTTAAAGTTGCCCCACCATTTTGAATTTTTTCAGGGGTTAATTTTTTTTTTAAACTTTTTGGAATTTTTCCGTCGGTTACAAGCTAGAAGCTATAAGTTTGCCAAATTTCAAGTTTCTGGCTCATCTGAAGTGGGTAAACATTAATGTCAGTGCGTGAGTGAGTGAGCAAGTCAGCCATGTGGCTTTATAGTATAATTATAATACAAGAATCCTACCTAAACTAGAATGGAATGTGCCAATTTCGCATATGAAACTGGCCCATTCCATTCCAGTCTACGGAGGTGTTGTACTGTATTTAGTATTGCACACTTAAGGTGTACTTAGTATTACTATGAAACTAGCTCTGTATGATTGGTCAAATAGATAGTGGGGGCATCAGAGGTAAGATATAGTTATAACAACAAGATCTACTTAACCTGAAAACACTCCACGCCATGCCACTTTGAAAATCAAGAAATGTTGCGCTAACATGCCTGGAATGCTAATAGCTATATAAACATGTTGGAAGAAGTATAATAATCGAATTTTGATGTTTTGTGAAATAAAACAAAATTATTTTACACTAGATCTCAAAATATGATTTAAAAAATAAAAAAAAATTCAGTAGGTATTGTTCGAATTAAACTTTGAAATGCCTTGGTGTGAAATATCATGGTTATTTTCATTTTTTTATAAGTAAAAAATAAATAAATAAATGAATATATCCACCATACTTTATTTATAAGTAATGTATTTCTGAAATGTGTGTAACTATTAAAACTGAGTCTTTTCCTCCTATATTGACTTGTCTGTATTAGATTTGATAATCATTAAATGTGGTATCTGCATCTTTATAATTTAATTTGTATTAAACACCAAATCTTAGAGTTAATACGTTTACACACCCGATTCGGTGACCATATGGTCTAAGGAGCTACTCTCGCAACAGATTGGACTGTTGAAGACGAGTATATCAGGGTTTGATACCAGGGTGAAATTTTCTAAATTATTTTCCAATCTCCCTCCACGAAAACGTGTGTACACTTCTTCTAAAATTCAAAACTTCCTAATCACTAACACATTAGCCTAATTAGTACATTTAAAATAATATTAACTCATAGCAGAACAATGATATAGTCCTAATAGAGTTACGACAGTTTTTGTCTGAACCTAAATTTTAAAATTAGAATAATTTACAAAATAATACTGTCGTAACATCGATAATACAGTTTCTTCTACACATCAAGTGTATATTTAAAAAAATAAAACATTGATCTTTCAGATCTAGCGTATTCTATAATTTTTTTTAGGGATACGACACTATTTTTATTGAGAAGAGCGAAAAAAAAATTGATTTTAGTGATATGTGTAACTTAATATAATGACTTTTGTAGTTAACGAGACTTTAATTCTGGGGGTGCGATGTAGTGAACCATGAAACATATTACATTTAGGTAACTGTAATCGGCTACAGGTTCACTCTCGGCTCTGCTTGAGAATAAGGCTTAAGATCAAACTTCGGCATTCCGAAGGGTTTCTGTTGACTTCTAGGCTGACAAACAAACGAACGCATTGTTTATAGTGAAACTATTTTAATTAGGAATTATTCATGTTGAATGTTATGGGAGACCGTGTATTGTACATAGTTGAGATTCGGACGTCATACAATCTCCCATTAAACCTGACCGGATTATTGTAATAACTATTATTTTATCACCGCGTCTTAGTATCTGTAGGTTTTACTCACATATGATAATTACTATAGTGGGGTAAGGGTGAGTAAGGCAGCATTACAGACATAATTTACCCGAATTGGGGTGGGAGGGGAGTGGGAAACAATTTAGGATAAAAACACTCTCAGTAGACCAGGCTTGGAGTTCAAACCCCGATCTCGCCGTCATCAGCAGGCCAGTCTAACATGAGAGTGACGCCTTATAAAGCATTCGGCCACTGAAGCGGATTGCTTGCTATTCGTATACTGGGAGAATGGTTGATTCACGAGATTATAAATACGTCCTTAAAATTTCTATTTAATGGGATCATCTATATTTCTTTATTTTTGAAACCCCCTTACAACTACTTTCTTTCATCATTCCAGATAGTCAAGATATTGATTGTGAATATAGATTGTGTTCCTCATCATATGGTTGAAGTAATGCTTTGCATGGTCCAAAGGGCGGTCTGGAATCTCCTTTCCCAAACATGACAAGAATATATTCCTCACCCCTGACACCAATCAGCTCGCGCCCTGCAGGGGGACGTTTTGTGCCCAAGAGCTTTATAAATTCAGAATAAAAAAATATATCCCCGACCCTTCATTGCTTCCTCCCCCGCTCTCTTATACGCCTGTTCTTCATGCATCAAACTGTCTGTCCTTCTACTCTTCTCCCGGCATGGGATAATACAAAGCATCCATCACGCCACGGTTGGCAGCATTCGTCTGTTTTGTCTGTTTTGACAAGCGAAAACCAAGATGGCGGCGCCCATTCTCTCTAACAAGGTTAGGTTATGTTCGTCTCATTCTTTTCGCTCCGCGTGGCATTTTATTCTGATGCCTGTGAAGGATCTTCATTTTTTTTTTTTTACTTTAACATATTTTTTCATAAGAAACTTTATTTTTTATCTTTTTATTTTTTTTTTCCTTGACAGTTTCGACATTCATCTTGCTTCCATCAACTCGTCGTGTATAGTTTAAAAACTCTTGGGTTAAAGTTTTTAATGGAATGTCTTGAGAGTCATGTTTATCTAATGTCTGCTTTACTTCATATTCTCGTGTGTAAGCTTTATATTCTATCTTTCCTTTCCTTTCCCTTGTGTCTTATAAGCGTTTCCCATCTGGTTTTATGTTTTGATAAGACCACTTAATGTAATGCTTTTGAGTGTTTTTGTGTGTTTTACAATATTCTCTATTAAAGTCAATCCTCTGTCTCGAACGCGTTTAGATCTTAGATGGACTGAATACATGAAGTCATTAGAAAGCTGAATAAATTTAGATTCAAATATTAACTTTTATGTTTATTATATTCAAATAAAATATTACCAACTAATTACAGGTTCATTTAATCAAGTATACTAAACACTTATTTTGTTAGTTAGGCTAAGAAAAATTCGCTGAATATTTTTTGTTTCCTTTGAAAATCAAGTGGTTTTTGTTGTGATTTCAAGTAAATAGTAACTAATTTTTTTATTTTGTTTTTATCTGTATATTATACTAGGCCATATTTGCTTTTATAAATACATTACAGATACATATTTAAAAATCTAAGAATATAGCTAAATTATATATAGTAAGATGTTATTAAAGTGATTGATAAAACATTAATATTGCAACTACCAACGGTTATTTGATTTTAAAACTATTTTATTCCATTTAATAAGTTACGTTTAAATGTAATCGTGTATTTTATTTATACTTTAAAAATGATAATATAGAAAAATAAAGCTGACCTCAGAAATAAATCAAACAATTCGGTTTATACTGTCACACAAACAAGTTTTGAATTAAATGAAATATGTTTCAATAACACCCAAGATGGCCACACGGTCTAAGACGTCGCTCACCTGTTGGTATGACTGTGAGATCAGGGATCTGCTGTAAAAAAGAGGTTTTTCAAAATGTTTTTCACTCTCTCTTCACGCAAATACGAATCCACTTTCTCTAAATTCAACCTTCTCATCCCTAGCTCATTTTAGTAATTAGTACACATGCGTATAACCTGAACAGGTAGTAAGACANCAAAACTACCCCTCACACTGTGAAAAATGATGTCACTTCTCCCCCTGTGAAGGGGTGGGTGGTGGGTTGGTCGGTTCGTAGCCCCAAGTGACATGGGGATGAAAGATAAAGCAGCTGTGACGTTACTCCTCCTTTCACACCCACGCAGTCTGGCGGTGCTGTCGCGAAGATACGGCACATCTGAAGCGGAGCGCTGCGGTCTTTCATTTCGGAGATCACACGACTGACACAAACTTCAGATAAAAATATTATTTTAACATTTTCTTATAAAATAAATCTTGAATTTTTCAGTGGGGTCGTTTTTAACGCTTTATTTTAAATCTAAGGAGCTAAGATTAGGTAGAGATATACCCATATTTTTTAGGGGTAAAGGGATAGGTTTCCACCTGTGGGGGCTAGAGTCAAGTCCTCAACAGAATATATAAAGAATTTTTTTCATTCATCTTAAATTAATCAATTTAAATTATTCTCAAAACGGTTCATATTAAGTTTGTTTTGAACCCACTTTAGTGGCCGAATGGTCTAAGACGTCTCTCTTGTATTAGTATGGCCTACTGATGTAGGGGAGATTGGGGTTTGAAACCTAGCCGGGTCTTCTGAGACTGATTTTTCCTAATTGTTTTCCCACTCTCCTTCCACTCAAATATGAGTAAATTACTCAGTCTATAAAATGCTTCCTTCCTCATCCTTGGCCCACCAAAGTAACTGTTATATTTGCGTATAACCTTAAAAGGTAGTAAAACGTGGCGATGAGAAAGAACTAGTCTTCAATAATATTCTAGCCTAAACATTGTAAAAGAATAAAAAAGTAATTTATTAATAGTTTCAAGAAAGTTAAAAAGCCCCAAACGCCTTTCTCCTTATCACGTCCCTGAAGTAATGAGAAGAGAGACTATTCACCTTTTTAAGAGGAAAGTAAACATACTGAGGGAAATACCATACACAGTATTTTGAATGTATATTTTTTTAATATCAATTCATAGCTGTAAAATAAACCTTAAGAACACATTTTAATCATACTTTCACTCCTATATAAAAAAAACTGGAGGAATTTTTTTTATCCCTGCGTCTTACTAACCGCTCATGGTTATAAGCCTCTGCATTACACCAATGCGTTGCCTTTAGAGGATGTGTATTTACATTTGTGTGGAGGGAGAGCGGAAAAATATTTAGGGAAAACCACCCTCAACACACCCAACTGGGATTCAAATCCCGTTACCCCCTTAGTAAACAGTCTAGTCTACTGCAAGAGTGACGCCTTCTATATGGCCACCTAAGTGGGTAGCACTTTCTTTTAGGTTTCGTAAGTAAAACCTTTTAATTAAAATTTGAATTGTCCAGGCCTATTTATTTAACAATTAAAGTAATTTGTACAGCTTCTGAACGATATTTGTTTTAGGGATATAAAGTATTACTAGAGAAGCTTTTGTATTGTAACGATAAAATAAAATTCCATGCAAACACGAGCACGCTATAAGTGATTTATTAATTGGATAGTTATAAGAAGCACAGAAAAATCATTAGCTTTTTGATAAAAGGTTTTCTGTAAAGTTTTGTCACAAAATTTAGCCATGTTCAATACAGATTGGACAGCAAAATAAAATGATTTTTTTTGTCAGGAATTTATTTTTAAATTATACTTGAAGATATATTTAGAAATAACATATAATAAATTTGAGGTAATCATTGAAACAATATTGGAAATGGTTACCTAAAATAGAAAATATAAAGCATCAGCTACATTTAAAAGTTTAGCATTTTTACATAAGGCTCTGATGATTGTTTAATTTTGTAAATTAATTTTAACAAGGCATACTTAGCTAAGTTATAATCTCTCCTGGTCATCGGTTGGTTTTAATTCTCAATCCAGGCTAATATCAATGTGTTTTTGTTTATTAAAAAAACAATCCTGATAGTAGTTTCCCTAAGTCACCGACGGACAACGAACTTGTTATCTAGCCTAAGTAGATCCACGCCATTTTTCTCTGTCCATCCCATTTAGGATTGCGTGACGACCTCTTCCCCTGTGTAAAGTTACCAATCTAAGTGACGTCACCTCCTCATGGGGTTCCAGATCGCTCTCTACGGTTGATTCATTCGACCGAAACCAAGTGTTGAGCTCGGTAGCTGTGCGCGGAAAAATAAAGAGTGAGGCCATATCTATATAGCGAGGGAAGGGGAGGGTTCGAATCCCCGCTACAAGAAGGAGGGAAGGGAAAAGAAGAGAGAATAGGGGAAGTGAAGTATAGAGACACGGGAGCTATGATTTGAAGGGGGAAAGAGAGAGAGAGAGAGAGAGTGTTTTTTTTCCAAAGCCCTCCCTACCCCCTTCCCCTCGGTGGTGGTGAAAATAAGGGTAAATTTTTTGGGCTGTTGATGTGACGGTTCAGTAGATGGTGACGGGTTTGGAACGATTGCTGTGACAATTTTTGGGGTGTTTTAAAAAAGTGATGTTAAGGAACGATCAAAATACGACGGTCCAACCACGTGGTCTGGTTTTTAGGTCAGATTTTGTGATTTGTTCGTATTCCGATTATTTCGATTATTTATTCGTTTCTTATGTGATATTTCCGTAAGACTGAGGCATTTTCCAAAATTAAGAACGTCACTCAATGATTGTGACTATTTATAAAAAGATTTTCTGAAAATTTTCTTTGTGGGTAAAAAATATTACTCAAAGTTATATTGAAAAATAGAATATATTCTCAATAATTGATTATTAAAAACCCAAGTTAAAACGTGTAATATTTTCGTAAAGGTTCATGATAAAACAAACTCTTAATGAACACACGTTTTTGCTATTTTATTTATCTAGATCTATCAACCATTGATACATTATTTCGTAACAATGTTATGGTTAGACGCTTTCATTATTATTTAATTTGGTTTCAAATCAATCTTATGTTATTATTTTAACTGGGCTTATTTTAACCAGGTGAAAATTAAAAGTTAGGAGAAAGAATAAATAAAAAAACTAATGACTACAGACTGTATAGACATCACATTTCAAATATTTATACAAAATAAACTAGTAAATCAATGTTATATTGGTTTTAAAAATGATCACGAACTGTTGGGGGGGAAAGTTCATCAACTTTCGACAGAAGTGCAATTGTTTTCAAAGAGGGACGAAGTATTAATTGAAAGGTAAGTGTCATATTATAATGAATAGTAACAAAAAGTTGGCTAGAAAGAGTAGAATAGCCATGTCGTATATAGCTGAAAGAATTTGAATAAAAACAAAACAGAGCTACCTCTAAAAGTTAAGTGAGTTAATACGCCAAAGTGGTTTAGCAACAATTTTGAATGAATTGCGTGGCGAATCGGATTACAAGCCCTGTCATTGTCCTGTCCTGTGTCTGTGTGTGGTAGTTAGTAGTATATATATATATATATATATAGATGAAACTGTACAGGCGACCGGCTTTATTTGGAACCTGTTTCTGCCATTAGGAAAATTAGGAAGTTGAAACGGTCCATGCTGCTGTTAACTTGAGAGCAGAGCTATCATCTGAATTGCTTAAATAATGCTAGCAAAATACCGATTACTCTAAGCCTCTCCGAGCAAATATTTAAATATAATATGTAGGCCTTCTTACATGCGTTTAAGGGAGAATTAAAGTTGAATACAATACATGAATAGTCTGGTTGGAGGATTGACTACGTGGCTTAAGGCGTCAGTCTAACAACAGACTGGAAGGTCAAACATAATTCCGTTAAGGTGCACTCAGGGTGATTTTCCAAAATAAATAAATCACTGTTGTTTTTCCATTTTGTCTCCATAAAAATACGTTTGCATTTTTCTTAAGCAGTCTTATTCATTATAAGTCGATCTATCATTAGAAAACTTGATGTACTAAAGAGTAATATACAGTTTAGTACGTACAACGAAAGTTTGTGCAGCATTTATACAAACTCAACGTTCAGAACACTCATTCAAATGAAATAGTTTGAAAAGAACACAATTCTGATAAAATTTATACTTTTTTTTTCTTTTTGCATTTTGTGGTACACACCGTTATAACATTTAGCTTTTTTTTTATATTTCATAAGTTCAATGTGTTTTGTTTCAATGAATGCGCTGAACATGATAGTTAATAAATTCATGCCGTATGCACCTACAAATGTTGTGAAGAAGAGGTCTCCTATTTATTTTATTTCTACGCATGCCTTCTTTTTTGTTTTTTGTGGAGGGTGACTTTTATTGAATAAACAGATGTAACTTATTTTTATGGGTAAGCAATGTTTTATTTTCTACATATCGTATCAGCGATAGATCACGACATAATTATCAAGTCAATATAAGTAGTTTGTTCGACCACAGGTAATACCACCCTTGTACCCTCTAGAAAGGGGTGGTAGATAAAGGATTCTGGGAAGGTTCGTTTCTTACTGGGGTGCCTGCGAGTCCCAAGCCCAGGTCAGATATTATAAATACTGTCAAGAGATCGTGTGTAATAAATTAGCCTGCAATTTGCTGCACGTTGTTGCTTGCCAGGCAGGTATACGTGACAAGGAGATCTTCGAAGGCGCACCTATGTTTTTACCTGGAGGGAGTGAGGGGTTGCAACCCTTTGACGGTCTCGCAACATATTCAGATTCGGTTAGGGAGAGATAATTATAGAATACACATCACATGTTAGCCTGAATACGTATCTAGTATAAGATTGATATGAAAGTTTTTTTTGTTTTTATTGTTTCTGGATACCTTTATGTATAATATAGAAGGTTTTGGTAAGTGGTTTTTGCGCCTGATTTTTACCAGAGGCTTGGGTTCGGCTATATCCAACTAAGGAATGTGTGGTGTTCCAACAATAGGGTGCTTCATTTGTTTGGATAGTGTCTGTACAGTTTCTAGTTACTAACCAGTCTAAGCTGTTTCCTTGGGCTTTTATTAATTAATACAATGCTAGTCAGTAATTTTATGGCACTCATCCCCGTAGAATATGACTTTAAAAGCATGGAAGCGAGTATAGCTTTGGGATCGAAACAAAATATCTTTTAGTGTTTAAATTCTATTAATTTTGTGAATCGTTGACCTGTTACTATACAATTTTTATTTTGGATTTTTCAAGAGATGAGATATTGTAGATACATTGAAATACCGTAAATTTTTTCCATTTATCTACATGATGAACAACAGGGTATTTACATAGCTCTAATTGTATATGTATTTGACTAAGTAATGAGTGTTAGTAATATCGGTCACGCGGTTAGTTTAATAATCTCCAACGAAGGAGAAAATCTTCACTACCACTAAGCTGCGCTGGAGTTTATTTTCCTCCTTTGGTGATTTCCCATCACTTTTCAAGGCCATTTGTAATGCAATTAAGTCAAAAGTCACCTTTGTATTAATGTTTATTTTAACTAATAAATGGTTCATATACCTCCTTACATCAGTGTTTTAAACATTACAAGAGTAAATTGTAGGCCTATTAGGCCTACTTGCAACTCGTTTACCATTTAAATTTAATCAGCAGCATAGTTTTGCTGCTAGCACGTAACGATTATGTGTTTATTTCATGTCTCTGGGAATTCCCTTGAGGGTGTTCAATAAAGTCTGGAATTTTTTTTGGATACCATATATTCTATATTCTTTTTCAACAAACATTGTTCTAAAACAAGAATTTACATGGAATTCTTAACGTTTTCATTGCTATAAAAACCACAAACGTATTTATTTAGTTTTATTATGGTTTACCAACAAAAAATGATGTTTCAATAAATATGGTATCACAGTTTATATATAGCAATAAAAATATTAAAACCAAATATTTTTAACTAAAAGCTACCTGCTTCGGTGATCGCATGGTCTAAGGCATCACACTCACGTTAGAATAGACTGCCTATGAGAGGGAGTTTTGGGTTCAAATTCTGGTTGGATGTACTGAGAGTGGTTATTCAAATATAGCATTCCACCCTACCTCAACGTAAATGTGGGTACACTTATTCTGAATTCAACCTTTACAATCCCTAAATCATTAGCCTAATTTTTGTGATTTGCATTGACATAGTAACATTCATAATTTCCTAAATGTTTGTTTAATTTCCCATTCTTTTCTTGTGTTGTTAATTACTACCTTTTTTAAACTTTTTATCAATTCGCAAGTTTAAAACTCGTGTCTATCATTAGTCTCTTTGTCTCTATATGAAAAGAGAACAAACCCAGAAAAAAACAAAATGCGCTATTCTTAAAAAAAAGAAAAGAAAAAGTGACACAGAAAAGTAGAATAATAAAATAAAAGAAATAAAAATGAAATCCTAAGGTTTAATGACGTATAAAAGAACGAAGAGCAACACGAAGACAAGAATAAGACATATAATGAAGGACCAAAATGAAGACACGAATGTGTTTGTGAGAGAGAGACTAGATCTTAAAGAAAATGATAAACTACATAGTAGGTAGGACCAGATGTAGCCCCGAACACATGAATCAGTCTTCGTGATAGCCCCACATTGCTTAAAACATTATTTTTTATTTTCATTTTCATAAATTAAGTTGGTGTTTTAACAACACCATACTGTTGGAAGTGTCCGTTTTTTTTTGTTTTTTTTTGCACGTCGCTTTTAACTCCACTCTTGTTCCTCCCCTTTGCGTGATAAAATGGCATTATCAAACAAAAGTTACGTAATTCCCTGCACTTACATATACAGCCAGGTGTGGAAATGACAACACCAGCTTCCGACATATCAATTACGTTGAGGTGGGTTAGGAGGGGCAGGGGGCATGGGGCAGCCCTTCGAGTACACTGTCATTTTACGTCAACACTCATGATTTATTGTTTAGAAAACAGATTCTAACTTTACATTAGATACTATAATTGTTACTTCTTTTAAGTAAGCCATTACCAAAACTAAGATGTGTCTACCCATAAATATGTGCTATTTACAGAAAAATAAGTTTCAAAGTTTTCGGAAAATAAAAAAGGACTCATGAAAAAATAGACGAAATAAATGTAAAGTTATTATAAAGAAAGAAGTTTTTTTCCCCCTTAGAATGGCGAGAGGGTGGGGTGGGGATTAAGGGAGAACAAAAATTCACTAATTGGTTTAGAACACGAAATCTGGCGTCGCTTGAAACTTTAAGCGCCGCCACTGGGTTTTTTTCTCCCTCCTGCAAATGTGTACTTTGAAAAGATTTACATCGTGATAATGTAAACAGCCAAGTGTCTAGCGCTCTTTTTATTATTTCTGTTTTATTTGCAGACTTTTGTGAGACTGTTCTTTGTAATTTAGTAACGTTTTATTTTCTGTGAAAATTAATTGGCCGAAGGGGCCCCTGAATGTAGACCTGTACTTAAAACTGAATACAAGTGTCTTTTTAGCTGTAAGGACTGGTTTAGAGCATTGTATTTATTAAAGTAAAGTTATCTTATGGTTTCTAAGTAATTGATTTGTCCTGACAAACATTGAATTTAAATGGCATGTTTAGCACAACCAACTAAATTTCAGGTAAATATACGATTTCAGAAGTATTTTAGCCACGATTTTGGTTGTGTAATATTGTGTTTTGCCTTAATTCAATTTTAATGATACGTTAGCCTATCTAATTTTCGTTAGTATGTAGCACTTAGTCAAATTCATTTTTTTATTCAGTATCTATTTTTAAATCAAGTATTTTTATTAATTTGGTTGAATTTATTTTCAGCGAGTATTTCATGTAGATGTAAAAACATAGAAAGAAAGGAAATAAGAACACATCATTTGAACATATTAGGCCTACTGCAATTTCTAAGATTAGTCTTCAATTTGTGAACCACACAATCTTATTTGATCAATTTGACGGAGTATTTTCCTTATTGTTTTTAAATTCGCTAAAAGTGATTTACTTCATAGTCTCACACTTAAAAGTTATCCCAATCGTTATCGATTTAGTGGCTTTCTTACCAAGTTCGGACTTTCATCACAGTCAGAAATCGAATATCTCAAAGAATGTTCAAGTCCAATCTTCTGAGAAAGGACCTTTCAAGATAAGCGTACACTGGTCCAGATTTTACGCATAGGTTTTTTGAATTCTTTACATTATTTTTAATGAGACTTCGTCCACTGGTCCGCATTGCTCGAATCGGCTTTATTTAATGTACTGCGTCAAATGCATTCGAAGCATACTGATTTCCAAATAGTAATCATCACTGTCCTAATATCTATACAGACATCAGTGGCATGGGTGGTCGTAAGGATAAAAATAAAATATTTTAAAACTATCATTAATCTATAAGCTGGTGATATTGTAATCAAATTAATTGGGCTTTAAAGTATTATTTTCTGACCAAAAAAATTGTCTTTATTCTATTTAAGTTTTTTTTAAATTTATCACAGCTATTTGAAAAAAAAATAATTTCTAGATTTTATTCGTGAGTAGGGGGCCTACTATGTAATTAGTGATGTGAGGGGGTAGTAATAACTGACTCCCACGCGTTAGTTCGCGAACTGTTGGAAGACTAAACTGCAAGAGGTATGTCGGTCGCGAAATATGGAGTTCGTGAACGACTGACCCACAAGAAATAGTTCACGTACAAATGAACCAAAAGAAGTAGTTTGCGAACTATTGAACTAGATAAATGAACTGCTCAGTTAAGTGAACTAAATCATTTTAAAATTTTCCCAACAGTGAAACTAAAGAGAGAGAATAATAAGTTACTGGGAATTCTGAATGCGAATGGTGCGAATGTCGGGAGTGCGTCTATTGGTCCGCATCGCACGCTTCGTCCGCACCGGATTTTAATCTGCCTCACGGAATAACATTGGCATTTCCAGGGCCTTTGAGAAGAATTTTATCAAGGGGTACAATGTTTATCTGGCACCCTTCAATTTTCCATCAATCCTGTCACAAAAAGAAATTAATTAATTAATCCTATCTGAAAAAAATAAAAGAAATAGGTCAAAAATATTATATTTACCTTATACTTACTTATAAAAATAAATGGTACGTCACACCACACAGACTTTCTCTCTCTTTCTATAAACTCGTAAGATTTCTGAACGGAATAATGTACATTGTATCATCACCACTCCACATAAGAACACGCATAAAATAATATACAATGATATATAATCAATGAGAAAAGAGGCGCATCTTTGTCCACCTAAGAGCATTTCAAACAGTTTAATGTCTTCCACAAGGGTCAACACTTCGTATTAAAATTTCGATTTCTGGTTAAAATTTTAACATTTTATAAGGTGTTGCAGATCTTCAAGTCATCGCATTGATATTTAATTATTCATTTATACATTTTGACCAATAAAAAATGTAAATATTGACTATTGAGTCTAAAATGGAGATAGATCATTGCTGTGCAAACATTTCTCCTAAGAGCTTTAAGGAAAAATAACATACTTTTTTAGATACTTATATTTAATTACTCTATGGCATTGGAGAATTATTGCGTTAAGACTTAAGTAGTATATGTTTACAACTAAAGCTCACAAAATTGTATTAATATATTTGCAAATATCTCAGAAACTGTTGCTTTTATAAAAATATATGTCAAATAAAAGTTTTTTATTTCTAATAGTCCTACAATTTTGCAATGATAAGTTGTTTAGTTTCTCAAATAGTTGTGGAGATACGGAAATTAACGCTTCTGTAAAGTACCCTAAAAATCATTTTCATAGGAAAATGAAAATAGCCAGTTTATTTATAATCTTAATCAACGCCTAGATACGAATTTTAATCAAAATCGTTTGAGCAGATTTTGAGAAAACCAAATTTTTCTCTTTTCGCCCTTCAGTAAACTACCCTTAATTTTAAGTTTTTATAGACACACAGACAGACGGCATTGCAAAGACTATTTTTTAGGGTTCGGGGGGTCATGAGACGTCGACATCCATCAACATTTCAGGTTAGTTTTTTTTACGGTCGCAATACTTAAACTTTAATGTCCAAAAAGTTAAAAAATTCATATAATTGCGTATAGATTGAAAGTTATTGATTTTATAAAAATATGTTTCGGATAAAATATCTGTATTATAAATATATATACATATTTGTAATGCTAAGTAATTTCATATCTCAAATAGTTTCGGAGCTATTATAAAAAATGTTAATTTACGCATCAGACCGGAGCCCTTAAAGCCATTTTGCCGAAATATTGAGAGTAGCCATTTTGTTTGGAATATTTATTAATGTTCATAAATGAAATTTAATCAAAATCGTTAGAGCCGATTTTGAGAAAATCGACTTTTTCTCTTTTTTCCCTTCAGTAAACTACCCTTAATTTTAGGGGTAGATATCCAATTCCAAAAACCCCTCGGGGCAACCCTATGAAAACCCTAGATATCAAGTTTCAGCTCAATCGGTAAAATAGTTTAGGCTCTAGTTGGAGGTACAGACAGACAGACAGACAGACAGACAGACGGAAATTCAAAAACCACTTTTTCGGATTCAGGAAGTCATGAAACGTCAAAATTCATCAAAATCTCGAGTTCGATTTTTTTGACGATCACCATACTTTCTCTACCTGTAAGATAGAGAGAAAGTAAAAAGGGGGAAACTATTATACCTCTAAACTAATAATTAAGTTATAGTTCCAGTGGTGTAAATTTGAATGCTACCCATTAAAATATGCAAACATTTTCTGAGATCCCAGGAAATTCTCGGACCCTTTTAGACTCCCGGGCCCGGGTACGATGTACTCCATGCACCCCCCTCTAATAGGGCCTGGGTAATGCTGATGTCCTATGCGTACGATGTGGATCATTGGACGCAGTTTCGTTAAAAACAATGTAAAGAATTTAAAAATACGATTCTGTGATTCGTGTGATGCGGACTAGTGGACGTGTAACCTCAGAAATACCAAAAATATTTTTTTGTGGCAATGAATGATAACAATCTACTATTTTACTATTGTTATTTTAAGTATATAATATTTTTCATTATTTATCAATATCATTTATTATTTTATAACTATATAATATTCATCAAAAGTAACAGCTGCAGATCAAATGAATATGGACACATGCATTTTTAGACTGACTTTAGAAAGTTTTGTGACTGTCAAATAGCCTTACCAACCTGGTTAAGTGTTGTAACGACAGAGTAGAATTTTAATAGACGTATTAGAAACGACGTAAAATTCCAATTGATTTGCTAAAAAAAAAGTGCAATATGTGTATCAAGTACTACCATATGTTTTGAATGTACGTAAATGAAAAATGTTAGTTTAGGTTAGTCCCATCCATCTCCTCTCTCCCATATAAAACGGAGTGGGCTAACCCCCCTTCCCACCCATTTCTCCAAGTTCCTTATTCTCTGAAAGCTACCGATGAGAATAAGGAAAGAATGGGTCCGATTGGGATACAACCCAGGCCACCAGAATCTTGAGTCAGAAGGGTAGAACACCACACAAAAACCTTTGCCACACCTATATATCCGATAGACCCATGAGTAGACACAGATGTCTACCAGCTGTTTCGATTACAACCGAAATATAAATCATACGTTTAATGAGACAGTGTTGACTCCGACTAGTTCTCGCTCAGCTGCTTTACCCAAACAGAGAAACAGAGGGGCAAGGGGCTGAGGTCGGGTTTAGTACTCCTGGTGATGGGAGACTTCATCCATGGGCCACGGTTTAAGAACCATCTAAATCCATCGATTTATTTATTATCATCATCTAAGTGCTTTTACTGATTACTGACGAATCCACACACAGTGGCAGCAATGCAGTCTAGGGTGCTATTCCTACAATAGACTGGATTGCTGGTGATGTGTTAGAGGATCGAATCCAAGTCGGGAACACTGAGGGTGGGTGAGTAGTAAAATGTGAAGTAGAAGAAAAATAGCTACAAAAACTACTTGTCTCTATTAATAATCCTGTGATGTGGAAAGCTTAGAGTAGTTCTATAATAAAGAGTTAAGTACATAGCCTATGTATATTTTTATCACTACGCCATACTACCTGTTCAGGTTATACGCATATAGGCCTATTATAATTATTCTAATGGGGTAGGGATGAAGAAGGAAGCCTTTTAAAAGTAATCTACCCGTATTTACGTGGCAGGAAAGTGGGAAACCATTTAGTAAAAGCCCTCAGTAGACCTGACCTGGATTCGAACTCTGATATCGCCGTCATCATCAGGTCAACCTAACATGAGATTGATGTGTTAGACCATTTGGCCACTGAAGCATCTGTTGGGCGTATACCCTGTATCTATCGGGTTTTACCAAGGAGGGAGTTTGTAGGGCTGCCAGTGTAAGTAGAGCTTGTTAAAACTGACTTGTAATATGTTACCTTCACTTGGTCCCCGTTTGACCAATCATACATATAAAATAGAGATTGTATTTCCGTTGATAGCTGACCAAATGATTGTTCCACAGAGTTATGGGAGTAATTCACTGTTACAGCTTAAACACAATGCTTACACTGGAAACATGTCACGGCACTGTGTTTACTATTAATAATATCAAGGGCTTCCTATAAAATTTATGGTCATTCTATCAAAAAGGGTAGGGCCTATTACTACCAGACATTACTAATAAGTTAAACAAATAACTATGAGGAGCTTGTATAATATAAGGTTGTTCAATCAAAGAAGAGTAGGATATAAGGTCGTTATATTAGTAATAGTAGAATCTAGTGTCCCATCCACATGACTAACGCAACTATTGACTTTATTGTGCGTGTGCACTCAACTTATACCTCAAGGGTCCTTCTAAAAAAAAAAAAAAGAATAAAAAACAGAATCCGATATCAAACAAAAGAGAGGGGGAGATCGGCCATCTTTGGTAAATATGGCGTCCGTCATTTTGTCTCTCGCGTGCTTTATTGTCACGGAACCCCCCTTGACGAATAATGTCCTCGGTTCGATGTACCCGATTGTAACCAGATTTCAAACGGACACAATGGTGAAGAAAGTGGTTCAACAAATGGACGAGTTGGATTGGTTGGTTGATAGATCGATTGCGAGGAATAGAAATAGACATGCCTGTGCTCACGAATGAGTTGGTTAAGGGGACAACAAGATCAAGGGTAGCTCTGGTTCGATATCCGTAAATAGTTTAAATAATTTAGTGTAGACCCAATGTACGAGGGACAAAACTTTGACATTCTTGAATATCTTTGATTAACTTTTATTCAAAATGAAAATAGCGGGATATTTTTTCTGCGCTAGAGAAATCCGTATTTTAAGAAAGAAATTAAGAAAACATTCTGGAAGCGATATTATCGCTTTTAGGGATATCTTATTATTGTAGAATTATTTTTAAGAGTTTTTTTTAAATATAAGGGTTACCAGTCGCATAATATAAGAGATAGGAAGAGAAGGTTATACCAAAAGAAATACGTCATAATTCACATGTAAAAAATCTGGAAAAATTATCTTCAAAATTGACCTTAGATTACTTGATAACAGCCATGGAAAAATCAGTTATTAAGAAGATCTCTAATCACCTAGTAGGATACAAAAACCACGTTAAAAAAACTTTAGTTGCTGAATAGTCTAAGGCGTCACTCTCTTGTCATTCTGTCCTGCTGAAGACAGGGAGATTGGGGCTCGAATCCTGGTCGGGTCTATTGATTGTTGTTTTTCATAATGGGTTTCACAATATCCTTCTACGCAAATGTCGGTAGATTAACTATAATATGCTTCCTTGCTCATCCCTACCTTATGAAAGTAATTATAATATATGCGTACAACTTGAACATGAGGGAAAATAAATGGCCACCATCTCATTTTCTAGAAGGAATTGCTCACCCATTAGTCATTTGGAGAATCTGCACTTCAAACAGCAACAAAAAAAACTTGGGTGCATTTGATTGAGGATATATACACAACCTCTCAGGTCGTAATAAAGTACGCTGGTCCACACCTAGCTTAACGTGTTAGACATCCTAGGACTAAATAAAGTACACTAGGAGCACTTCAGCTGAATACTTAATCACTCATGGTCAATAACGTCACGATCCTGTTTGCGAACCCAGAGAGTGTGCGGAAAACATAATCAACAACTGGACCACACAATGGTTACAGAAGAGTTCAGTGTTTCTATTCATCGTGATATCAACTTATTTCCTATCCGTGCGGTGACATTACAATATCTTAACTACGTTGCTCTTACCTACAGCTCCCTCTTACAGTCTAGCGCGCTCTCTTTATCTCTTTGATAGGATCTTTCCGATGTTATTGTGTTGGTCATACATTTAGTGAGTTTGACAATGATGTTAAAGACTGAGATTTAAACTCGACCAATCGTAGACCTTCTGAAGCGTTCTTTACTCTCTTTGACCTTTGTATTTCTAGTGAACACTCGTATAACAATCCGCAATGTCACTTCTGCTACAGAGGCTCAACTCTTAAACAACATAGACTTATAACATTGTTTTGAGATTACTTTTACTAAAGTTGCATTGTATTTTTTGTGTCTACAAAAGCAACTAAAGAATCTAATTTAAGTACGATTATATACCTCATACATTATTATTTATTTTAGGAACCACTAAATTCTAAACTTACCTGTTAGAACATTTTTGCCACTCTTTAAGATATTCTTAATTGTTTTCTCTAAAACCAAAAAACTATTCACCTAAGTTAATAGATAAATTCTTATTTTCATGTTTAAACATACCATTATTCATGTCATATGAGTTATTATCTGGTACATACACGATTCAAAAGACAGCTTCGGTGGCCACATGGTCTAAGGCACTATTCTCACAGTCGACTAGACTGTCGATGATGGGGAAATCGAATTTTGAATTTCGGTTGGGTGTATTGAATGTGATTTTTATAAAATTGTGTTTTCCACCAATTTGGCTGAACTTTATATACATATAACCTTTCTACGCTGTAATCCCTAAAACTATTAGCCTAAATAGTACATAATCTTATAGTCCAAATGGATCATGGGATGCGGTGCTAAAAAAACTATTTAAAATATAAACAAGATTAGGAGAGGGAATTGAAATGATATACTGCTAGTCAATCATAATATTATATTGAGCCTTCAGAATGTATCTATCTTGCTTTCTTACTTCCACAAATTTATCAACCACTTGCAGCAATTCAAATATCTGGTCCATGCAACCTCTACCTGTATTTTTATTATTATTTGAAAAATAGTTTTGTTGTAGCACTTCATTTGGATCATCTTCATCCTTCCATGACCATAGATAAATCCGCTAAATAGTGAGACGACTGAATTGTATCCATTCAGACATTTCTTAAACAAACACCACAAATAAAAAGTCTGATTTGTATCCATTCTCATAATATCCACAAAATCCTGAATAGTATTCATTCTGAATGGTCTACATTCAGTCAGTTTTCAAATAAACTACTTTAACAAAGATCCTTATTTGTATCCACTGTAATTATTTCCATTATATGCACAAAATCCCACAGGATCTATCAGACTGGATACAATTCAGGATTTTGTGGATATAATTTATTTATTTATTTATGGTGCTTGTTTAAAAAAATGTCTGAATGGAGACCATTCAGAATTGATACATTGCGGGATTTTGTGGATATTATGAGAATGGATACAAATCAGAAATTTTTTTGTGATACTTGTTTAAGAAAATGTATGAATGGATACTTTTCAGAATGAATACAATTCAAGATGTTGTGGATATAATGCAAATAATTACAATGGATACAAATCAGGATTTTTGTCAAAGTCGTTTATTTGAAAACGGTTTGAATGGAGACCATTCAGAATGGATACAATTCAGGATTTTGTGGATATTATGAGAATGGATACAAATTAGACATTTTATTTGTGGTGCTTGTTTAAGAAATTTAGAATAGATACCATTCAGAATAGATACAATTCAGCTCCCCCTAAATAGCCCGTACTAAAACTTATAAACTGGAAAAAAACACAACTCTTAAGATTATATTTGACTTAACGTCATCTTCCACCAAATTTGTCTGAATTTTTTTCTTCCCTAAACGTGTACCCCACTAATCCTTTCATTGTTTGTTTTGTAGTTTTCACTGATTCCACCTCTTTTGTTTTTTATTGGCTGTTCTCTTCTCTCCCCACTGATTCTTTTTACTTCCTTTGTTACATATTTTGCCAATCCTGACCTTTTTATCTATCATTCACATCTTTTTATTTCTAAAGCCAAGTCCCCCCTTACCTTTAAAAACTCGTCTATTTTCCACCCTCTTTTTAGCTAATGACTAAAAACCGTCTCTTTTCTTCTGTTTTAAAGAATTAAAAAGCTTCCATGCATATATGTGTGTAATATAAATCTTTATCAACTTTATTTCTCTATTGATTCAAAAGTTTTAGTTTTTAATATCGAGAGTATAATTTAAGAGCAATAATAAATTGATTTATTGACTTATACAGTCCAATTTTCATAGAAACTGTCTTAATTAACAGCTATAATATTTACTATATCTTCTTTCTCGTATTCATACGCCATATCATGCTATCTGCAGCTGTCACATTTATAGATATTAAGCCTAATCAATATCTATCCTAATAAAATAACGCAAGTAGAATATAAAAGAATAATCAATTTTAACCTAAAAAATATTTGCTTCTTTTCTAAAAGGCTCTCTCCATTAAAATTTACAATAATTTCATTCACGTTTCCTTTGAATAAAATATATCCTTTAATATACTATTTCATTATAATATACTTTTTATATGGATCTTTAAAAAATGACCTGCAAACTAACTTAATCTAGGAGAGTAGCCTGATAGTAGACACCCACCCTTAACATCTAGAGATTAATTAATCGTATGGGATAAACCCAGGTATGAACAAGCCACTTACTAAAAAACTTCACCAACATCACTCGTTATAGAATCAAGAGTCCTTTATTATATAATTACCCACTATAACGGTGACCTGGTGGTCTAGGGGTAAGGTTTCGGACTTCTGTGTTGGCGATCCGGGGCTCAATCCTCGGTCCCGGCATAAATTTATATGATTTCCAAACCCTTCCTTCACCTCTGACAAGACGTGTATTAATCACAACTTGTGAATGTGTGGAATGCCAGGCCTCCACCGTGGTTCGGATTCCACGTTAAACTGTAGGTCTTCATTTCATCTCACAATCACCCTAACATTACACATTAGCGTAAGTGCGTATAACCCGAACGGGTAGTAAGACGTGGTACTAATAATAACTAACTTTAATCATTTAAATATGAAAAAACTATGAAATATTATTTGATTATAACTCTAATTTGGAAACCCTACAATTTAACTATAGTTCAATAATGGGTAATGTTTCTTTTTTTCGCTGAAGCCACCCAGTATTACAAACATATAAATAAGTAGACCTATCCTATAAAGACTACTTATAAAAGAAAATTGTATACCAACACGCAGTTATTCGATCATTTGCCTTGATGATTTATGTTCAACAGGAATCAGATCCCATTCAGCTTTGCCTCCAAGCATATCGTTTGACACTAGCGCAGGACAATAAGTTTAATCGTTTATGCCAAAATCATTTCCCATCTGTGGTCTTATTCTCTGAACAAGGGGTTTTTGATTTAGATACTTCTCTTCTATCAGATGCTAAACTGTCACTATATTCACACATTGGTCCTATTCACTTACAACACACACATTAGCTTTGTCCCATATAAAAACATATTCATATCAATTTCTCCCCTACACTATTGAACTAAAACGAGAATAAAATAAGTTATATTCAAGAATAATGTACTAAACATTTCATACATTGGTAATTTCTGATCTATAATCGATTGACTTTAGATAAAAAGGTCTAATGGTGATTCTGGTCGAGTGAGAATTGATAGTGAAACCTTATATAACCCACAACTATCATAAGATAAGCCTCATATTTGTGTTTAATGAAGATGTTAAAAATTATTGAAGCTGTGTGTTTGACAGTAAGGCCTTTAATGAGGTATATTACTTGCACTTTTTAAGTCATTTAAGCTTAACGGTACTTAAATGATATTCCTAGAAAATAAACACTCATTAATCATCAACATCATCATCATCAGAAACTGTTTTCAGTCTGGGTCTGGGTTAGCTTTTTAAAATGACTCCATCTTAATGTGTCCTTCAACCATTCTTCCTCCTTTACTCATGCTCATTCTTATCCACATACACATACAGACACACACACTTCTAGTTTACTTTTCCATCCTCATTACATGCCCATACCATCTCACCCTTGTTTCGTATATAATCTATGTATCCCCTGCGCCACAAATCCTCCCCTTAAAATCTTAATTCCTAAGTTGATTTCTGCTGACAATTAGCACTAAGGGCTGTATATGTGGCTGAGAGTTGGACATAAGCCAAACCCCCATTTGACCTAAACTGCTTTTTATTCGTATACTGGTAGATTGGTTGACTTCCGAGACTCGACTATATATACAGACCTTAGCTAACTCTATTACAACACGTTGTCAAATAGAGAAGTGGTAGGAAGTAATAGATAAATACGAAGCTATTTTAAACATAAAAAATACATACCTAACCACTTGGACATACCTTATTATAGTTGTATTTATTTTATGATATAGATGCTTGAATATTTCTTTATTTTCAGATATGTTTTTATAGGCTTCAATTATAGTTTAAAGTTCAATTAGTCTGGAAAGAAACTTCATTTTATCAACTACACAATTTATCAAAACAATTTTTATATGTTTATTCTTAGAGCCATGTGATCATTGGATGTCAGTTTTGATAAATAATATCAATCCTTATAAAATAAAACTAGTAAAAGAAAATATTGATATTGACCACATAAATAAATGTTTGCAATTACTAAAATTTTCTTCATAACTGTTCCTGGTTTAGGCGGGTGCTATCGTTATTTACACCGACTCGGTAGGCCGTGTTTATATTCCCGATAGGATAGCGGGGATGTAGTTTTTCCACACTTTTCCCAAGAGAATATCATGGCGTTAATAGTCATTGGTGCTAAAAGCACACTAAATACACATGTAAAATTATATCATGTATATTTAATATTTTTATGAGCATTCCATGTCACTTCCTATCATTCTCATAAATAAATTGAACATGACCGGACATGAAACTGCTTTCAAAGCACTTAACCGTGTTTATATCATACGTATGATGAATAGATATATTCGTGCCCCAGCTCTATATACTGACGTTTGTTATACACATAGAGATTCCTACAAAACAACAAACTGTCACGTAACACAACACTTCTAGATCAATGATACCGACAATACAACTTAGCTTAGTGGTAAAAGAGACCGACAACAAATCTAGAGAGTCCGAACTCTTTAACTTATTTGGTAAGGCGTATGCGTACTGAGCTATGGATCCAGCTGTCGATTCTTGGTTTGGCATAAAAGTTTATAATCGACATATTTGAATCGACGTTTAAGGGATGGATAATTTGTTTGTTGTAGAATTAAGTTATCTTGCAAGTAGTGAATTAATATAATTGGCTGTCCATAAACTGCACACTAAACATCCATAGTTAAAATAGTTTAACACACTCTAGCTACAGTCCAATTTTTATAGGAAATGTCGTATAGAAAATAAAAACATATTATTTTGTGTCTAAGATTGATTAACATTAATTTTACGTATAGTTATTTTAATTTTAGGCTATAAAAATATAATCGCAGATAACATGTCCTAAAGTATGAGTACTTGAAAGTAGATATAGTAATTTATCTGTCAGATAAAGTTATTCTTAAGAAAAATTAAACTCAATGAATTGTGTATAATCTAGTATCTGTAGCAAGGTACGTTCCGTTATTCATTTTTATGTTGGAACATTTAACATGAACTTCCGACAGTACACCTAATAATTCCCTCCTTGCCTTAGTTCTTAGATCTTTACTAGTTTGATTACCAGTCGAACAATTAGCAAATAGGTTACCTATCACCTTAAATTGAACTAAATACATTTGGTTCACAACTCTGACAACTTAGCCATGTGTTGATAATGGGGAGATCTGGGATCATTTTCTATTTGGGTTTACAGAGAGTGATTTTTCTTAAAAAATTTTCCACTTTCTCTCCACGCAAGTACTGGTACATTTCCTCCAAATTTAACCTTCCTTATCCTTAAATCATTAGCGTAATTAGAACATAAGCGTATAACACGAACAGAGAATAATACGTGATGCTAAAAAAAAATTGTCATTCGCTTTGGTGGTGGAATGGTCTAAGGCGTCACTCTCACAATAGACTGGACTATTTATGACGGGGATATCAGGTCTATAAACCCAGTTGGGTGTGCTAAGGATAGTTTTTCCTAAACTGCTTTCCACTCTCCCTCCACGCAAATGCGAGTAAACTTCCTCTCAAATGAACCTTCTTGATTCCTATCATATTTGCGTAGCTAGTTAATTTGTTTATAAACCGAACGGGTAGTAAAACGCAGTACTGACCAAAAATATTATAAATACAATTATCACAGCTAGTAAAAATATTGAAAAGCAACACCACTAAACGTCTTCACAAACGGCCGACGTTGCTCTATATTCTAGTTGTGGTAGATTCTAAATAATGTCACCCGGACCCGGTAGCTTCCTGACCCCACCACCCATTCACGTACAGCTTCATTATCCCTTAATTATCTGTGTCAGACGTGTGTTGGAGGAGGACAATATTCTAGCTGGGTACCGTTGGGAGATGAAAAATAAGGCAAGTTTCGACTGACGAGTGGAGAAAGGATTATCTTATGTTTTAATGTATCACAAACTTCTATATGCTGAGGTACATTTTTTCTTAAATGCTGCATTGGTATGCACTCTATAGCCTAAACCTAGACGGTAAGAAACAGGGAAAAAAAAATTCTTACATTAGTATTATGCTTGGAAATAAATATTTATATGCTATGAACTTAAAGCGACACTTCATTGTAACATTTGACTGTACCCGCCTCGGTGGCGTAATTGGCTAACACGCTTGTTTTGTGTAGAGGCAGATTGCCGAGGACGGGGAGGTCAAGGTTCGAATCTCGGTCGGGGGAATTGGGGGTGGTTTTCCCTAAATGGTTTTTCAATCTCTCTTCACGCAAATGAGGGTTCACCTCTTCTAAATTCAACCTTCTCAATTCCTAATCCATTAGCGTAATTAGTATTTAAGCCTATAACCCGGACAGATAGTAAGTTTGTGGTGCTAAATAAAAAAAAATTACTGTGTTACTTTATAAAAAAAACAGGCACAACATGCAGCTCTCAGCCTAATAATTTATCACCGTGAAAGGAAAAACACTCAGTTCACTAATGGTATATTTTCGGCCCCGGTTGGGTTTGAACCCACGACCCACGTCGGCCATGCTGAGAATCAAACCCATTACCCTTATTTCAATAGGCAGACACGCCACTGACTGAGTTAAGGTGTCAAACTTACAATTTATTGAAATTATTTTTACTAAGATATTTAAAGGAAACTTTCCAAACGCACAAATAATATCGGCACACAATTGGCCTCGTGGCATAGTGGTCAGAGCTCCTGGATGCTGACCTAGAAGTCCTGGGTTTGATTCCCATCAGGTATCGGGGAATAATTTTTGAAAGGGGGATAATTTCTATGGTCACCAGAGTTTGATTAATTAGGCTTAAGATAGTTTAAGAACTTCACTGGATTTATCCTGTTTTATTCACTATCATCATCCTCTTACCTCATCGGGACATGGAAAGAGCCTCCACGAAAAGAATGTACGATTAGTACATTCGGGAATCCCCTGGGCAGTGGTCTCGTATACAAGTAGTAAATGTATTGATCACCAAAATCTAGAATTAAGCTAGGGAACGTTGGAACCATGATCAAAAATATAATGTTGCTTTCACTTAAGCTAGATCCCACACTTTAAGCCCACAAATAAGGTGTTTAACATTTTCCAAATAAACATTTAATTTTTCACATCAACCAAGATGGTGTTGGTGGAATATTATAACTTCCGTGAGGCCCAGTGGGAAAAATAGGTCTGCATGTTGCAAATCGGCTTCACATTTCATCTCATTTCCCACGAACCCTTTCGCTCACATAACACCCACTCCTACAAACCACGGGGGTAATTAAATGGACTATACGGGGAAGGGGGTGAAAGGGTGTGTACGGGAAGGGGGGAAGGAGGGAGATCCCGACTCCCGCAAGGGGTTGAACTAGGAGCGCCCTAATTGTGGGGACTGTTTGTGCTGCGTTACCGCTGTAATTAGTTAATTAGGCAGAAAAGAGGCGTCTTTACGAGACCGTGGAGAGTGAAGTAGAGAAGAAAGAGAGGGAGAAAGAGAGTGTGTAGTTGTTTCCTCCCTTGGGAAGAGGTCGTAATGGGAGAGCCCCGAAGTTCCACGAAGAGCGAACGTAGTCGAGGAATGCTTCTTCTCCTCCAGGCTGACATATGTAATATGACTCTATTAGTCGACATGGCGCGACGGTGGAACTGTTACAAGGAGAGAGAAAGAGTTATACATTTAAAAAAGAAAAGAGAAGAGACTCGGGTATAAAATTCTGAAGCCAATCTATTAAGGTGAGGATGTAGGAAACGTGAGAAAAGGTAATTGTTTTTGCAGGTTTTATAGCAAAACTTTTTTGGTCAAAATAAATCAAATATTGCCTATATAAAAATATAGATTAATTTTCTTCATTTAATGACCTCAACAATTGTTGTATAAATGTATCAAGGGTAATTTGGAATTTCATGAAAACATTTCCCTTCATTTAAAAAGGTTTTTAGATAATGCCGCTCTATTCATGACAGATACTCAACAACTGTTGCAATCACTATGTGAATAAAATTAAACTCTATGTTTTAATAGAAGAAATATTTGCTTTATTTTAACCAAAAAAAGTTTTGCTATAAAAACTAGAAAATCAACTAAACTTTCTCGCGCTCCCTGCATCCCCACTTTAAGAGGGCTATAGCCGTGGCGTGGACCGGACAAAACACTAATCAATTTGCACAATCGCAAGCATTTTGAACAAAACTAGTTACTAAAATGTTCTTTGAAACTTAGTTGTGATTTTTTTCAATAATAATTAAAAACCTATCTAAAACGTGACTCTAATTGTTGGATTGGATTGTCGGTGACGAGGATACTGGGGTTCAAATTCCGATCGGGTGTACTGAGAGTTATTTCCTTGATGGTTTCCCATTATTCCCCTTCCATGCAAATGCGGATAAAATATATCTAAAATTCTACCTTTCTGATATATATCCCTTTAGCATTATTAATATAATGCGTATAGCTCCAAATGCTACTATGTCACTGGGAAAACTAACACATATATAAAATTTAGTTTCTAAATAAGTATTACACACTTTCTTAGGTCCTTGCTCTTGAAAATTGGCTATCTTTGAAAGGACCCCAATATTTGTTTCTTACAAGGCTGATCAATATTTAGGTACCCTCTTAGAATATTTTACCACCATCACTCCAAAAAAATGCTTTCCGCAACCCTACATAGTTTATAAACATAAATATCCGTACAGTTCAAATGATTAAGAAATAAACAATATAATAATACAAACTATACTAACCGAAAAACTGGCACTATAAATATACATTTATCTTCTTCTCAACTTTCACAACATAATTGATGTCTTCTCTACAATTTTATTTTAAACTTTATCTTGGCTATGATTTGATTTTTGTATAGCCATTAGAACCATTAAATGAGGTATATGCGATATTATATTTATAACAATTTTTTGTACTAATTATACTTACAATGCAAGTTTGGCAATGGCTTATTCTATTAGGTTAGGGAAAGGGCTAGGATAATTATTTTCCTGGCGGGAGGATCAAACCATCAAACAAGTGTACAAATCACCTTTGTGCAGTGGCTAGAGTTTGAACCTCAATAATTTTATTTGGTCAGGCCCAATAAACTTGTTTTGTTTTTTATATTCTACCTGTTCAGGCTATACGCATATATGATAATTACTATAATGGGCTAGGGATGAGAAAGGAAGTATTTTGTATAGGTAATCTAACCGCATTTGCGTGGAAGGAGAGTAGGAAACCATTTAGGAAAGACCACATTCAGTAGACCTGACTGAGATTCTAATCTCGATCTCCTTGTATTCAACAGGCCAGTCTAACACGAGGGTGACGCCTTAGACCATTCATCCAATGAAGCCGGTAATATCCTTGTTGAAACCCCTCAGATCCTACTTCTTTGGGCTTATGAGAAATATTTAGATGTATTAGGCAACCGGTCCACCTGTGTGTGAGCCCCGCTTTATAAAGCTATTATAAAAATAATTGGCAGCTTTTGACAAATTTGTGACGCTCATAGGTCCTTACATGTAAAAATTTAATTTATTTAGCTCCTTATTCTCTTCTACACAGGTTACATCAATAAAATGAAGATTTTGTTTTTCTGTCGTGATCATTGCGTGTTATATTACAGTATATCGCACGCGGAGATCTGACATTTCAAAAATTATAATCCCCAGTGCACAAACATGTATACCTTAAAGTCGGAATTTTCAAATTTAAAGTTAACTTACCCGTAAAATCACTAAGCGAAAAACATTTCTCCCGGGCAGCTCCGGGTATTTCAATTTTAGTATTATAAATTTATAACTGGGCAAATGTTTTTTGAGTCAAAGAATAGGCCAGTATCTATTTTGTTAATTCCTTATGGTTAAAATGTTTAATCTAGTAGGACCATATTATCTTGACCAGGGCTATAAATATTTTTGAAAATTCTCAGTGGTAGTTGAGTAGCATTAATTTTAATCTGGTAAGGCTAGAACCTATAAAAAAAATCAAGGTTTGGAATGAAAATAATCTAGTCTACAATATTGCTGCCTTAGTGCAACATACAACACATCTAATAAAAAGTTGTTCTGAGTTAATTAAGAAATTAAATTGAAAATAATAACTGTAAATAGGATACAATTTGAATGTGCTAAGTATATTTTTACAAACAAAACATGAGTTTGACCTTTAAGTTAGTTTGTTTTTAACAAATATGAATAATTTCAAAACATGTATTTATTATTTTTTGAGCTAGTTTTGTTTTGAAATGAATTTATTTTCAAGATGTAATATTATATTATTATTATTGTTATTATCATATTAAATGTGTTATCAACTAACAATGCTAGGCAGGCTGCATAAGATAATACAATAAACATAAAATTAATTAGCCCACAAAAATAAATTAACTATTTGAAAATATCGCTTAAAATATTTATTCTTACTCTTCAAAATAATATACTTTAAAAAATGCTTTCTGTAATCAAATAATGACCAAAATTGAACTATAAAGACACAAACATTTTCTAATATCTGTATTTTCACAGTAAAATAATTTATTTTTCACTATAATTTTTTGGTTATGACCTAAGCTAACTAATTAATTTTTAAATATACCTGGAATCGTCACTTTTATTAATATGTTTATTTCAATTGAAATTGAAATTGCAACTGCTGTCATTGTGTCTGGTGTTAACGT
Organism: Timema genevievae; assembly: GCA_902155825.1. Taxonomy (NCBI): domain Eukaryota; kingdom Metazoa; phylum Arthropoda; class Insecta; order Phasmatodea; family Timematidae; genus Timema; species Timema genevievae. The sequence goes on along the minus strand of CABFWO010000001.1, from coordinate 856,135 downwards.
TCTTAGAGAAAATTAAACTGGAGTGTAAATTTTAAAACTACGAATTCATCGATATAATTCATTTTATCTAATAAAGGGATACTTTTTTCCAGAAAAAAATAGTTTAAACCTGTCCAAACCGGAAAATTTTCATTTAAAAAAAAATTAAAAGAGAATGTCCCAAAATGTGAGATTTTTCACATCACACATCTAGTGGGAGTACAGATATTAAGTGTTTTAAACTGCCAAAGCATTAAATATAAATATATTTGGGCCAACAGATTTATTATTTGTACACAAAACCTATAGTACTACTAAAAAATTTTGAGCTAGGGACTTACTCTCTTTCCATCTACTATTAACATTTATTCACCACAAAATTTAGCGGAAAAAAAATTGCTATGAAAAAAAGTAATATTTCTATTCACTTTTATTTTATTATTTCTTCCCTTTTACTCAGTTATTATTTATGACGTGTAACCGTGAAAGTTGTTTTTATGCATGACTCCTTCCCTATAGCGGACCTATGATAAATCAAAATAGTTCGGCGGAAACAAGCTATAAACTAGAGAAAACTCCCCCCCCCCTCCCTCACATTCTCCTCAAAACCTCACTCCCCTTAACCGCTNTATATATATATATATATATATATTTAAAGAAACAAATGTACGAACATAATACTAAAAACAATGTAAATGTAAAGTGCTGTAATGTGGAAATGATATCTGTGATTTAGTGTATTTGAACCCTAGAGAAAGAGCTATTTTAGAAAATAAAGTGCAAAAAATTATGTAGGTAGACCATCAGACTGGTTATTCTCGTTCATTTTGTTGTTGTTAATAATTGAAATAATAAAATACCCTTGGCTCAGATATTTAGATTCGGCCATATCTTATATTATTAAGAACGTTTCCTACCTGTAAAGAAGTGGCAAGTCAAGATAGGATTTCACATGCTAATGTATGTACGTGTTATTTGATGAGTTTTAAAATTAACTAGGCTTATTCACAAAAATGGCCTGTAGGAATCTTAATTTTAGGGTAGATAAAAAAAAGTCTGTTGAAGCAAATGTCTATACAGAATAGGAAACAACAAAGAAATCATTTTGAAATGCTGTTCAGGTGAAATTTTGGGTGCGTGCATTCCGAGGAGCTCGTACATAGCTCATCACTCCTATCTCCGCACATCGCTCATCACTCCTATCTCCACACATCGCTCATCACTCCTATGTCCACACATCGCTCATCAATCCTATGTCCACATATCACTCATCACTCCTATATCCACACATCGCTCATCACTCTTATGTCCACACATCGCTCATTACTTCTATGTCCGCACATCGCTCATCAATCCTATCTCCACACATCGCTCATCACTCCTATCTCCGTACATCGCTCATCAATCCTATCTCCACACATCGCTCATCACTCCTATGTCCACACATCGCTCATCGCTCCTATGTCCACACATCGCTCATCTACTCCTATCTCCGCACATCGCTCATCAGTCCTATCTCTACACATCGCTCATCACTCCTATCTCCACACATCGCTCATCACTCCTATGTCCACACATCGCTCATCACTCCTATGTCCACACATCGCTCATCACTCCTATGTCCACACATCGCTCATCAATCCTATGTCCGCACATGGCTCATCACTCCTATGTCCACACATCGCTCATCACTCCTATCTCCGCACATCGCTCATCAGTCCTATCTCTACACATCGCTCATCACTCCTATCTACTCCTATCTCCACACATCGCTCATCACTCCTATCTCCACACATCGCTCATCACTCCTATCTCCGCACATCGCTCATCACTCCTATCTTCGCACATCGCTCATCACTCCTATGTCCGCACATCGCTCATCACTCCTATGTCCACACATCACTCATCACTCCTATGTCCGCACATCGCTCATCACTCCTATGTCCGCACATCGCTCATCACTCCTATGTCCGCACATCGCTCATCACTCCTATGTCCGCACATCGCTCATTACTCCTTGTGGTCTAGTTTTTAAAGTTCCTAGCTACAGATTTAGAAATCCCGGGTTCGATATCTGGTGCTTCCAGATTTTTCTGAGAAGCAGTGGGTCTGGAACGGGGTCAACTCAGCCTTGTGAGCACAAAATAAGGAGCTACTTCATTGAAAAAGTAAAAGCTCCAGTCTATAGAACTGAGATTAACAACAGGAGGGTTCGTTGTAATGACCACAGGACACCATATATCAAAATTGCCATTATCTTCTCAAATAGACGACGTCCTCTCGATGGGTATGGTTTGATTGCGGGCTGACGCCATAGCTTTATTTTTCTAATAAATGTATAAGGGAATATTTCAACCTTTCAGATATTAGTTGATTGACATAACTTACACATAGCAGGACAATAAAGATTAGAAAGGCTTTTTTCTAGCTGATCTGTTTTGGTATAAATCATTGTAATCATCTCAAGTGAAACTCGCATTGGTGGGCACACAGATTTAATCGTCAGACTCATATAGATTTTTAACTGATGACAGGAAGGTCTGGGTTTGAATCCCCGGCCAGGCGTTTCGAGAGGAGTAGCCAAATGCTGTTTAAGTAATAATTAGTGGCGTGTCATGGAGTATTGCTAGAAAGTGGCAGAGTGAGTTTAAACTGTGTCTGTTTGATATGTTCTCCTCATCACTCAGTAGAACACTCACTGGCCAATCTCAATGGTTTTACACCACCATGTGAGGTTTGTAGATTAGAACCTATGTGTGCTTATGATTGGTCAAATAGGGTCAGAGTGGGTTAACACATATCATAGGTACAGTTTGAACAAGCAATGCATGCTCTAGGAAAACTCCACGACACACTAGTGATATTTATTTATTTAATAATAATAATAATAATAATAAAACTAAAGTTGTTTGTATTTTATCACCACGTTTTTCTATCTGCTCAGGTTTGACACATGGGGCCTATATATGATAATCACTCTTAAGTGATAAGAATGAGAAAAGAAGCATTTTAGAAGTAATTTACCCACATTAAGCCTACGTGGAGGGAGAGTGTGAAACTATTTTAGGGAAAAACCACCTTCAGTAGACCCTACAGGGATTCAAACCCCGATTTTCACGTCATCATCAGGCTAGTCTAACACGAGAGTGACGTCTTAGACCATTCGGTTATTGAAGAAGTTTGGAAGTATAATATAGTAATAATATATGTATAGTGCTAGTAATAAAAATTCAAGTATAAATATTAAAATAAGTAAAATAAGATTTGTAAATAATTTATTATGTGTCTAAGAAAAACTTTTTTCATAATTTAAAGTGGTCCCAAATAAAAAAATCCTCTTTGTTTACTTTTTCAAATAAAAATGATACTAAAATATTTCAAAGATATTAATAATTTAGGACACAAGGGTTGAATGTCTGGTCTTCATTCCTAACTAAAGTTAGTTTACATACTAATATTACTACTATTAATAGAGTTCCAAGATTTGAATCAGTAAGCCCGTTTCAACTCCAAAGTTCAAATTAAATGCGGTAGTAGTGAGCCATCTCCGCAGTCGAACAATTGACTGCAGCTTCCTTGGGATTGTTTGCCAAGGTCATCCCTGTCTGTACAGTCTGGGCCAAATGTTAAACAACATCTAAACTCTAAAAAAGGACAGAGAATTAAGAGAAGATATTTAAAGAGCATGGGGAAAAAAAAGATGACTGAAATGGAAGAAAGATGGGTATTAATGGTTGCACTTAAGAGGGTAAAAAAGAAGAAATAAAAAATATATATCAGTAGCTCTAGAAAGATATTCGGGTTAAACATTAGCTTCCAAAAATAAATTATGGTGTTCAGGATTGTTGACTTCAACTTTTAAGATGTTTTAATTGTTTCATCGAACTTTGAAGTCTACCAAATTTTCAACTATTTTTTTTTTATAATGTTTGTTTTTATTTTTTCGTCTAGAATGGGGTGTTGAATATTGAATACCAATTTATTTGTAGTCTTAAAATAAAAGCAAAACCAATTAATTAGGTCCCATTGAAAAAATTCATTTCTTCAGTCCTTTTTTTTTATGTTTATTAACCAAACCAAGGATCACGCGTTTGATTCCAAGCAGAGTCGGAAAAGTAATTGGATAAATTAGGTCTTCCCTCTAACAGCAATGAATTAACAGCCATAAGATTGGATGCTCTAAGTTAGTTTGTAAGTTGTGGGCTGATCTTATATGTTGGTTCAGAGATTATACGTTAAATAATCCTGGTAATAAAAATGTGGAATATGTCTGTAGGTTAGTTATTCATCGAATAACACATAACTTTAAGTGTAGACGATTCGTTAATTTAGATATGAGAAAGGCATAGCAAGTTATACCCTTCAGACGTGGTTTGTTGATTGTTATCAAAGCAAGCATCGCTTGAAAGGACTGTAGAGCCTACTAGTAATTTGTTCCCTCCCATTATGTCTCAAATTTGATTTTTAAAACAATAAATATACATCTAACCATTACATTTGTTGTGTGTTGTCGAACAAATGGTTAATTAAAGGGAGGAAACAGTTAACTGGTACAGTCCCGTCAAGCTTTGCATGCCCGGGCAATAACCTTCAAGTCAAACATGATATCTTTGAATATGTTGATAAATTATAATTCAAAATATTTGACCAAAAGTATAAATTCTTCAGATTACGGTTCACCAATAATATAAAAATTAAACTTGATTAAAAATACATCAAACTTACCACTATTAGGCCTAATTTTATTTTAATGATAGACCTAACGTTTTGTTTTATGTTTTGTTTAAACATAGCTATGATTTTTGAAACTTAATTTTTTTTATAAAATAAATATTTTCAGAAACCAACTATATTTTCGTGGCTATATTATAAAAGCCATGAACTTTCAATACATTTAAAAAATATTTTTATGTAACAATACAAATATAAGGTAAGGCTCAAACAATGATTTTATTTTAATAACTGTGAACTGTTGATTTCAGAAACCACATTATTTTACCAATAAACAATAAAATCCTTAAAATAATATAAGTTAGTAGTAGGTAATTAATGCTGGAAATCATGTTTTTATACATAAGCCTAGGCCTTTAAGGGTGGATTTTTCTCCAATGCTTCTTTCAATATACTTCCCCCAACGAACTTGATTTTTTATAACGTTACAAAGTAGAACCTTGCTAAGTTGGAGTTATAACGGTTAATGCGTTCAAAAGTTATCGTGAGTCATACACCGTGGACAGCCAAATGCAAATCGGCGGAGTTAAAACGAAGAAATCGCTTCACTCGTTAAATAAATCAAACTACATGATTATGTTTTATTTGTTTTTACACTATGGCAACATTTTCTAGATCACCTGTAATAGGCCTATATGAGTGCGCAAGAAAATAGTTTCCCACCCCAACTTATTTTTAACTTCTGTCGCCTAGTTGGGGGGACCACCACTACATCACAACTCCATTACATCGCGATTTTTGTACAAATACAGTGCAGGTCCATCACGTCGCATTTCCCCCACCTCTCTACACACAGCTAACCCTACTCTAACGTACAACCAATAGGAATGAAGGGGCTTATATATATACAACTACATCGCGTTACAAATACATCGCATGTCCATTACATCGCGTTTTGCTAGGATAGTAGGCCTGATTCTCAGCTCAAACTCTCACTTTGAAGTTAAGGCTGGTTGCAAGGATAGTGTCTCTTACTCTCCCCTCTGACTCTCACTTTGTAGATAAGGCTAGTTGCAAGGATAGTATGCCTGTCTCTTACCTCTGACTCTCACTTTGAAGGTAGAGCTGGTTGGAAGGATAGCGTGCCTGTCTCTCACCTCTGACTCTCACTTTGAAGGTGGTTGAAAGAATAGTGTAACTCAAACAAAACTTAAATAAATCTCACTATAACCTAGATGCCTAGGCAGCTAGCTGTTCAAACGAACACTCCTAAAATAAATACACCATCATTTTGTTTTCTACTTCTCTGGAAAAAAATTGTCTAGAAAAAAGGTATATTTTTAATTAGTAGATTATATTCTCATTTTATTATTTCATCTTTGCTTTTCATTGTATCACAGCAATTTGAATTTACAGATTCAAGTCTCCAAGTTTTTTAAGGACATTAGATTTCTGGCAAGCTAGAAACTGTCCTCCCAAAGTGAGTCAGTTGACCCTTCTTTCCTATTGGTTGTACGTCAGAGTATGGTTATCTGTGTGTAGAGAGGTGGGGGAAACTTGACGTGATGTACCTGCAATGTATTTGTACCAAAAACGCGATGTGTTGGACTTGCGATGTAATTGTATACATGAATTTTAATATCTGGCTAAGAAGAGAAATGGTAAGATGAACAATAGATTATTTTGGAGAGCATCTAGAAATAGTCCATGTTATTTAAGAATAGGCCTACTAGTCAGTCTAGTCACGTGTGGCCATAGCTGCCCTTACTAGACTGAATAGTATTCTTAAATAACATGGACTATTTTTAGATGCTCTTCAAAATAATTTATTGTTCATCTTACCATTTCTCTTCTTAAGCCAGATATTAAAATTCATAGAGATTGGTACATAATTATTTTAAAGTTAAAAAAAATCAAATGATTTTATTTGAATACATTTTTAAACTTTAACTTATAGCATTTTAAGTAATTCAAAACTGATTTTTTAAAATTAAATTTCTGTCTGCAAATTTCAGTCTGTTTTTATTGTTTAAAAAACTACCACAAAGCGCAAATAATAATAATATTGTCGAAAACAAAATAGAATTTAAATTCTATTTTATGAGAAACATATAGCCCTAGACCTAAATACTATTTTGAAAATAATATTTTACTCATAACTTAATTATCCTGGTCACCTATATTCAAATAATCATTTACTAACCAAGCTTAACTGTGCCTATTAGGCTACTATTCCCATAACATAATCTAATCCCTCCACTACATAATTATAGGCCTACTTATATAAAGTCTAGTAAATAACCTAAAACGGGTTTTTTTGTTTATAAACTTTATTATTTAGGCATATAATATTAGATTTTTTAATTATAACTATGGTAGAGATCCCAACTTTTCTTTTTATTTAAATTTGGCTGTGCTTGGATTTTAGATTAAATAGGGGGAGGGGTGGTGAACAAGTAGGTCTAACACTTTGATTATTTCTTAATATCCTAGTTATGAACAATTTATTAGGTCTACTCTAATCTAAGTTTTGTAAAAAAATCTTCTTTTAATTTTTCAAGTATGCCATAACTGTATTTTAAAATAAATCTGAACCTTTGGAAAAATAGGCCTACTATTTATATTTTGTTTGGCCTAGACTAAAACAAAAACAAAGATTATTAAAAATCATTCAGATTTCTGTTATGATTCAATTTGTAAGCATACAAAGTAAATATGTGTATCAATAAAACAACTGCCCCAACTAACATTAACACAAATTTAACACCTATATAATATTAACGAGGAGATTAGCGTCTTGGCTACGGCCATATTGCACTGTCATTTTGTCCGGGGCTGTCGTGTCCCTATGGTTGGCGGGGCCCTCCCCTCTCTCTGCCGACAACAGCTGTTGGTCGGGATCCGCTACCCGGCCCACTTCCCCTCACTCTCCATTCTCTCCCGTACTTCCCCTTCACGACGTTCATGCGTATATTGGTCTCAAGGGCATCCGTCTACTAGCTGACCTGCGTAACATTTACTCTCGAGTTGTACTATCCGAGCTGAACACATCTATCACTAGTTAAAGTCCAAATTTTCATTGGAAGTTCATTAAGTGACATCTTTATAAGCTACTAGATATACTTTTACGTATTCATACGTCAAGTCATTAGGTTTGCAACTGTCACGTTTCAGCACCGCATCTTAAGCCTACTACCCGTTCGGTTTATACGCACATTTAGACTAATAATTACGCTAATGTGTAAGATATAAGGAAGGTTGAGTTTGAAGTAAATGTACTTAAATATTTTACTTAAAAGGCGAGTGAAAACCGTTTAGGAAAAACCCCTTTACTGCACTCAAACGGGACTTGAATCACAATCTCTATGTCATCGTGCTATTAATACCTATAACATAATATTAATAATAATATAGCGAAATATTATTCCTGTTGAAAAGAAAAAAAATTGGATTTTGTATTATATGTTTGTAGTTTCTTCTTATCAAAGTTATAAAAGTGAGTAGGCCTTTATTATTTAATTTAGAATCGACTTTAAAAGTTAAGCCACATATTAAATAAAAAAAATTATAAGATTTTTTTGAGTGACATTTTTATAATGTTGTCATTATAAAAAAAATCATTGCAATAAAAACTGTTTGGAAGAAAACATACAAAATAAATATTTCTAAAGTATAAATAGCTAGTGAAAAAATAATAGGTTTTTAAAATTGCCATCTTCAAAGGCAAACGCGCGTTTTATCCCTATAAAGTAAAGTAGCTAGGCCTATTTTGTTTGATATTTTTGTAATGCTACTATAAAAATGATTAAAGTATAAATGAGCTAAAAAGAAACAGAACATTGAAAAATAAAGATTTAGAAATGTTAAAAATATCGAAAAGAAAAACAATTTCATCACTATACCACCCTTTAGGCCTACATTGTTAGTCACTTTTGTACTGTCATTAGAAAAATTATTATATTATAAAATAGTTTATAGCAAACTAAACAAAACAACAAAGACTTCTCGACTTATTATTATTATTATTATTATTATTATTATTATTATTATTTATTATTATTATTATTATTATTATTATTATTATTAGCACCGCGTCTTACTACCCGTTCGGTTTATACGCACTTACGCTAATGTGTAGGCTAATGGTAGGATGATTGTGAGATGAAATGGAGGATCTACAGTTTAACGTGGGATCCGAACCCCGGTGGATGCCTAGCGTTCCACACATCCACAAGTTGTTATTAATATTCGTCTTATCAGAGGCGAAGGAATGGTATGGCAATCAGAATTTTTGTGTTAAGCTTATGAAATGAACGAAAATGTATCAATTTCAAAATATATTAAAGATTAATATAGGGTTACTATAATTCATAGTTTTTATAGTTTACTTAATGGCTTTGCCTATAAAAAATAGGCTTCGTTGATTTTTTAAAGTTTTTAGAAATGATTAATCTTTGGCTTTGTATGAGAGTTCAAATAACTTGCTGGAATTTTTATTGATCATTGGAAGAGATTCTATAAAAAAAATTAAAAGAAGCATTCAAAATAGTTTTACCAGCCTATGTAGTCACATGGTTTAATTTGTAAGATTAACAATAGAATGACTTGCCGGTCTTTGGGAGATCAACGTTCGAATTTCGTCTGGGTATAATGGGGATAATTTTCTACAAAAAGCTGGTTTGATGTGATTTATATCCATCTGTAGTTGGGAATGCATTCAGTCCTTCGGCTGGTTAGTGCTGCCTACACTATCTGGTATAGATCCCATGCACGTTATTAGGGGAAATCAAGAAGGGAGGTGGTTTACCGTTCGTTACCTTACACACTGAAGGTCTTATGAGTGAGCGTGAAAGAGCCTAACAGTTTTCCGGAAAGGTATTTTTACATACCGTCCAGGGTTATTTTAGATCCCACAATTGACATGGGACCGGTCCGAAGGAAGCTGCGCTACGGATTCTTATCGCTCAAGAAAAATCCGTAAACTCCGACTGGGCTGGAACCCACGAACATCGGGTCCTAAGTACTCTACTCCAAGGCCACTGAGGTCGGCCATCTAATAATAATACTAAGTTCATTCAACTTCCTAATCTTTCTTTTTTCCATCTCTATAATTCTATTTCTATCATTTTCTTGTAAGGGGCTATTTCATTTTTTCCTCCATCTCGTTAAGTAAAATGTCAAGGCGGGAATTTTGTGTCTAGGTCAGAGGTTAAAACTTCCTTTTAACTCTTGAGTAGTTTGTACCGAAGATGAACGTACCCTGGGGGGTCAGGGAGGGGAAGATTTTAGGGACGCCGCTCTGTCATTAATTCCTAACAGTCTTATTTTTATAACAGACGTTATATTTCCCAAGCGCCCCCGCGACTCCGAGGCGCCAATTAGGCCTGGAGCCACAGTTTTGGAAGAGTTGCTGTGTAATCTGCTAAAATACTTGTTTCCTAGAACATGCACACATTGTATCGACGCCTTTTCCTTCCCGTCGTGTCTTACCACAGTCCACTTTCCATAGGAAGGGCCCTTTATAAAATACAAATATATTTTTGGCTGCCAATATATATCATATTCTACTATTTAGTTAGCTCTATTTTATAGGCGAATTTTTTTTAATACATGCAAATATCATGACGACGTATCAAAAGGTGAAAGTAGGCCTAGCTCTAGTAAGTTGTTCTAGTTGTCATAAAGAGCCCTTCCTATGAAGATGGGACTTAATGAGTCTGAGTTTTTGGGATGTGTTTAAAATCCTATTTAGATAGAAAGTCATATTTCTGAAACTTGACTCTAACTCGTGGATAGCTCAGTGTTAAGAGCATTGGCCTACTAATCCCAAGGTCCCGGGCTCGATTCCCGTTTCTAGATGTCATTATTTCAGTTTAAAGAATTTGTTATTTAGATGGGGCAATAAGTGTAGTTAACAATTTTAATAGCTTGACTATTAAAGCCAAAATGTATAATAGCTAACATTGGCAAAATTAGCCTTGTCTTTATTTGGTTCTGCAGCTGTCGGCATTGATTACCACCTCGTATGAATAATAAATAGGCTCGATTAAAGCAGAGTGGTCCAACCAGCGGCAAGTTATTTCTTTCGTTATTTTAACTAAAAACACTACACAAATAATTCCATTATGAAAATTTTAGTTGGATTTATAAAATTTGCAAAAAGTGTTTTATTTCAACGGGTTTGATTGGACAAAGCACAATGGATGAGTTTCCCATTGGTGGCCACGAGATCACGTGATAAAATATACGAAGCCTAAAAAGTTATGCTTCGACGAGATGCTTTTCATGATCGAATTGCTCCAAGGAAAACATTAATTTGTAATTTTTTAGTTGTGTGTGTCGTTTAAGGGAATATTCAACCATAGTTCAATAATGTATGTTAAGTAGTAACTTGAATTTCCAACAAGCAACACCCCACGAGATTGCATTGGTTCATGCTTTACTTTAACTATAATACATTATTATTATTATTATTATTATTATTATTATTATTATTATTAGCACCGCGTCTTACTACCCGTTCGGGTTATACGCACTTACGCTAATGTGTAATGGTAGGTGATTGTGAGATGAAATGGAGGACCTACAGTTTAACGTGGAATCCGAACCACGGTGGAGGCCTGGCATTCCTCACATTCACAAGTTGTCAGAGATGAGGGAAACTATAATACAATTTTCATATGAAGAATCTTATCTGACAGCGAGAATGGCCACTATATATACTTTCATGTATTCATACGTCAAGGCACTGTTTCTTTACTGACGATGTATGTGTGAAGACAGAAAATGGGAATGGGCTCTCCATTTTCCCCGGTACAACTCTTGAAGACTCCTCTTAAAATATCTTTCCTCCACGTCCGAACGTCAAGTGAGATTTTGGTTCCGCATCCTGAGGCATATTGCCAACTTCACGCCCCCCAACCCCTTCAAACTTTAACACCCACCCCTTCCCCCTAACCCACTTTTCTAATCAAATTGACTCATTCCTCTGTGATTTGTGGCCTCCACCCATATATTTTTAAAATAAAAGAGAGAAAGGAAAATTCTGAAAATAATTTAATTTAAAAGCTCGTTTTTCACTTTTCTTTTCTTAGTATGTGTGTGTGTGTGTGTGTGTGGGGGTGGGGGGGGGGATGGAGCTTAAAAAATGTCACAATTCTGGACCTATAATATATTAGTCCGTTTGTTAATTGGGTGTATTATTCCACGGTATTTCCTTATCGTTGAAAGAAGTATTAGCTTCTAGAGTCGAGTTTAAAAATTAGAGGGAATATATTTCGAGCCACTGGTAATTTACCGAATAATATTTTAGCATTATTTATCAAATATTTTAGGTTAAATAAACTCTTCCTTCTGGTCCACTTATTTGATCAAGCCTGAAATAAATCATAGCCTTTTAAAATTAATGTTGTAGTAAACAAATTTATAAAAAATTTGCAAGAGATGGTATCACACTTAATTATAAATGTATTCAATTTTATAATTTTTTAATTCATGCACATTTCTTTCGACCAAAATGACTAAGGTAAGTAGGACTATGAATGAGACATACTATTTTCTTATATCAAAATACAAAATAGAAATGATAAAATAACAATCATAATAATTGGTCATACTTATCAGAACCTTCCTCCATATTATAATCCATTAGAACTGTAGCCTTATTTGCCTCAAGTCCGTGTGATTTTCAATTTTTGGTACATGAGCCGTATACTTAATCACGTGAAATCGTGACAACCAAAAGCAACCAATGGAAAAAACATAATACTTTGGCCATTCAAGCTCGTAGGAATAAATAACTTCGCCAAATTCTATAAACACAATCAACATTTTAATAATTTTATTTAATGTTTTTAGTTAAATTAACTCTAGCATTTATACATTTTTTAAATTAATTTTTACGAATTGCTATTAAACGTAGATAAATGAAATTACAATGCTTCTAAAATGGCTACCATTTTCTTCGCTATCATTCATTCTTTAAATTCGATTTACACTTAGATATTCATTGATTTGTTTATCTGTGAATTGTTTCCCGTAGCCGTCTGTAACGACCGCCCTTAAGAAGGTTAAGGTTAGCTAATCTCTATAGATTGCTACGGACCTTCCGGATACGGCGTATGCAGACTAGGCTTAATATTTATCATTAATATGTATGTATTCCTATAGGTGTGAGCCTTAGAACGAAGAACAAGTGCCCTTTCATAAGGGCCACATTAAAGACACATAAAAATTATGGTAGTAAATGAAACCATTCACAAGTGGCACGCCACACGATTTTGGTGTCTTATTGTTTCTAGAATCTGGTGTTTGAGCCACAGTAAACACCTGCAGGTGACGAGAGCTTTATACAATACACGGCTTGTGGCGATTCACTGGTGTTAAAATGGTTGAAGTATTTGATATGGATAAGTTTATTTGTTCAGTACAATCAGCAAATCTTGCATTATGGGACTTTACTCAAAGAGATGGTTCCAAAAGGATAATATAAAATATGGGAAGTCGCCTATAGAACAATTTATAGTAATATTGTTTGGGAATTCTAAAATAATCTAAAAACTTTGATTAATCTTGCTTACAACGCCTCATACAATGTGTAGACAGCATCTAAAGTTAACCTTGAAGTGTGTAAATTAATCTAGAAGTGTTAATTGTAGGCACCAATATCTTTCTACTCCTTTTCTTCTTTCACTTAAGCAGCAACAATACCACTGCAGATTCTCTGGCATCCATCTTAGCACTGAATTAACCGAATGTCTTGCCTTTTGTTCTAGTATGGCCGCTCTTGTGAAAGACTGACATTTTATGGCACCATTCAGTGTCTTGAAAATTGCCCGCGTGAAATAGCAATTAGATTAGTTTTAAATTCATCCTGTGAGTTCATAGACTTACAAGTGTGCCCATACAAAGTAGAGATGTATAACTTTCAAACAAATATTTCGAATTGAATGATTCATCCAACTTAACTGACTGAAATGATTAACCTTCTAGAAGTAGTATAGTTAATTCTAAACTACGAAGCAATGTGACAGTGAGTAATCTATTAGTAATTCTTCGGCCTATCTTTCGTACAAAAACAGAAATGTAGGTACAAAAATAAAGCAGAATTTCTGCCATAATTTACAATGGCAGACTTGTATTGGTTGAAAGGGAGTTAATTATTTAACATTTTCCGTATTTGGCAAATCTAACTACTACCTCTCCACTACTCAATTACCATAATCACAAGAGCTTATTGTTTCAATATCTGTAAATATACAATAATACAATTTTCATGAGTGTAGGTCATGCTCTAACTTGTGACCGACTGAACTGCAAGCTGTGATTCGCAAACAACTAAGCTCAAGCTGTAATTCACGAACGATTGAAATACCAGTTATGTTTCACGAATGATTAATTTGTAGTTCACGAACGATTAAACAATTGAACTAGAAAAATGAGCTCATTTCAGTGAACTGAATCACTTTGAACTATTCCCAATAATCAATAGTTTTAACGATCTCTATTATAAACTGCAACGGAGAAAGCTTCGCCTGTTGTGTGCTGTTTGGATATAATACAACTGGAGCCGAGTCAAGCCGACTAACTCTTTTTAAAAACAAAACAAAAAAACATTACTCTGTTAGTACATGTTGGCGGTGTGTGTTATCGAAATGGCTGGTTTATGTGTCCAAAGTACTTAGAACGGAAACAGAATGATGGGTTGAGGAAGGGGGGAAAGAGCGGGGGAGGGAGGGACATGGTTTACGGCACTAAATGACAACACACTCACACACACTCTGAATGTCGTGTTGGGTTTACCGCTTAACAAACTAACAAACAAGCACCGCGATTTGTAAGCGTGTGTTTTGTTAGTTAGTAACAAATAGACGATGGGTAAACACGTTGTAAAACCGTACGTATCCTCTGTGCATATTCAAGTACGTGTGACATATGAGGGTTTGGGATGAGGGCTAGTCTTGATTCTGGGTGACAACCTTCTTTGTAAGTAGTTGTAGATTATATTATATAGACCTATAGCCTAACTCAAGGTCTTTTTCGCTCAGGTCAATTTGTAAGCCAAAAATAGTTAGGTTTATAAACTTAAGGTAGAGTTACTTTTATGTTGTTGTTTTTTAAATTCGGATATCCCAAACACCTGCATCGGTAGTCACATGGTCTAAGGCTTGGTAGAGAGTAGAAACTGCCTGAGGGGTGCAGTAATTCATATAATATATGTTGACCCATGATGCATTGCATCGCAAACTTAAAACAGCTGACAATATATATTTATTTTTATTAAAGATGTAATTTCGATCATTGACATCGTGGATATTCTAAAAATTAAAATGCTGTATAGTGGCACAATACAATGCATCGATACACTTGCTTTCCAATAACGAACTATTTCAAACTTTCTCACAACAGCCAGCAAAGCTGTCTGCTTGCTTCTATCTCTACAGCGCATGCGCACTGATTAGAGATGGTTTCTTTTGATATTTAATTGCGTTTCTAGTGTCGAAGATCTCAGGCAGAGCTGGCGAAGCAGAGAAGAGTTAAACTTTACCATAAGAGCTCGCGCCAAGGTGGCGGAAATCTTGTGATTGGTTTGGAACTCGTCATGTGACCCCGTTTCTGCTCTGCGCCCTTTTTTTCGGTGAACGTTTGAAACCACAGTAACACACCATTCTCGTGTTCGATTGGTTTGCTAGTGGTGGGGAAGTTGGAATTAAAATCTCAGTTGGTTATCCTAAGTATTTTTTTCCTCTAAATGATTTCCACTTACTATGCCATGAAAATACGGGTACAATTAACTTTAAAATTTTACCTGTATCGTCCCTGTCCCTCTAACGTAATTAATGTGGGCTATAACTTGAGTTGGCCCAAATCACATGCACTGGGGTGCTATTTATTGTGTGTGTATGTGTTTGTGCGCGCTCCCCCCCGCCTGTTTATTGCTTGGATATACCTTAACTGCACCAAGAAGTCACCAGCCAAGTAACTAAAGTGACGATTTTTAATTATTAGCGAATATATCCTCACCAATATCGCTAATGTTTCCCAGCTCAAGAAGTTTTATCTGCCTGTCACCAAGCCTCTCCTTTTCTTTCTCGCTCCAACCTTCTAACCAACTGGTGACCTTGAAGAAAAGGATGAATAGAATAATACTATACTGAACTATCACCTCTGAGGAAACTGCAGATCTTATGGAGGAAAACTATAACTTCACTCTTTCTCAGTTAACTCTTGCCATCATTTATAGGCCTATCGGAAGAAGGTGTGCTGGGGGTGAGTAGGAGCCTCGATGAGTAAGCGTCACAAAATTTGTCTTATGTTTAAGAAAATAGTGACCACACGAACATAAGAAAAATTAAACACTGTTCCCCAATAGTAGCTATGCAGTTCCTTCAGATGGTAACCAGTATATCTATTGTGATCCCTTCCTCTCTCTGTCACACCATCATACCAGTGCTTTCTAGCGATGAGATATCTAACTAACTTCTGAACTCAACCAACCATCAACATTTGTTCCCATGCTTGTATGTTCTTTGAGTATAAACATTAAACATCACGTCGTAACACTCTTTCCATGCTATCTGTGTATTTAATCTAATGAGGTAGGGCATAAAGGTAGAATTTTATAGTAAATGTATGATTATTCGAGTGGAAAAATAGTGGCGAACCATTTATGGATGTATCTACTGGAGAA
Source organism: Timema genevievae (assembly GCA_902155825.1). Classification (NCBI taxonomy): domain Eukaryota; kingdom Metazoa; phylum Arthropoda; class Insecta; order Phasmatodea; family Timematidae; genus Timema; species Timema genevievae. The sequence continues at coordinate 839,796 of CABFWO010000001.1, read as the reverse complement.
AGGACGACAGCGGCAAACGACGGGAATGATTTGCTTGACAGGCAAGTGGAAAATTACGATATGGAAATAAGAAAATGTTTTTAATGTAGTCTTTTGGTAGCAAATCCAGGCCCCACTGTGGTTCAAAGTCAGGCATACGAGCCGTGAGTCCAGCTCTTTTGATAAGCTGTTTTAATTCTGCTTAACGTCAGAACGCAACGGAAACCCCTAAAACATCAACACTGTTTTTTTTTTCAGGGAAGGGATGCTTGACGTTATTTATCAAACAAAAACATCCCCCTCGCCTCACCAAAACCTCCTTCCCCCTCACCCCTCTTTTCGCTTTATGAAACGTCATCAAATCTGTGTGCAAGCCCCGGGAAGGGGTGCCCCGGGAAGGGGAAGAGGATAAGGGCTGGTCGGGAGGGAAACGAGGGGTATAGGGGGAGTTTCGGTGTTTGTATGGCGACCCATACATCACTCGCATGTGTGTGATATGAGATGTGATACGTGGCGGACACTGATAAATTGAAAACTCTTGCTCGCGGATGTGTGAATGTGTATCGGAGCGCGAAGTGCAAGCCCAGTAGTAGCATGGGATTGTCAGCCATGTATCATTGTCCATCACTCGGCTGAGCTGGGGGCCCGGCGAGTGCTTCTAGTTTTCCTATCGCCCACCGTCGCAGGCTGTTATTGCTGAAACATCGTGGTCTTTTTTTTATGTATATATATACATATATATATATTGTTTTGAGGGTAGGATGAGAGGGTGAAATTTTGTACGCATAATCTTTTCATAGGGAGGGAGGGACATACTTTGCACGATTACATGTAGAGACTATCCATCCTTCATGACTGAATCGTTTGTGAGACTCAAGCCTCTTCTAAAGACTCTTTGTTTCCGTAGGTTCGTAGTCCGTGGTCCTTAGAAGTTATATTCACGTCCACACCGTCAGTATCCTTAATCACGTGACAGTGCCAACCAATAAGATAGTCGGAGATTTCACCCAATAAGAGCACGCGCGCACATGCAATTTTGAGTCGGCCGACTATTCAGTTGCATTATTGAGAACCATTAACTTATATGCGAGCGCGCGCATAGCGCGCGCACATGCAACTACCAAGTCGGCAGATTAAATAGTTTGTGCCTTGATACAAACTCTCTGCAATTCTGAAGTTGGCCAACTTGATTGTAACCTACAGCTTTCAACGCGTCTGCGCGCACCTGCAATGAAAAGTCGGCCGACTTTACTCTTCTCCTCTCCAAGTTTAGTCTACGTTGATTGAAAATTTTTGTTTCAGTGAGTAGTTTGCTTTTGTTTTAATCAAGAGTGATGAGACGAATTGAAAATGGACAACCATCTACAAGTTTAACACATTTAAAAACGCTACCCCTTTCTAGTGCACACATAGGCACATCTTATACTCATAATTTGAATAACCAGACCCCTTTGCCAGTAATAATTACTACCTCTCGCGAAGCTTACCTTCTCATTATTTACAGTCCTCATCTCAAATACATTGCAATGCTATGAGCTCCAGTCATGAATACAGTACGCCAAGTGCTCCAAGTAAAGAATTGGAAAACAGTTGCTTCTCTGATGAGCTCTCATCTCATTCAGAAATATTCAACTTGTAAACGAAGCCTAGAATTTCTACTTTGTCATCTGGGGGGATACACTCTCTCCATTTGGTGTTTTGATAGGTTATTGAATGCGTTAAGAGGAACAAAAGTTCATCAAAACTGCTTATACTCATTCTATAGTAGTTGAAAAATTTATTTGGATAAGCCCTCAAATCATTATACAACTTGTAAAATTGACCTTTGAGTAATCGTTGACTTGATAGTGGATGTATCTAGTACTCTTTCTTACGTTTAAATTTCCTTTGACGGATTACGAGTGCACATACACAAGCTGTTTCTTTCAAGTCCATGGCACTACTGGTGGAAAAAGGTTTAGTTCGACAACTTTTTGTTGCATGTGCGCGGACATCTCAATCGACCAACTGTCCAATCGGCTGGTGCGCGCGGAGCTATCAGTCGGCCGACTCAAAATTGCATGTGCGCGCAGGGCCTAAAACTCTTCCAAAGAAAATCGTCTACAGCAAGGAGCAATCACCAAGCAGTTAGCTAATCTAATAAGATAATCTAAAACAAATTTTGGATTAAACTTCTAGGATATACTTAAAATGTAGGTTAAGAACAATCACAGCATATAATATATTTATAACACGATTTGAACTATCAAACTTAATTAACAACGGACCCTCTCGCGACCATTTGTGCCTTTTATTTCGATGCGCGTGCACATATTTACTTAATTGTGATTAGCAATCTGTGTGAACTAGTCCTTAGAAAGTTAAAGTTAGACAACTTCTACGGGATACTGATACTGTGGCATCGATTTCTTACGGACCGTGGACTACGGATAAGGGACTTACGGATACGGAGTCTGTAGATGGGGCTTTACAACAAAGTTACGAACAAAGCCAAAATCCATGATTGGTTGTGGATATTCATTGAACATTTTAGATTAATTTGTGAGATGGTGTGATATTACCTATTTAAAACGTAAACTAGCTCATTTTTGTATTGACCTACACTTTTTAAGATGACTAATTGTATCAGCATGTAGATTATAAAAAAAGCTTGAAACTTAGTTAGAAAATACACAAGACCCATTCATACCCAGCCGTTAATTCATAACTGTTGTAAAGGAAGTCTAATTTCACCAATTATTACCTACTAAATTTGTTTGCTACTTCAGGAATAGAATCCAATATCCTTAACTCACTGAGCAAATGCGCTATCAACTGATCTGAGTAGTCAAATTATAATAGTTTAGAGGAACAGGATAAGGAAGGTTGATTTCAGAATTGCACCAAAAACTCACTTGATAAAAGGATTGCAAATTATTATAGAATAAAATGCATTCATAGTGAGCCCGGCAGGGATTTAAACCCCTCACGGTTAAAGTATATTATTCTAGCACTCAGATAACATTGCTAGACATTATTCAATAATAATAATTGTAATACAGTAGAACCTTATTAATCCTTGCTAATTTGTGCTTGAATTTGTCCGGATTAGTGAAAGTCTGGATTTTTAAAAAAATCCTATAAAATATGGCAAGGTACGATTAAAACAACTTATTCAAAAATAAACCATAATTATTTTACATTTTATAATACAAACGAAAAATAATCGACAGGGAAAAATTAATAAGTAAGCCAACATTATACTACTTACAGGATATTTTGGTCCTTTAATTGGACCTTACTTAGAACATGACTGTTTTGGTTCATCCACTCTCACGTCTAATGCCACACTAACAGGTTTGAAAAGATTACTGATCTTCAACCGTTTTCTTTTAGCGCATATTTCACATCGGCTTTTATTAATGTATTATTTTGGGAAAAGGTTTTTCCGGATAAAGCGAGGTCCGGTTTAGTAGGGTCCGGATTAATGAGGTTCTATTTTAATAATATTATAACTAGTAGAGCTTATAGATCTTTAAAGAACCTTTTTCGACAGTCCTAAAAGTTACAAGATCTACTTCTATAAATGTATACGCCATGAGATATGATATGTATTGTACAGTCCAATTTCCATAAGAAGGAGAGTTAAAAAAATATAAACTTTTTTGTCAATATTGATAACATTCTTCTATCAATTTTTTTATTCTTATTTTATAGGTATTAATAATATCTATCATTAATGACATTTGCAGATCACATTACTTGATGTATGAATATGTGAAGTTAGCCTATATATTTAACCATTGTCTTTCTATGAAAATCAGACTATATCTTTCACTTGTACAGTTGGTGACGATATCAACAGATTGAATATGAATACAATATTATGAAATCGGTCAGTGTTGATTTTTTTTCACACACTCTAAAAAGTTTTTCAATTAGCATATAAGATGTGATGCCTTTTTCATTTATGTTAGATTGTAAATCAGGTGATCGTCGGCTGAGCGTAGACGATTTAAACTATAATAACTGAAAGAGGAACATATTATTTCCTAGTAGATTTTTTTTAAATTTGAGTAAATCTCTCTCCTGAAGCTGTAGTTGTGACACAAAATAGGTATTGTTATTGGGACTTTAGGATTTTTTGCCGTTGCAAACTCAGATTGTCGACACTGTACTAATATATTGTGTCCTCCCATTTATTATCAATTTTGATTTTTAGGGGTGCCACTTAGGCCTACTAGAAGGTAAATACTATAACGCTGTGGTATTTATTATGGAATAGTCGTTCTGAAGCTTTCAAACCACTAAAACTATATTTAATTAATAATTATCTAAAAACGTACTAATGAGACTGTTGACTTTGTCTATTAACCGTTTACTTTAATCTCAGAATTGCTACATTTCTCATGAAACTTCGTTTAAAACGTGCTAATTGCATGTTTCTATACATTTTATTCTAAATTATTAAATTTAAAATGTAATATTTTATTTTTAAAGAGCTATATTTATAATACTTTTTAACTACATTTTGGTGTGAAACATATTTTGAAATAACAAACCCTTTCTTGAATAAGGATGGATTTTTGGATGCCTGCACCGAGTTTTAGAACTCCGGTGGGTGGATGTTGGGATGTTGGGATGTTGGGATGTAGGGGATGCGAGATAAGGTATGTGTTCTTGCAGCTTTTATATCATTAATTTTTTTTATCAAAATAAATCAAATATTGCTTTATTACAAACAAAGATTTTAATTTTATACACATGGAGAACTCAATAGTTCTTGAATATCTATTTGGAATTAATGATAACTTTTCCTCTTAATTTAGAAAGTTTCTCATCTAACGCCGCTATGCTAAAATTGCCAAAAACACTGGTCTTTTCTCGCGTTCCGTATATCCCCCACCTTAAATCCAATTCAAAAACATTTGCCCACTATCTTCCACTGGTTATCATCAATGAGGGAGATAACTGCAAGACAATTATTGGGAAATAGCATGGTCAATTTCTTCTCTTAAATAACTTATAAGACAAATTTTGCACAGCTAGTTCATAGAGATTGCCAGTGGCAGCCCCTTCTTACCCCAGCACATCACCTTCCGACATAACTGAAAGCGAATGGAATTCGACGACAGTTATCCTAGAAATAGAGCTAAGGTAAATCTTTTCTCCAGAATTCCTGCAGTTCCCTCAGAGGTGGTATTGGGTGTAGTGGGTGTGGCTGGTCAAATGAATAGGGAAGGGGATATTATTTATCATCTCGTTTTTATTACCTGTTCATATTATACAGATAAATATCCTACAAATTACCTTAATGTGTTAGAGATGAGGAAGTTTGAATTTAGAGGAAGTTAACCCGCAGTTGCGTGGAGGAAGAATGAAAAAACCATTTAGTTAAAACAACTCTCAGTAGACCTGACCGGGATTCAAAGCCCGATCTCACTGTCATCATCAGTCTATTCTATTGCAAGAGTGATGCCACCAAAGCAGAAGGGAGGGGGAGGTAACATTATACTAGTAAAGTCCCTGTCAAGCCAAACCTGCTCTGGCAACGACCCACAAGCCAACACTGATTTGGCAATTCTCTGTAGAACCACACTTTATTTTCTTTATAGACCTATTCTACTGTTAGCTCCCATGCGGTGGTGTCACCGAGATCTGAACCCAATACCACAGAAACCATTCCTCTCCCCTCCCCCAATATTCCAACAGAAAGGTGAGGGTGGAGTGGGGGGTAGGTATTGTATGTGAAGAGAGGGGGCCAGATTGTAAAGAGAGTTATGAATACGGGGTGGGGGCTGGCCGTTCAGAAGAGTTATGTGGCGGTTTCATCTGGTGTGAAGTGTGAACGCGCGAACCGCAATGTTTAATGAATGCGTTCGCCAGAAGCAATCAACGTGTGAGCCTGACTTGCAGTGTTCATTTAAACCGGGGAGAGGAGGGGGAAGGGACGGTTATGAGGCTGACCGAAAACTTCGTGGCCTGACTAGCACGGTTACGTACTCCTAACTATGTATTTATTTGTCGAGAGTAGATAAATTATAATCAAAAACATATCTTCATTAATATTTTTTGTTTTACTGACTATTTGAATATCTTTTTGGTAAGCTATTCCTATATTTCAAATGGTTGGGAAATAAATATTTAACCAGTCAGTGTTAAAAATATATAAATATACATAAAACTTAGGCCTCTCAATGCAATGTGGAAGTGTTGATTGGGTTGTGATTAGTAGTGAAGAGATGTAAAAAACATGCTGATCCATCTATCTTTAAGCTAACTATTAATGCTGTGCTTTTTAAATTTGAGATATTTAACGTGAATGTTCTAAATACTGCACCTTACCTATAAACTTTTGTTCCAAAATACCAGTAAATATTAAGCCTGACTCCTAAGTAAGATGATGTTAATTATTTCAAAGAGGGTTTAGAACTATAATTTGAGTTTGGCTTCACCAGCCCTATATTTGATGTATCTAGACACTTGGAAAATATGTGTTAAAACTCCTTAGATGAATTATAGGCTTAAAAAAAATTGAAGTTGTGCTACTGGAGGTTGGATTTAAAAAAAAAAAGTGTGTAAGCACACACTTCCTTTTTAGATCCATCTTATTGATGTTTACCTTTAATGCAAGGTATCCTTTTAATATAATAATATATTGAACTGTCACACTAAATCTCTCCTACAAATCATAATGTGTACATTGTGTTGTTTTAAAACTCTGGGAAGTTATAGCACTTGTTCATGTTCAAACAAATTCAACAAAATCAATTTCTAAAAGCTTAACACAACAAATAGGCCCTAAGTCTAATTAAATTGGATTGCTTGCCATATGTAGGGCCTATAGTATAAGTTTGGTATGAAGAACTTTTTAAAATTTAAAAACATTATTTGGCGCTTTGCATTGACATAATTTTACTGTGTTATAGTTATTTGATAGGTATTAATAATAATCTATCAAAAGTGGCTATTTTAGGTTACACGACTTGACGTATGGATACATTAAAGTAGATCTCGTAATATTTATAGTAGATGTCAGATAAGGAGGTCCCTTATATTTTGTTTCAAAAGTTACTGAACATTCAGGTTAAGATGAGCATGAATTGTTCGAAGTTACAAATGTTACTAAGACCTTTGCCATTATATTCATACGTCAATCCGTAAGATCCGCAGTTGCCGCTCTTGATGTATAAAATCAATACCTATAAAATAATAGGTATACTAATAATATAATAAAGTGATATCAATGCTGACTGTGTCTACGCTTACACGTCAACTTAGATCAAATAAAGTTGTTATTTTGGACTAGTAGGCCTACTTCACTTGGTAACAGAATATTAATAAGGCCTGTGGCTACTTAATAATAAATATATCCTATACATATTTATTTATTAAATAATATTTTCTAAACCCACATCTATATTTCAATTTCAATATAGATTTTATTAAATAATCTACAAATTATTATCTAAAAAACACATTGTGGCCTTAAACTTCACCCTCAACAACACTCCTCGTATTTCAAGCTTACCTCAGGTCCTGTTCTAGTAAATATCGTCTCCCTGTTAAAACGTAGCACGACAACAGCCATGATATACACCCCCTCTCCATCCTCCAACTCGACGCACCGTGGCAAAGACTCGATAAAACGGAAACTCATTGACGTAGCGACGGGTAATGAACGGAAATTAAGGAGGGAAGGGGGCGGCGATGTTTTGGGTGTCGGCCATAATGTTCGACGGTAGCGTGCCTTACGGCCATGATTGTTCTGTTTTCTGCTCTCCGAACTCTCTCTCTCTCTCCCTTCACCCCACCTTTCCTTACCCTTCGGGCTAAAACTTCGCTCCACCCCTCATTCATCCCTTGGTAAAGATACTGTTAAGTGCAAGAAATACACAAGTCAATATTTTAGAAATTAAATCATGGGAAAATTGTTGACCTTATATAAAATTAATAAAATATAAGTTCTTTAACTTTATGATTTATTTTAGCTACGTTTTGAGGTTTTGTAAATCTTTGTTTATTTAAAAAAAATGCAAACGGTTTAAAAACTCTTTTTAAAATAATTAGTTTTATATTATTTAATATAATTTGTATTACGCTAGTAAATACGTTAAGTATAAGTATATTTATTTCAGAGTAATAGCCCATTATTTATTAGGTAGATCTCTGCATTTACAATTTCAGGAACCATGAAAATATTTACCTCAATCAGAAAAGGTCTATATATCATTTACGCACAAAGGGACAGACAGACCTATTCTTGGTGGCGAGCGCTGTGACATCTATAGGCGATATTTACTGTTAGTTTCTTCAGATGTTTTCAAAATGAGGTGATTTTATTTCTCCTGGGGGATTTATTTATCGTGTGATGAGAGTAACTATCAATTTCACGGACAAAAGATACATTTTTATATTAAATATATTTCTAGCAAGAGCCTTTACTAATGACATGATTATCTTCTCGAATCTGGTTGTTATTAGATTAGTGGGGCTAATGGATTCGACAGGGCTGTGCACAAAGTACATTTTTCTGAATATTGACATGAAATATCTCAATCAAGAGCCGATAAATTTTTTAAGGATTTACAAAATATTGCTTATCGTTCTCGCTTCAATAAAATGCTGGTTGTATTATCTCTTTTATTTGACAGTAGGCCTCACTGTTATCTCAGAACGCAATAGGCCCTACTCATCGATAACTTAACGAAGCTAGTGCTGTAGATAACTAACACACACATGAAAATAAATCAACATTAGACAACACTATTTACAGAGCTATATTTATTTATGTTTCTTGAGGACAGATAATAAATACTTAATTCACAGAGTAAACGTCAATCTATATTTTAGAAAACATCTCTAAGATTAAAAACAAATTAAAAACTATTTAAAATTATCTGACTCATGAGGTTGGTGTACGAATCTTGGAAGTACACTTTGGGCTTGATATTTCTCAGAGTGACTTATTAGCTATCTCAGCTTTCTTAGCTGGGTAAGCAAAATATGGATAAGATTAATAACTTAAATCAAAAAGACTGCTTCAGTGGCCGCATGATCTAAGGCGTCACTCTCATGTTAGAATAGATTGCCGATGACAGGGAGATCGGGGTTTGAATCCCGGTAGGGTGTACTGAAGGCATTTTTTCCACTCTCCCTCCACGCAAATGCGAGTACACCTCCTCTAAATTCAACATTCATCTCTAACTAATTTAGAGTAATTATTACATATGCGTATAAATTGAGACGCGGTGTTTTAAGAAAAAAGACACATTAGAAAGGCCAGAACAGACATTATTATAAACGCTAAATCTTATCGCAAGAAAATTTAATATCTAGGCCCCCTAAGTTAAATGACACACTTCGGTAGCCTATAATATAATAGAAACTCACATATGGGAGCCAATTGACAATGGCGTCAGTCTCATCTGGTCTGGTTAACGTTTGATGAGGAGATGAGGGTGTCGAATCACAAAAAGGTGTAGGCTATGTTTCCTCCTCATCCCCTCTACCGTCACGTAAATGTGTTGACACTCTAAATTCTACCTTAACCATCCCTATCTCATTTACCCTAAATATGCTGATATTCAGATCAAATATATAGTAAGAGGTTGACCGAGGGAAAACATTGTTTTACCATTGAATATATCCTAATATTATCAGACCTACAAAATAGGTCACTGGTCTTAAGGTTTTAAATATACTATTAATTTATTTGTAAAATATTTGGTTGAGTAGAGAAAATAAATAAATACATTCAAACAAATCAATCTATGTGGCGCAATATACCACAAAGTTGAGAACAAAATAAATTGTATCGTCTGATTGGGTACAGAGTGAAATCACGTGTTGCTAGCCGCACATTCAACCCCCTGCCCTACCCCCTTTTCTAAATCTCTCAGCCCCACCCCTCCTTCTCCCTTTTGTCTCATTACAGGCAATTAATCACGTCGGTCAGTGCAGGGATACATAGGACTAGCATACACACACACAAACACACACACACTCACCTCTAGGATAAATAACGTTACACAAATACCAACAGGATACAATTTAATCCATTCCGAACCTATTGAAAGTTTAAATAGATGGATTGAGAGACTTCAGAAATGCAGTAGGGGGTAGCTTAGAACAGAGGCTTACTCTTTACATAGAACTTATTATATCGCATGTGACCATGAGTGATAAGCGAGTTATCGTGGCATTTATCAACACATTGTTATAACTGAACATGGCTTACAAAATATAATCGGGTCTTGACGTTGATGACCTAAAGCTTATCAATTTCTATCTATAAAATGAATTAAATATGATCAAAAATTATTTCAAACTTTTAAAAAGATTACTTAAAAATACTAACAAAAACACGGCTAAATCAAACCATGGCCTTTAGGAATGGAAACTTATAATATATATAATTTACCAATATCTGCTTCAGAAGTAAAAAGCCTAACTATACCCTCCCAAAGCAACCCTCTCCAGCTTAGTTTCAGTGTCTCGACAGGATATGTATTTTCCAAACATCCATGTAAAGATGAAAAGTTCATCACTGACATTATATTCTCATTCCTACTATTTACGAACAAATTCTGTTTGAATATTTATGCATTTATTAAATATCGATAATATTAAAAAACGTATACTTAATCTGGATAAATACCTATAAATGACTAAAACATTGCCTAAAAATGAAGCAAACAAAAAAAGTCTTGAAAAAAAGATTGACCTTTAAAAAATAGTTCACATTGTTCAGGGGATCATGAACATAATTTATGTGGAGATATTAAGTTAAGCATTGTCGGTGATGTACTGTAGCAAAAATAGATATAATATGATTTTGGTAGGAAGAACAGTAGACGTTGGTTACTAAAGTTAATAAAACAATTTTAATATATCCATACATCAAGTCATGTGATCTGCAGCTGTCACTTTAGATATATATTATCAATATTTATAAAATAAAATAAAGAATAAAGTGAAATATTTATCAATGTTGGCCGCAAATATATATGTTTTAATTTTCTATACTGTTCTTCCAACCAAAATCAGGGTATACGTCATCAAAATCTGGACCCCGGTGAAGACAATTGGCCATTATATTTATTTACATGTCCTTCTTGATAGATGATGTCATTATTAACTGATATAAGAAATATATAGGCATATCTTTTCATTGTTTATTACTCAACATTTATTTTAACTTAAATACTGTAAAAAGTCTTCTATTGTGATCATACTATAATTTAAGGCAGGATAGAAATTAAGGCTTTATTATTACCACTGCTTGCTCCAAATTGTCAATTTTTTAAAAATGGCGGTGGTAGAGCAGCTATATTTTATATAATTTTGATAAAAATTGTTTTCCCTTATTTTTTTAAGCAGCACGTCTTGCTACCTGTTCAGGTTGTACGCATATGTACTAATTACGCTAATGAAGTAGGATGAGTAAGGTTGAATTTAGAGTTACTCTATACACATTGTCTTTGAGGAAGAGTGTAAAATTATTTAGGAAAAAACCCTCATTACATCTGACCAGGATTCAAACCACGATATCCCTTTTAATGGCAATCTAGTAAATTGCGAGATTGACGCCCTAGACCATGTGACCAACGAAACAGGTGGTCTCCCTAATACGTGGCACCAAGGTTCCTTTCTTACTAGTGGCCTAAATTCAACTCATTTTACCAAACAATTAATTAAGTTTCTCTAGTCGTTAATGTATAACTTTCATGTTCTGAATCAAGCGCATGAGTTACCAACCAAGTGTGAAAAGGAAATTCTTAATATCAATTTGATAATTGTTTTTCTATTGTGAAGAAACTTGAAGTTGAAAATTTTAGATCAGTAGTAAGATGCTCTCATGACCGAAATCAAGTTCAAAACAATTGTTCGGAAGTAGACCCAAAAAAAAAGTTATATTTTGACTTTTAAAGAAAGATATGTTATCAATGCGAATAAAAACCTCAATTTAAATAGCAGAAACATCACAATTTAGGATTAGATTCATGCAGTCCTACTAAAGTACGTTTAAATATTTGTTGATGTGTTTGAATTGTTTCCTGACCATTCATTTAAATGAAACCTCCAAATAATAACAAACGAATCATTCCGATTAACGACGGTATTTATGACGTAATAATTGCTGATGCTACAACTTGATCAAAATAAACACAAAGCAAACTATATGTATGAAACCGATAAACATCAGCAATTGAATATTGGAGATGAACTCGAGATAACGGGGATCTAAAAAAATAATGGCGTTTAACTGGTTCTTCATTGTGTGAAAGTTCCGCAAACACATCGTAATGAGTTGGAATCGATTTGGGAGATCGGTTTTTGGAAAGAGGGTAAAATAAAGGGGGGAGGGGGGAAGGGAGAATAGGACAATTGTCCTTTGGGAAGGGAAGAGTGTAATTTCGCTATAGGGATTCCATTGTTGACAGTCAATTAAATTAGCTAATACTATGCTATAAAGGGACTAGATAATTTTACAGTGTTTTATTTAAAGTGCCTTGTTTGGGTTGAGTTAACTCAAAGTCATAAATACTATGACGATATCAAACATAAATTAGAATTTATAGAACATAGACTACATAGGCATATGCTTGTCTATTTAGTAGTTTTATAGTCTTTTAAAATATAATCATTGTATAATGTATTATTAGACACTCCTTTAAACATAATTTTTAGTTAATAAAAATACACTTTTTAAATTGATATTTTGTTCAATTTAGTCAATATAATTACCATCCATTCTACTCATTAAAATTTAATATTTAAATTTTAAAAATGTTTATTTTAAGGATAGACTAACATTCTAAAAATAGATTGCGTAGTTAACTATTTTGTAAACATATCACATTTGTATAAGAAATCAAACTAATATAGATAAAATACTTTTGTATTAATATACTAAACAAAACACGTATAAATTAAGCTATTGAGGCTTAAATATTTAGGTTAATTTTAAAAGCGATAATTCTATATTTGAACTATGAGCTAATGTCATTTCGTTTAATATTGTAGTTTAACAAAGTCACTAGGCTATATTATACAATATAATAGTTACCCTTCCCAGTTTTTCGCTACCGACTGTTTACGAAACCAATTGAAAAGCCCATTAAAATTTATCTCGGCACTAAATTACCAAGGTTTAGTGCTAACCTCCAACCCCTATTACCTCCCTTAAAACAAGTGTTAAGGCAGCTGTTAACCTTGGATTAGTGGGCGGGTCGGGGCCTATTTCCGACATTAATTTGGTTTAACTCAAAGGGTGTGCGCTGTAGAACATTTGCAGTAGTTTTTTGTAATGTTAGGTTTGTAAAGTTTCCATCCCCACGTGTGTTTGAAGCTACAGGTGGTAGCATGCGTGTAAATGGTTAAATGTATACTATATCGTTTCTTTATAGTTTATTGTTTATCGTTTGTTGATTACAAAATAATATAAGATAAATTAAATTTAATAATGGGAATAATAATTATAAGTTTATATTATAACACAAAAGGTGAACAAGAGCTGACTTATTAAGCGAATTAAATCACTACTCTGGTGTTTGTATTTAATTATTTATATAATGTATGTTAAATGAGTTTAAATATTTAGAGACAATTTTAACTAGCAATAAAGATATCATATTGGAAAATAGGAAAAGGATACAGTCTGTAAATGCATACTTACTTGGTCGGAAGTTTTTGACATCTCACCTGCTTTCAAGGAATGTAAACTAAGAATATACAAAACAATAACTCTACCGTTTGTTCTCTAAGGGTGTGAAACTTGGTCTCTTGTCTTGCATGACAAAAAACAAATTAGGATGTTCGAAAACAAGGTGCTTAGGAAGATATTTAGTTCAAAAAGGGATGGGGCTACTGGAAAGTGGAGAAGACTACATAATGATAAGTTACATATCTTGTAATTCTCACAAGACATTGTTATATTAAAGTCTCGTAGTTTACGGTGGGCAGCACATGCAGCGTGAATGGGAGTTTATAGAACCATGTTCAGAGTATTGACTGAGAAAGCCAATAGGAAGAGACCATTGGGAAGAAATAGATGCAGAATAAAAGATAATATTAGAATTGACCTGAATGAGGGGGACTGAATAGAACCACCGCAAGATAGGGATAAGTGGCGTACGTTTTTTAAATGCGGCAATGAGCATTCGAGTTCCTAATGCCATGGAGTATATAAGGTCTGTTAAATCTTTGATATACTCTTTAAATTAAAATAAAATCTTTTTAAAATTTAAAACGGGCCAACTTTATTAGGGATTAAAATAAGAACAAACACTTAAATTATTGTTTGGAGGTTAGAACACTTAAACAAAGACTTCAATATTGTAGAATATGCACCATCAAAAAATAAATAAGTATATCCTATCATTGGTTATCACAAAATAGTTTAGTATTATCAAAATGTGTATTCATCTTATAAAAAATGTTCTCCAAACTACTAATAAAATAATATTTTAAATCTAGTATACATAAGCAAGCTCAAATAAAATTGATTTTAATTTTTATAATATACACATTCTGGTTATTAATACTTTATTTCATACCATTAGCTAACTGTACTTTAAATCAAAATTGAACAAATTAGTAAATAAAATTAGGAATATAAGTATATAATGATTTGAATTTAGATATTTAAATTTTACCAACTTTCCATTAAATCACTAATACTTCTATGTATCATTATGAACCAAAATTTTGGTTCTACTACATTCAACAGAAACAAAAAAAATTAAACTATCTAAGAAAATTAGTAGATTCTGTGTATACACCTTGAGTTTATACAAGTCTGTTACATAGTAGCGTCAGTTCGGCTGTATACCCTCAAGGCGTTCCATTTCATTCGTCGCATCGAGTTCAAGTCTTTTCCACTAGGTTCGCTCTGTGTTTGCAACTGTACAAAACTCGCTCCCCCAACTCATTTCCTCGCTGAAAGAGACTGCGAGAGGAAAGGGGAAATAAAGTAATATTTCACGTCACTCATCCCCTCCTAAATAAAACCCATCATGCTGGAGGTTCTGATTGGTCTCGTTTCATGAACAACCCTTCTAACCCACCCTCTGCCTTTTGTGAGTCAATCATTCCCGCCAAAAAGCCTCTCCACCCTTTGGTTGGAAGAGATTGGCAAATGGATGTGCATAGTGGAAGGGTTGAAGAAAGGGAGTAAAGGGGGTTTTAGTGATAATAGTGTGGGTGTAAATGATCTTGGTGGTTAATTAATGTCACATTATTCTGGTACCTCCTTATTTCTCGCAAACTTCACCCCATTAGGCCCACTTATGAATTGCATCAAGATGTTAAAGGTTAATTCATAACTATACAGTAGGAATATGGAGGACTTTAAACCACTTGAATACTTGAGACATGTTTTTTTATTATTATCGCCACGTCTTACTACCTATTCAGGCTATACGCATATATGATAATTACTCTAATGGTATAAGGACGATGAAGGAAGCATTTTAGAGGTGATCTACCTGTATTTGCCTGGAAGGAGAATGGGGAAACCATTTAGGAAAAACCCCTCTCATTAGTCCCAATTGGGGTTCAAACTCTGATCTCCCCGTCATTAGCAGGTCAGACTAACACGAGAATGACCTTCAACCATTCAGCCACTGAAGCAGGTTTCAGATTAACTAAAGTTAAAATCCAAAGTTACACTACATGCTTGAATATGATTTAATTCTCTTGGAGCCCATCTGTGGCGACACGGAGTAGGGCGTCAACACTGTCTGGTTTGATTTGCTGGTGACAGGGATTTTAGGGTTTGAA
Source organism: Timema genevievae (assembly GCA_902155825.1). Lineage (NCBI taxonomy): Eukaryota > Metazoa > Arthropoda > Insecta > Phasmatodea > Timematidae > Timema > Timema genevievae. The sequence goes on along the minus strand of CABFWO010000001.1, from coordinate 824,052 downwards.
TTCCAACCGAGTGTATTGAAGGAGATTCTCCCTAGGTGGTGGCTCACTCTCCCTCCATACGGATGAGAGTATATTTCATCTCAATTTTACATATCTCATCCAATTAGTGTAATCAAAATGCGTAGTTATATTAAATCTAACAAACAAACCTCATTAATTAAGAATGATATTTAAGGTTCCTAGTAGTAATAACGATTACTATGATTAATTTAAATAATAAGAGCAAAAGGCTTACAGTATCTCTATATTTTTTTACAAGAGTGGCCTATTCAAATAGTAAGTAATTTACATGTTGTGATTCCGATAGTTTTTAAGGCAATGAACTCTAAATCAGTAGCCTACGTAGCTGTACTTTTAATTTAAACAACTATTTGTATCCTGTTAATGTTATTCTATTTAAGTGTTAATGAGTAGTATTATAGGGTACATAAATTATAAAGGACATAAATGTTAAATGTTAACGGCAGGAATGTAAGCCACGACCATTTATATAGTCTATTTAAACCAGTGGTTTCCTGATTGAATTCAGAAGCGTTCTTAATTATAGTTTTATCTGTGTAATATTATTTACTCCATTAGAGCCGCATCAGTGTGAATGTGGCCCAAATGTCAAGCATAATTAGTATTGCTCTCCGATGACGAGGAGGTTGGTTTTATAATCTCGATTGGGTGTATTTAGGGTGGCTATTACTAAATAAATGTTTTTTTCGCTTTCGCTTCTCAAAAATGTGAAGTTATTCTACCTTCCGTATATCTATACCCTATTATAGAAAAAATAAAAATATGCGTACAACTCGATCGGGTGTACTGAGGGTTATTTTTCCTAAATTACTTTACACTCACTCCACTCACACTTAATATACACTTAATATAAATTTAACCATACTAATCCCTAAAGAGGGAGAACAACTTTCCGTTCAAACACATATTGTTCCCATTGATACTTTTGTAGTGGCGGACCCAGTTTTCAATTAGTTTCCATTTGAGCGACTAAATACTGAATTACATTTTAATAAAGTTTGTTAATTTGTGATTTTACATAATGTTCAGTACAATTTTTCCCCCTTAAAATCAGATGCATTTCCAACGGTTGTTTTGATGGTGCGGGTTCCTAGGTTAAGCATATTTAGTTTAAAACTGTACCTGTGAGTTCTATCACTCAGTAGAAAACTCAATGACCAGCTATTAAATGAAAGTACATTCTCAAGAGAGTTATTTATAGCAAAACCTCAGTTTGATTGGTCAGATGGAAATTGAGTTGTTGATTGATTACATATCAGGGGGTTGGGGCAAAGCATAATTCCCTTCATTTTATTAAAAAGTATGTGAACAGTGAATTCTGGTAGCTTACCTCTTGAATTACAAGTTGACTTTACACACCAGTTAAAACCTTGAAGATACTAATTAATATTGACAAATAATTTATTTATTTTTTATATCTAGATTTAAGTAGTTCATGGAAGTTTAATTAGTGAATGAATCCCATATATAGGTACGAGGGCTGTCCTATTTTTGCTCCTACCCCCTCATATCACAGGTACGGTTTTAGGAAACTCTGCTCACCCAGGCAACACCACACCATACGTAAGTTACGTTTCCTCTAATTGTGGCAATATGTAAACAGACTGTACGCGATGCACACACACAAAACTAGCAGCTAGGGGCACAAGAGATTATGAAAATAAAAGAATCCTAAAAATATCCAACAAGTGGTGACCGTTAGTAAAGATGCCTCCCAATACTACGGGCTGCCGTCACTAGCTCACTAAAGCGAAAGGATCCACTACATTTCGAGGGTGTGTGTACCAAGGCAGTATTTATGGCTACGACCAGAGATAGCAAGCGACCCGGAGTTTAGCCGAGGATTGCAGGAGGTACATTTACACCTCATGTATTAACCCCCTCCCTTTCTCTTTCTCTATTCCTCCTCCTGTACCACCAAACATCCCCCCCTCTACTAACTTCCTTGATTAAATTACAGACGACCACCCTCCTTGCTATCTATACGTGTTCAGGGAACGTATAGAATCGCGACTATACCCCCTCTGCCCTCTCATCCCCTGCTGTTTTCAAATTTCACCGCCACAGAGATTTTTTTTTTGTTAATGAAAGTAACGTTTGTTTTCTTCTTTTTTTTATTTTGTAATTGATGTCGGTTTGATAATAATAGGTGGCCCCTTCATAATTTATTATCGTCTTACCGGTAATAATGAAATTGGATCTATTGCATACTGATGGTGAATTAAGTATATTGGTTCATTGATCGATGCCAGGAAGGGTCTAAATAAATTTAAAAGATTTTTGGTATATTCTTACTATAATTTAACAAGGTCTATCGTAACTTAATAATTGAGTGTTGCCGTGTTACTTTTTTGTCAGTAATTTTTTTGGCAGTCGTTTTAATACCTGCTCAGGATATACGCGTAAAGTCTGTTCAGCATAGGAATTGTTTTCTAAAAGGCCTTTTTCCCTACCAGAAATCTATTATATAGTAGGATATTGGTAGGAAAAAAGACCTTTCAGAGAGTAATTCCTACCGTGAATGGAGTTTATATGATAATTATTACAATAGGATAGGTGTAAGGAAGGAAGCATTTTAGAGGTGATTCACCCGAATTTTTGTGGAAGGAGAGTTGAAAAACCATTTAGGAAAAACCGCCCCCGATATACTTAACCGGGATTTGAACCCCGGATTTCCCATCTTCAGCAGGTCAGTCTATTACGAGAGTGACGTTCTAGACCTTTCGGCCACTGAAACGGGTAGGTCAATACAAGGACAATGTAACTTAATCTCATAAATAATCAATCTCTCATCATTTTTTAAATGTAAATAGCTTAAATATTTTATAAATAAATCATGTGGTTTTTTTTTGTACCTGTTTTGCGTGAAAAGGGGTTCCTCTGAGTTCCATTGAGTTTGAATCCTCTGGGTAGCCCTTACAATACAGGTCTGAGTGGTCCGGAGTCCTCCTATAGTCAGGAAGTCCCAGGTGTGATATGTGGCTAAATTAACAACACTACCTTTGGAACAATCACGGTCAATCTAAAATCCCTGGCTTCCACTCGTAAACGCCACTCCATTGTTTTAGTTCCTGTCATTTTATTGTAAAATTAGCTCAGCCATCATTTGGTTCCTCTGTTGTTTTTCAATACGGGACGTCACGCTCAGATGTATTCAGTTCAGAAGCGTAACCAGGATTTATTTTTGAGAGGTAGCCTATATATTAGCTATAATTTTTCAATTCTTTATTATTTAAGATATTTAGCGTGCATTTTATGAACGAAATGATCAAATCAGCACACAACCGATAAACCAATTTAATTCTAGATTAAACACAACACAACACAGCACCCGGTCTTCCGGCCGTTCATTCATCACCGTGAAATTGGAAAACTCAATATAACCAATTATAAAAATTTTGCCATGCCAGGACTCGAACACGGGACCCTTAGCTACCAACTGAGCTTAGGTGTTGGACTCATGTCATATACACCTATCACTTTTGATAAATATTATCATCACCTTTAAAATAATAATCATAATAGAATATTAAAATGGTATAAATGGTGACCACAAATAAATGTGTTTGTATTTTTTAAAGCTCCTTTTTACCAAAATTCTACTGTATTTATTATTTTTACATGGATTTGTTCTGCTAACAAATCATAAAATATTTATGGCTTGTTATATAGTATTAGATGAAGGTTTACTATACGAGATTAATTTAGTTTATGAGTCGCATAGTGATATGAACTTAATCTATATACAAATAGTGTTCGATAAATATTTTGATATCTAAATATAATGTTTATTAGTGTGATTTAATGTCAATGTGCTAGATATTGATAAATGATCTCAACTTATTTTTTAAACCACACACCAACCTGATCCCAGACCGTTAATCTACCACATAGTGAAAGGGAACGAACATAATTTTATCAATAGACGTTTCGCCTAATGATCTTAGCTGCCGGAACTTGGAGAAATATCAGGCCATGCGGGTTTATTTTTAATAATGACGTTTGCCTAGTTTTCTCGTTCAAATGATGCATATGATGTAACTAGACACAAGCGTCAGCAGTAAAATTGAAACAACCCATGACCTACTGTATCTATCGTCTTACACTAAACGATGACCTTGATCGATAAAGGATAGACCTCATGCTTTATAATTCATAGCGAGATTATTTGGTTCGATTTCCGAGTGATAAATGTCAGAGTAAATGTCTGGCTGGATATAACTTATCTTAGTAGAGGTGTGAGTCTTAGTACTGCTTCTATTAATAGAAAAATTAAAAATAAGGATTTAAGGGACTTGCTTGGGAATCTTTGATTAAATCTTACATATTTAAAATTTATTTGAGATATCTAACGTGCACGTTCTGAACCGACTGATTATATCAACACACGACTTACAAACTAACTTAAATCAGGAACAGAAACAGCACCCAACCCCCGCCCGTTAATTCATCACTGTGAATGGGAAAACCCACATTTCACCAATGATAAATTTTTAGGCTATGTCGGGAATCAAACCTGGGACTCTTAGTTCAGTAGACAGACAGGCTACCGACTGAGCTAAGGTGTAGGACTATTTAAGTTTATAGTTCCTGACACTTTTGCTAAGTTGGTAATGCGTTAGTTTATTTATGTAAGAATCCTTTGTTTATTGGTCTGGCAGGAACAAAAAATATGTCATTGTAAAATTGGGTGAATTATTTTCCTTACTGTTAAATAAAAACCTGGTATTGAGTCTTTGTGTTGGTCCTAAAATTCATTACTTTTATAACACCGCATCTTATAAGCCGTTCGAGTTATACTGGTTACACTAATGAGTTAGGGATTAGTAAGGTTGAATTTAGAAAAGTATATCCGCATTTGCGAGGAGGAAGAGTAGAAAAATCATTTAGGATATACTACCCTCGGTACACCCGACCAGGAACAAACCCCGATATTTCCGTCTTAGGCAATCTAGTTTATTGCGAGAGTAGCGCCTTGTACTACACGACCACCTAAGTGGATAATTAATTACTAAGATCCTCGAATAATGAGGGCATTTTCCCTAAAAAGGTACAAACAATTTAATCCTAGATTACTGCGCTTGAGTTAAAGTTTTTAGCTAGTAATTTTCCTCCATCCCATCATTAAAATACTACTGTAACTCTATTGCGGTCAGCTTGAAAATCCATCTCTATTAAATTAAGGTACTTAGTGCTAAATATATCACTGTCAATTCCACAAAACTTTGCTAAATTTAAAGGCACAGGTTAAGAAAACTGAATACTAATTAAATTTATTATAATTATTTTCCTTGAGTGATGAAAAAAACCCATATAGAATTAAATTATGATTGAAAAACAGGAGCAAGCAGGAGGAAAGCAGGTTGGGTTTCGAGCCAAATCCCAAACTCTAGGGTCAGAACTATGATTAAATTGATCAAATTATTCGATTTCCCGGTTGTTGAGATTTGCTTACAAAATAAAAAATTAAAACAAAATCTTAAAAGTTAAACCTTAATATTAAATAGAAATTTAATATTTGGACTCACCATTTATAAAATTATTCATCTCCGTCTCCGCGTCTTATTTATCACCCGTCCAGGCTATTCACACAGACTATGTAAAATAATGAGGCTTAGGATGAGTTAGGTAGAATTTATAAGAAATGTAGCCGCATTTTCTTGGTGGGGAGTGGAAAACAATTTATGAAAAATCATCTAAATCCACCCGGGTGGACCGTAAAACTAGACAAGACGAGACTGATGCCTTTAACCACTTGCTCAAAATTGGGAGTAATTTTTGTACCACCTAAAAAATATATTAATTACATGATTATACTTTGAATTCTAATCTATCAAAGACACTAAAAAATTTGCTTCTGATCTTCTCTAAGCTTCTCTTACAGACTGAAGTCACTAAATTGGAGTGACGCAAAACTTTGTATACAATTTTTTGCTCGATCTTCTGAGGTGGGTAAAGTTTCTCTTTTCTCGTTGTCTCTAGGAATACCTCAAAGTGAAAGTTTTTGGTGTAATATTTTTTTTGTGACAATGGGGAGAGGTTAGTTTCAGGTGAATGGGAGCTTAATATTTTGGCGGTGTAGATCAGGGAGGGATTGAGGCTATGTGAGTCTTGTGTGTTGCGTCAACATCTCTTACTGTGGTAACAACAAAGAGAACCCTAGTGACTTTCACCCACTCGGTTTATGTACATTCTTCAACCACAACGACAAGATCCTTGGTTAAAAAGCAGAGGTTAGAGGGGCTCTAACAAGTGCCTTTTATTGTTACTCAAGGTTAAGTCGATCTGATATCCCTCCTAAACATTTCAAGGTTAGATAAAGACTTTTCCAACGTGTTGCATTAGGATCATTGTAGACCAAAGTCTGATGAAGAAATGACTTTGGTAAGGGTCTTTTTCAAATACCTTTGTTTGATTAAAAAAAAAGAGCCCTTTCATTTCCAAGGTTACTAAGCCATAGTGTTTTATATGACCAAACTCTCTTCGGAATAATTTGGTTCATATCTAGGTGGGTTGAGAAATTTGGACCTCCCTTGGTGTGAATGCAAGTGAAGAACTATAATTTCATCGCAACTTCACTATTTATAACTATATTTTATTCTATCTTTTGAAAGCTTAGGTTCGTACTATACACAATAAGTGTTCCTAAAAAGTTTGTGAAGTACCAAGGGGAACGTTAAATTATATTATAGATTTTTTTTAAATCTAAGGGTTAGAGAGTATATGAAATTTAAAAGTTGCCCTCATAAATAATGTTTTAACCGTACACATTTTTTTTACCCTTAATGCGATTGTGGTTGTTAGTATGAGTTCAACAAATTATTATAAAAGGTAATTTAATAATACATAAGTTTATATATTAATTATCATATATTAATTATCAAATAACCCGCCTCGGTGGCGTAGTTGGCTAACGCACTAGTCGTGTTGAGCTCGACCGCCGAGGACGGGGAGATCGAGGTTCGAATCTCGGTCGGGTGAACTGGGGGTGGTTTTTCCTAAATGGTTTTCCACTCTCCCTCCACGCAAATGCGGGTTCACTTCCTCTAAATTCAACCCTCCCAATTCCTAATCCATTAGAGTAATTAGTACTTAAGCGTATAACCCGAACGGGTAGTAAGACGCGGTGCTAAATATTATTATTATTAATTATCAAATAGGCCTTATTTTATTAACTATTCTAGCTCTACCCATACATTTAAATATATTACGTTATAAAGGAGCACAGTTTGCATCACTACAGTTCTATAATCTAATCGATGAATCACCGAAACATGTCTCACGGTTCATCGTTTCCTTCTATTCATCGCAACCACATGCCTCGCGGCTGAACACATGAACATAAAATAAATCATATGCTGTGAATCAAAAGAATACATATGAAGAAATGAGAAACCCTTTGCTCTTATCTGTAATTATTACTTACGTCTTCACTTTCATCTTTAACGCGTAATAAAACCCTAGCGAATCCAACTAGCCTAATATATATATGAATTTGAGCGGACACATTTTGAAGAAAGAACATGGACTAACTCAGTTTAAATTAATTTGATTAATTCTTCATTTTATCCGAATTTATACCTGAACAAATATCCAAGTACAGTTGAGCCACCTTAATTAAACCAGTTTCAAATATTTGATTCAGTACATGTCGTGAGAAATTCGAGATGCTTCCATTAGAGAACTCGTTGGTTTTAGTTACACCATTCTTTCCCCTCCAAGTATTAATATCTGTTAGAGTTTTATGCATTTAATTACACTAATTTATTAGGAATAAGTAAGATAGAATATATATATGAAATGAACCCTCATTTGTATAAAGGAAAATTGGAAAACACTCTATTAGTGCTCAAATCCCGACCTCTCCTTCACCATAAAACTAAACTAGATAAGCCTGACGTTTAGGCTACGTTCCCCTAATAAGGGTTCCACCATTGTAATTAAAATTATGGTTTAGGTTGAACCATTAATTTAAATAATCAAATACAATAAACTGTGTGGTATTGCTTTGGACATAAAACCAGAAAATTATACTTTTTTTAAATTAACCTATTTATTAAAAACATGTTCGTTTAAGATATTAATAGCTAAGGAATGACAATTGTAATTAATTTAAATGCAACACAATTCGTTTCGAGAGAGGATGTAAAATCATGTTCGTCCTATAGACTAATTCACCCAGTAAACTCGAGTTACGTCTCATAATACCAAACCCAGGCCCACCAGTCGTAAACGTTGGTATTAAGTTCCCTTTTATTTCTTTAAATACTGATGTGGGTCTATCATTTGTCTGAGCGTGTATAGACGACTTAAAGAGTCCAAGATTCTGCTCCATGCAGCGTGATGCTCCAAATGTAACATTCCATCAGTTTCTTCGTCAGTTACAAACTCAACTTGCTGGTCAGCAGTATCCTATTCTTGTTGAAAGCTTTTAACTTATCAATACCATCCCTTCTCCCTCCCTTTACTAGCCAATCCATAATTTCCTGCAACTCCTCTTTCTTTTTGGCCAGCAGTGCTAGATCATCTGAGTATTTTATTGTTTTAATGACGCGTCCTCCTGTTTTGAGATTGCCACGTCCTTCCAGGGTTTCCCTGACCAGTCACTCTCCATACAAGTTGAACAGACTGGGTGATAAACAGCATCCCTGTCTCACTACTCTTTCTCACTCAACACTGTTGGTCTCTCCATCATTCAGCCTCACCTTCACTCGCTATCTCAGGTACAGGTTTGCAATCAGCCTTTTGTCCCTCCAATCAATGCTGACCTTTTTGAATATGTCCATTAGTTCCTTTCACTTCACTCTATCGAACGCCTTTTGCCACTCGAAGATACCAATGTGAATCTCTTCCTTGACTTCCAACGCACGCTCTTGAATTATTCTCATTATCCTTATGACGTCTCTGGTTCCTTTTTTGAAGCCAAATGGGTCTTCCTTCATCACACACTTTATTTTCTGTTCCATTCGCCTCTTGAATATTCTTGACACGTTTTCCATTACATAAGAGATGAGATTTGTGGTCCTGTGGTCACTGTATTTCTTGGCTTGTTTCTTCTTCTTTAGAGCCACCATGGTTACATCTCTAAAGTCTTTGGCCTTAATCCTGTTTCGTAGATCCTATTTATAAGTTTTGTCAGAGCCATTAATCCGTTGTTTCCCAGTTCCTTCACAAGGTCAGCTGATACGTCATCATCTCCATAAGCTTTTCATCTTAAGTTTATAGACCTAATACTCGTAAGTTTCCTTTTGCCACCAATTATCAATCCATCTCCTATTTCAACAATAAAATAAACGAAACAAACTTTCTTTTAAATAGCTTTTAAAATGCCCCCTCTCTTTGTTACACATAAAAACACCTTGTTTTGAAATGTCCAATATCTCTGCAAATTGATATTCCTAAATAATTTGTCATGGGTAACTCATTAATTTGACCCAAAATGTATCCCTATTTCTTTATTTTCCTCTGAAACATATGGTAAAAAACTAAGTGTAAAATAAACTTGTGTGTTAACATAATTATATATAATTCATTTAAAACCACTGGCTATTGATTGGATAGTAACTTTTACGGTTTCTCAATAAAAATGTTATTACTTTCTGAAGCCTTAAGGTAGTGGATCCAAAGTTTATCAGTGAATAATAATTTAAATAATATATATATTTGACCTGTTTAAATCCGAATAATAAGCAATCTTCTATCAACCCCTTGATTAAAATGTCCCAATATTACCAATTTTTCATGAGGTAGCCCAATCTGTTGTTTCAAATCTTAACCAAACTGATGGGCAGCGTGGACGGAAACTCTTTAAAAAAAAACTGGTGGTGTCGCCTCCATGTTGGCTCTCTCCCGTTAGAGCACCTTCCCCCTTTCCCCCATCCCTTTCTCAGCATCTCTGGTCCATTTACCTTCCACGCGGGATAGTGAGCCGCATGTGTGGGACATGTGACACACTTTAAAAAAAAAAAGTTGGGTCCCATTGTGGGGAGGACGGGACAGTAGGGGAAAGGGAATTGTTCATAACTCAGAAATAAGGAAATCAAGGGATAATAGAGCATCATATGCCAATGAAGTGCAATGGTTACTTGAAAGGTTTAAAATAAAATGTTTTACTATAACTTTCATAGCAGTATATTCCAATGAAGTGCAATGGTTTATTTAAAGATTTAAAATAAATGTTTTATCGTAGCTTTCATAGCATTATATATCAATGAAATGCAATGGCTACTTGAAATGTTTAAGGCACAATGTTTTATTAAAGCTTTCATAGTATTTAATTACTCATCCATGAAGTGTAATGGCTGCTAAAAGGGGTTGAATCACAATGTCTTACTATAGCTTTCATAGCATTATATAGGCCTACTGAAATATACTTTTAAAACTAGTAGCTACTGAATAAGAGATTGTGAAAAAGGTTTGAATTATTTTAGTATTTCCCTTACTTTAATAAATGCCTCTTTTTATTTTGCTATTTTCACTTTAAGTATTGAAAACTTGACACAATATTAAAGCATTCAAGGAACTCAGATAAAAATAGATACAAGACGTGTCTCAGAGTATTACAACTTATATTTTTAACTAATTCTTTGTAGTTCACTGTTCTTAATATAAAAAAATTATGTATATTTGTTTGTGTGTTCTCTAAAGTTACTCAACATTATCAGTAATGTTTATCGCTTGACATGTAACTAGCTATTTTCAAGATCATTGCTCTTCTGTGTTTGATCTCTTACCACTTCGTCCTCCCACATCATGCACCCCTTCACAAATCCCTAACCCCCCTATCACCCTATCCTGGCTGACATTAGACAGACAGACAGACAGATAGACACGTGTGTGACGTGCTGTGACGGACCACGTGTGTGTGTTGGTTTCTGGGGTGGGGGCAGGGGGGGCGGAATAGTGTCTCATGTGGATGTGAAGGCAAAACTTACATGGCGAACTTGTCAGTCTTCCTTCCCGTGTGTTTAAGTGTATCCAAAAAGCAATGCATGTTTGCAAATATTATTGTAAAGTTCATTCACTTCGAAACGGATAACAAAAGGTACATTTATGAGTATTTTCACTATTTTGTAAATAAACAATCTTTTTATTGTTCGAGAAGAATTTTTTTAATACATTTTTAATCAAATATAAAACATAACATATTAAAAAAATATTTCGTGCATTTATACATCTTACTTTCATTTAAAATATTTTGTTGTTTTAAAAAATAACAAGAAATTTATTTATTTTTTAAATACTATTTTATGAAAATATAAAATGCGTGATAGGTGATGTCATCCTAATTGTGTATCCAAAGTTGTTTCAAATAATGGGTGTGAACTATCCAAACGCTTCTTAATTTAATTAGATTTTAATTAGATTACTATATATTATACATATATATCACTTATATATATAAGCATATTACCTAACATGTAGTAAGAAGCGGTAAAAATTCATTTCAATTTTCTATGGATATACTTTTAGAAAAATTTCTAAAATTTGCTAGACCTACTTTCATATAGACAGGCGCCAAATCATGTGTTATTCAACAGTCTCATTTGAGAGATGGTTCTAATCTATACAGCTATATGTAAAGTAAAGAAAGTTACCTTGAAAGTTACCGTGATTATTTTACAAAAAATTATTGATTGAAAAGATTATTCACATGAAAATCCGGCTTGACGTTTAAGATAACGTCTTGCCCCACCTTTTTTAAGTCTATGTTTGTAGCCTCTTCCCTCTCGCTATTATGTTTATTGACTACCATTTATTTAAAAAACTATTATAATAAACGGAATTAAAGAAATGGCTTCCGTGACTCAGAATTTACTTAGAAGAACAATATTAAATTACACAGTGGAAACCATTCTCACTAAATATTTTAGGCGGTTTTGTTAATTTTACACAAAAGAGCTGCTATGCCTTAATTTTCAAGCTAACTTTATTCCCCCTTCCTAAATTTTTTATTGTTTTATATTTTATAAATAATCACAAAATACATTGTTATTCTTACTATGTAATAAGTTTAGTCAATACTGAAAGTATGACAAATGCAATAACTGTCGATTTTTTAAAGAAAATTTGTTAAAAACTGTACAAAAGCTCGTTTGGTTATTGAATATAAAATATGTTTTATGGAAAAATGTTAGATCATTGTCTTTGGGTTTTTTAATACAGTTTTTAACATTAAGAAACTATCAGGTGTATTAAGAGTGAATTAAAAAGTTTAAGACATTTAAAATCAATGCATAATTTTGTTGTAATTGTATAAAGCCGTCCTTAAAACGAAGAGACCCATTTGACTAGGACCAAGCCAAATATATATATGCAAAAACTTTGTTCAACTTTATTAGAGTAAGTTGATAGAGGTTGCTTTGTAAGCCCCACCAATATATTAAATAACAGTTTAACACCTAGATATAGTTCGGCACTTTAGCTCAGTCAGTAGCTTGTCTTTCGATGGAAATATGGGTTGCCGGTTCAATCATTGCTGAAATATGAATTTCCTTTTCAAAGTGATAAAATAATGGGCGGGGGCTGGCTGTTGTTTCTGTTATAGATTTAACTAGGTGTAGGCCTTTAAGTCATGTGCTAATATAATCAAGTTGGTTCAGATTATGCACATTAAATACCTAGAATAAAAAATAAAAATAAAGAGATAAAAAAAAAGGCTCGCTTCATTGGCTGAGTGTTCCAAGGCAAGGGTTTCCAACTTCAGGTAAGGAAGTAAGAAACGCGAGAAAAGGTAAAGTGTTTTTGCAGTTTTAATAGAAATTTTATTGGCCAAAATAAATCAAATATTGTCCCAGTAGAAACGTAGTTAAATTATGTTCACATGGTGATATCAACATTTGTTGAATTTAGGTTATGACAAAACATTTTATATGAAGAGAAAAAGTTGTAATTAATTTACAGGACACCCTTGACAGATATTTAGAAATGTTTGAGGTCACCATGTGAAGAAAATTAAACTTTATGTTATTACTGAAGCAATATTTTATTTCTTTTGACCAACAAAATGTTTTGCTATAATAACTTAAAGAACACTGACCTTTTTTCACGTCCTCTTAAAGGTGTCTGAGGACCACGATTCTAGTGATGGGACGCATCCTAATAGGCTAGATTTCATTAAGTAATGCATAAACCAGAACAGCGAAACAAATAAGGAGTGGTAGTTTAAACATTTCCAACTAAAATGTATTATCTTTGATACGTCGATATAATACAGAGGACGTACGGAAAAATGTAATCATGAACATTTGATAGAGCTTTCATGGATTTTTTCCCAAGCAAGTATAGGTAATAAACCTTCCGTGGGTGAAAACATCAATTTTTACTACAGTAGATTACTTTTCCAAGAAACTTCGTGAGCAAAAAAAAAATATATATATATATATATATATACTGCCGATGGGCTGCCAGTTGGAAATACCTGGTCCAAGGCGTCACTCATAATAAACAGGGCTTCCGATAACGAGAAGACTGGGTTTAGAATACTGGTCGGATCTACTGAGGGTGTTTTTTTTTCTAATTCCCACTCTCCTTCCATGCAAATGCGAGTAGATTATCTATAAAATGCTTTCTTCCTCATTCCTACCAATTAGAGTATTTATCATGTATTCGAATAGCCTGAACAGGTAGTAGGACACTTTAAAAAATACTATATTAGTGTGTAAAATAAAACCTATTTATAAAAAAACGCAGTTGGAACATTTTTTACATTGAGGCTTACTACCCGTTCAGGCTATTCACATCTAAACTATGAACCATAATTAGGTAGGTACAGGAAGGTAGATTTAGGAGGCATACCGTCATTTGCATGAAGGGAGGGTGGGAAACCATTTAGAAAAATAGCAATTTTTTACAACTGTCCGGGATTAGAACCCTGACCTTCTGTCACTGACAAAAGACACCTTGTGAGCATAACGTACGGTTTACATGCCCACCAATACTTGTGAAATAAAATGTTACTCTACAAAATATATATATATATATTTAAATTTGCTGACTTAATTTTAATCTTACTTTGAACTAATTGGCTCCACTCTTTAAATTATACACCCACAATAAAGTGACTAGTAACGAAAGTCACGAAAAATAATTCAAGACAATTTTATTTATAGAGTAGTGGATAGTATTTTATTTTAAAATGATTTTCGAGTGTAACATTTTTTTTATAGGTCTGATATAATTTATTTCATTGTAACATCTTCAAGTGCAGCCATAAATCAAATCCAATTAATCTGTTGCTCTCTTTGAAGGAGACAAGAAGAGTTGAGATATTTATGGAGCTGAGAGGACGGAAATGGTTCTGTCGTTATTATTCAGAGTTTGTTTTATGATGTGTGCCGTAAGCGGGCAGTAGGGTCCGCACCTTAGGGTGGGTCATCCACTAAATCTTAAATAGTATTTATTTTGTCTCATTATTTGGCAAGCTGGAGATGTTTTGAATAAAAATCTGAACGTCGTTCCTTTAGCCATGTATTCATCTTACCAATATATAAAAAGGGCGTACCTGCTTTGGTGGTCGAATTGTCCAAGGCGTCACTCTCGCAACAGACTGGACTACTGTCGAGGGGGAGATTTGCAATTCAAAGCAGGTGTGATGAGGCTGGTTTTTCTAAGTGGTTTTACCTTCTCTCTCCACGCAAGTGTTTGTACACTTCCAATTAATTAAACCTTTCTCATCCTTAACATATTATCGTGATTTATACAAACGCGTACATTCCGAAAGGGTAGTGAGATGTGGTGATAAAAAAAGCGTGTTTTAAAACTCCCTAAATTAAAAAAAAATCCAACTTATTAATTTTTATATATTTTGATAGCAAATATTTATAAACTCAAATCATGGGCCTATTAGGAAAACAATTATAATAAAATCACTAAGATTCTAATAAACGTTAAAAAGAGACAAACATATCCAAAGTACAGAATTTAAAAGATGAATGTTAAATAATTACAATAGTATTCATACATATAGATAAATGGTAGGAAACAACAAATGTGAAAAATCCATCTCGAATGCATCCGGTTGGTATTAAGCCCCACCTTCTCAATTGAAAGCTCATTATAATATCCATAAAGTCGACCTCGTTGATTTGCCTTAGTTGTATTGAACTAGCTATCTCACTAAAATAAATTAAAAATGCAACTAGCTAGCTTTATTTTTAAATGATTCACAATGTGTATCTATGAAATAATTTAATATAATTATTAAATTAGTCTACTTAACTAACGAATGAAAATCTAGTTTAATAAATCAATTTAATTAAAAAACACTCAAAAACAATGTGTGAATTTTTATTCAATTCTGTGTGAGCTTTATTCGCAACTACGCGAACAATTACTACTCCAACCTTTTTTAGCACCGCGTATTACTACCCATTCGGGTTATATACCTATTCACTAGTTACACTAAAAGGTTAGGGATTAGGAAAGCTTAATTGAGAGGAAATGCACCCATATTAGTGTAGAGGGAAGAGTGGAAAGCCATTTATGTAAAACCAACCACAGTGCACCCAACCAGGAATTAACCCCAATCCCCCCGTTAGTCTAGTCTGACATGAGAGTAGTGAGTTAGACCACGTGGCGACCGAGGCGGGTCAATTATTCCAACTATAAATCAAGATGTTTGTAACCGGGTACATGTGGTATAAAGGTAGCCTACTCTTTTTTATGCCAGGCGCTGACTAAATTAATTTGTTATATTTGTGTCTGGTTTACTAAGGCTTTGCTTGTTGCCACTTTTTATATTGATTTTTATTAATTTTTAACTATGTAATAAACTGTTCACTATTCTAAAACAAACATTGTTCGGGAGCTTCAAAAATATTTTAATGAATATAAAAAAAGATTTAGGATAACAATTTAAATTTAACTATTTTACTCTTTAAACTTTAAAAGGTGATTAGCCTAGATTTCGATTCCCGATATGTCTGAACAATCTATAATTAATTGAATGTTAATTTCGCCTTTAATTGGTATAAGTCAGGATCTCTCCCTTAGAAAACTTTTAAATGCGGGTACACTTCCTCTAAATTCAATCTTCTTAGTCCCTTGCTTATTAGTGTAACTAGTACATAGGCGAATAACCCAAACTGGTAGTAAGACGTGGTGCTAAAAAAAAGTGAACGTTATTAACTGCATCGTGATGGCTTTCAATTAAAAACACGAATAAAATCTTTACGCTACGTTACGTTTCGTAAAATTTAAGTAAACGTTACGTGAACGATGTTGATCTTGATCCTGGCACTAAACTGGCTTGTTGGGGGGTGACAGGTAGGTTTAGGCTTGAATCTCAGCCAAGTCTACTGAGGGTGTTATTTACTGAATGACCTAACATTCTGTTTTCACGTAAATGTGACCTTATTCCCTCTAAGCTCTCCGACATCATTCATACGCCATCAGCGTATTGAAAACTTATAGCCCAGATGGGTAGCAAGACGTGGTATTCTTAGCTATAAATATAGCTATCATTTTGTGTTTAGAAAATTCATGCTAAAAACTTCAAAAAAAAATAGAGCATTCTTAGTTTATTTTATGTTCATTACATGAACTTCACTTATTCTCGCCCTCCTCTTCCTAATGAAAACACCTGGGACCACCACTGTGGTTGAAGGGCGTGTTGGCTGGTTACTCCTGAACAAATGTGTGACTATGTTTTTGTGGTAAGCCGAGCGACAATCGCTGGTTTAAGGGGAAGGCTTCTTTGTAATCAATGAAGTGAAAAGGGGCACAGCATTCAGTACCCTACCTGACTACGGTTTTTTGTTAATTTAAAAAATATATGTATAATACATTATGTGTTTTTATGCAGGCAATACTATTTTCCCAGAGAAAGTTGAATCGACTTACCAACAATAGTTTCTATAGAATTTCTGTGAACATAATCTAGCCAATATTTTTTCTATCACTTTTAAGATGAGATGTAAGGGAACATGAGATAAGCCAATATTTCTGTACAAATTGTATACAGGTAAAAATCATTTCAGCCTAATTAAATACTATAATGATTGAGTAGATATATTAGGTTTAGTTTCATACAAATGACAAAATCAAAAATTCTTGAATATTTGTCATGGGCAACATCCAATTCGATGATAGCTTTTTCTTTTCGTTTAGAAGGTTTTCAATATATACCATTATATTCATAACAATTAATATTCAAGAACTTGATAATATTACTTGATGTAGAATATTAAATGTAATCTATCTACTGAAGCATTTTTTAATTTATTTTAGCCAAAAAATATTTTTGTTATAAACAAACTGTATTGTTCCAGTGTAAACATAGAATTTTTTTTTTCACATGATGAAATCAATAGTCATGGAATATCTGTCGTGAGCATAACAGAATTAGAGGAGAAACTTTTTAAATGAAGAGAAAAAGTTGTCATTTATCTCTAGGAAACCCTCGACAGATATTCAATAACTATTGCGATTATCATGTGAATAAAACTAAACTCTTATGTTTATATTGGGGAATTAATTAATTATTTTCTTTCAACCAAACAATTTTTATGTTAAAACATGTCCAAAACTACTGCCTTTATCTCGTGTTTTTTTATCCTCCCGCCTTAAACCGTAGCATTTAGAACAAATATTGTTTCTTGTGTGGTTTCAGAATCATCAAATAGATTTTTAGCTGAGAACAATAAATTGTTGGTAAAGTTACCGATATAATTTTTATGAAATGGTAGTTGGTTGGTAAAATTATATAAGATCTATTGTCACCAGTTTCATCATTACAGTGGGGGCCTACACTAGTTTATTGACTTTAATAAAATGTAAATCAAAATATAAAAATATAACTATGTTTTTAGCATTTAGAACCCATAACTAAGATCTGTTTCGGTTTTGCAGGGTTATGTGTTTAGGTCAATTTCGACATTTTTTTCCAATGGAAAAACTTTAAGGTGTGATGGAAGTTAATGCAATCCAAGCTAAGGCAAGATCTTATTCAGTTCTTATAGCAAAAATACTTTTGGATACGGTAAAATAAATTAAAAAATTGCTTTAATAGATGCGTTTATTTGGATTTAATATGGTCTGGTAATATCAACCATTTTTGAAGATTGGTTATGGGAATCCTGAAATTTGGTGACAATCTTTTCTCTAAATTTAAAATGTTTCTTAAAAAATGCCAATATACTTATGACATATATTCAAGAACTCTTGATTTTTGTATGAATAAAATATCAAACAATATTTATCTACTGAAGCAGTATTTTATTTTATTTGGTCAATTATATTTTGGTTGTAAAACCTGCTGAAATACTAACATGAACGTGCGTTCCCTTGGCTCATTACTCAATCTCTGCAATATCTCATATCGTGCATTCACTAAATCTAAAACAAAAACATGGTCAGGTGTTTACATAAAGTTTTCAATAGTGTAAACACGACACGAATTGTAACGGCTTGTAATGGAGTTTCTGTCTCTTCAGGAAGCTTCAGCCATCGCACCACCGTTCCAGGCGATTAGTGTCCCTATGTACATAACAATACCCAGTCAATTTGTAATCCAACCAAAAGTAAACTCTGAAACTTTTGTGTTTAGAATAGACCCCCCTTGTATGGACGGTAAGATGTCGATAGGGGAAAGGGGGGAGGAAAGTGGGTGTCCCTTTTGTGACACATCAGTAGGGCTTCGATGGTTTCGGAAATCTGTGTAAAAAAAAAAAGTAGCAAGGGGGAAAATTATTTGTATAACCCGGAACCATGAAAGAGATTTTACTCGTAGAATGAAATTGCAAATAATATTGACACACCCGTGAAGTGATTTACCAAATGAAATTGAGATCTCTTGTCAATGTTTACTCATTTGTCAACTGTCTTGCAAAAATGTTTCACATCATTGGCGACATAAGCAAAAAAAGAAAAAAAAAAGGAACCCAAGAGAAAATATAGAAAAACCCCTCTATTGAAATATTTCTGTAAGCCTATTGATGTCTCTATTTACTTAGTGATCGGAATGAATCGTTACATAGGCTATATATTGTATGTGTTTTTTTGCAGGGGCGGATGCAAGGAGCGTTTCTATTGGTGGAATCATCGCCCCAAGGTGTTACGCAGTGGTCATCACCATCATCAACAGTACTTGGTGACAACGATACGTCCCCGTCGTCTGTTGTGTTCAGCTAGTAGACACAACGCCTTCAAGAAGAGGAAAAAATACTACAGCCACCACATAGAGAAGGACAGATTCTCTCTCGGAAGTCACCACGACACTTTCGTGGTCAACTTTCCCTCATCCATCCCCCACACGTGATTTTTTTTAATAAGTTGTTTTATTTAGTATTCTTAACGCCTCTAGTTTACTTTTTTTAATTATTTTGGTGAAACAAGAAGTGTATCAGTGTGTGCGTATGGTGATATAGTTTGATTAAAAATAAGAGTATTATCATATTTAAGTAGGTTTGTAAAGTAATAAAATATAATAAAAGGAAATATTTTCGTACGACGTAATGAGAAATGTTTGGCCTGTGTGAAAAATCTTAAGTGATCTCTCTTTTCCCTCCCCAATTTCAAGTGCAAATTTCCTTGCCAGAGTGATATTACGAGTGTCAGTGAGGAGCAGTGTCGTATTGGGGTGACCTGTAAAGTCGCGTCACGCAAGGGTAGTTTGTCCCAGGGCTCTGGGTGTTCTGAAAGACACGGCCAAGGAAATAGTCCGGGGGTTAGCCTCCCGGACTACCCACACCGGCGCCACGAGTGATATGAGTTCCTACTTTGCAAACTCTTACATCCCGGATCTCCGGAATGGCGGCGTCGTTCCGGCCGAGCACCCGCATCAACACCAACACTATGGCGCGGCGGTGGGGCCGGGGACGCCGGGTGTCAACACGCCGGACCCCATCAGCTCGTGCGCCGCCGCCGGGGGTGGCGGAGACCTGCGGCAAGGTGGTATCCCACCCCACCATTATGGTGGACCAGGGCAGCCCCCTCAAGGGATGCCCTATCCAAGGTTCCCTCCCTACGACCGCATGGACATCCGGAACGCGGCGTATTACCAGCAGCAGGGTGGGGGGGTGATGAACGATGGGGGAGGGTACCGGCCGAACTCACCTGGTGGTGGAATGGGCCACATGGTGACCGGGGGTGGCGGCGGACCGCCTAACGGCCACCAGACGCCGGTGGTGTACGCGAGTTGTAAGCTTCAAGCGGCGTCGGTCGGAGGTGCGGGGTTAAACTCCGGGAGCCCACCGTTGGAAGCGGGCCAACCGCCGCTCAATAACCACAATCACCAGAACCACCACCAGCACCCTCAGCAGCAGGCGCCACCACACGGTAACCACCAGGCGCCGCAGCACCATATGGTGAACCACCAGCCACCCCAGCACCATCACAACCACCAAAACCACATGATGTACAATCAGCCGTCGTGTGAGCAGGCCGGCGTGACGGCGCCTCACCACCAAGGGGTGGTACCATCTCACCAGCAAGCGCAGGCGCCGGGTCCCCAGCAGCAGGCACAGAATCCGGCGCCTGCCCCCAACCCTGCGGCGTCACTTCCCAGCCCACTTTACCCCTGGATGAGGAGCCAGTTCGGTGAGTCTCCAACCTACTGGGTCAAACACTCAAAACATAAAACAAATAAATATAAGTTAGATCTTATCATGCTTTATCACAATATTTTATGGCATTGGTATGGAAAACAACTTTTATTTTCAGTAGTGCGGCGTGGAGTGTTGCCAGACTAAGCAGAGTAAGTTTAAACTGTACTTATCTGTTTTAATCACTCAGTAGTACACTCATTGGCCAGATATCAACGATATCAACCATCATTGTTCATATGAGACCATGTGAGGGAGAACATATTATAGGTAGTCTTAACAAGCTCTAGTTATCTTGCTGACACACCACACAAGTGATCGATATAAAATTTTCAAATTTGTTATAGTTCCTAAATATTTATAGCAAAGTCAATTGTATTTTATAAAATATACTTCCTATCCCTGTTTTCACGTTCTGTAGAGTCAAGTCTATATTTTAAACCATAATTACTGGGAATTTTCGACTGTCACTGTTATGGTTTGAGAGCTCGCTGAAATATAGGTACTATCCTTTATTGTTAAGGCCGCAGATACACATGCCAGGGGAAAAATCATTCTATTAGCGACTACACATGCTAGCTAAAGGAATCCTTGTTGCTAGCAACTCAATCAGCTCTGTGCTGCTAAGGATGGAAGCTTTAGTAATCATAAGCGAACTGATTAGCGTTGTAGCAGTTATATTTAACGTATATAAAATTAAAATTAAAATTCAATTAAAAATTCCAACAATAACAAAAAAAGATAAAACAGACATATTTGGGAGAAAAAATGGATTAACAGATGTTTAAGTCAAGAAAAACAAAAAAACTTCTTGATATAACTCAAAACTTCTTGAGTAAAGTCAAAACTTTCAGAGAAATATTTAACACTTCCTTGTAATGACGCGCCAGCTTTTAGGAGAGTATGTTTGGACATGCCAGCCATTCACACAAAGCTAAAGCCCCCATCATTCCCTGCGTGCCACCAGCACAAGAAAATAGAACACCTGGCGATTTACTGGCAGGACGATATCAAGCGTGCAAGCAGTTGCTGCAAGCTTGTTGCCAGCTAGTCGCATGCTTAGGCAAAGCTGGTAACATTTTAATCTGCGGCTTAAATAAAGCCTGTGCGAAATGCTTGGTCACTTCTGCCTTAATATGTAGTCACAAATACCATTTAGTTTTATTCTAGTTGATATAATTTAAATGAGGAACGTTGTTGAGTCTGGCTTAAATAACTTTTAGAATCCAGTTTCCTAATGAGAACCGTTATTTGGATTAACTTATATCAAACCAGCTTTACATATTTTATATAATTTAATTAATTTTATATTATATTAGTATAAATATATGTATTTTATATGTTTATGTATATGTTAGTATATGTTATATTCTAGGAATGGGCTCTGTGAATATTCTAATCATCGAATACCTCAACTCTTCGAGAATATTAGGGAATCTAGGATTCGAAAATGAATGACATTAGAATTATTTTTTTTTAATGTTAAAACTTAGAGTTTTTTTGGGGGGGAGGGGGGGGGAGATGATAAAATGCATATAAGTTGTCTAGTCCAAACTTAACACCTAAACTCAAGGCCATTAATATAAGTTACTTATCAATGTGAACAAAATTATAATTGAAGGAAAATAAATGTTACGACACAATCGCACAAACTTTTTCATACTGTGTATTATGGCTTCGAAGCAAATTTTCAAAAATATGTTTTGAGTTAACTATCTTTAAGTTTGTTTTCCTCATAACCCGTCATCTTGTTAATAACAATATTTGTCTTGTCAAACACTGCTAAGACACCCAATTGGAACCAAATTGTTAAGCCATTTATAAAATATCAAAATATCTCAGTTTAAAAAAAATCAATCGTAGATGAGTTTTACATATATTTTTGAACAAAATCATTAAATCTATTTTTGAGATGTTAAGAATTTTTCAAAAATGTATAATCGGTAAACTACTCTTCAACAAATATTTGCCCAGAAACCAATCGTACACTGCTATTTGTCACGTCAATAAAATCCTAAATATGTATTTTAAACCAATTGTTAGAGCCATTTTCTAAAAATTTTGAAGTCAAATAAACCACTCGTCAGTAAAACTACCCTTAGTTGAAGGACTAGGGTAAAAAAAGTATAGTTTTTGAGTATAGCCCTATAAAATCTAAATATAACATCAAGTTTGAACAAAATTCATCAAACCGTTTTGAGTTCGTTGCCAGGGACAGACAGACAGATATACAGGGGGACAGATAGAAATGTAAAATCCACTTTTTTAGTTTCATGTTTACATGAAACATACCGATTCGTCATAATATCTTGAACGAATTTTTTACCAATCACAGTACTTTCTCTTGATAGTAGAAAGTAAGAAAGCATACGATTTGGAGAAAGTTGATCACTCAAGCTTGTAAAGCTTTCTAAGATTCGGATTCCTTCCTAGTATAATTTAGTTCTTCCTACTATCTTAAACTTGCACGAGTGGTCACCTAGACAAAGGTGTTAGTCTGCTCTTATCTGACTTGCCATTGACGGGCAGGTAAAGGTTCAAATCCCAATGGGGTGTATTGAGAATCTTTTCTTTGAATGATCTTCCATTCTTCCTCCTCCCTACAATACAATACTATTCAATTTCACCAGCAAAATGTATGCTTATTTTATTCTATTTCCTGAATAATATATTGATGACTGACTCTTGTAAAATTTGATTCTATTTTAAAAGAGCTCTGACGATTTTGTTCAAAGTTGATATCGTAGAACTATTTTACATGATCAATAATAAAGTAACTTATCTTTATTTTTCTAAAATATATTAATTAAAGGCTTTTTAATGCATAGTTTACTTATGGTTTGGAAACCACGTCTTTAGAGGATAAGTACACGTAGGCCTACTTACGCAGAGGAATGGTAGGTAAACTATTTCGGAACCCATTTCGGTGGCCGCGGGGTCTAACGCGCTAATTTTGTGTTAGACTAGACAGTTGAAGACGGGGAGATCGTGGTTCGATCCCGGTCGGGTGAACTGAGGGTGGTTTTCCCTAAATGGTTTTCCACTCCCCCCTCTAAGCAAATGTGGGTGCACTTCCTTTCAATTAAACGTTCCTAATCCTTAACCCACTAGTGTAATTATTACATAGGCGTATAACCCGAACGGGTAGTAAGACGCGTTGCTAAGAAAAAAAACACCTAATCTGGATACAAGACCCATGCTTCTATATGAGTGCTCACTGGTGCCGTATAACTGAAATGTTATAAGACTGCTGCTCTCCTTTAGCGTGAATTGTGTAACTTTCTGTATCCCCCGCTGAGAAGTTTTTTTCTTGCGTTTTTCTAAAAGCAATTGTTAGTTTATTTAATGTAAGTAGAGGCAGGCCACTAACCTTTTTGTTCGAAAGGTTTCTGGTATTATTGCACCTACAAACAATGCTAGGTAGCTAGGACTGAGCTGACATTTTTACCACCGCTCGGTCAGTTGGTGAGTTAGAACTACGTGTGATAGTCAACTTGAGAAGGGCTTGGATTACCACCTCATGACTCGCTGCCACTGGTCACGTGGTCCTTATCTCTGGTTCACAAATAATGGGTTGCATGATCAGTACGACTAGTCTGCCACCTCTTATTGTCCAATGTTGGGTTAGTTTTTGAGTATTGTGCTCAGATAATACATATTTAAAAGTGTACGCTAAATAGTCAAATAAAATTTTGACATTATGCCTCAACCGTGGTCAAGGTTGCTAAGAGACCTTGGCTTGAGTAACGGTGAGACTGTAAGATTAAAATCGTATTCAAATTTGTGTTAAAAATCTAACGACTAAATGTGAACCAACGCCTTAATAACCCCGTAAGTGACACATTTAGGGTTGTGTAGCTCTGGCTTGGTTTTTAAAATTTCACATTTAATTATTGCTAGGCTAATGTTATAAAGCACGTGAACATTGGGTGTTTTTTATTAACATAACGTACTATTGAATTGTATTAATTTTTTTCTGTCTAACTTTATTACCCAGGAAAAATATCAAATTTTAAATTGTATGAGAAATTACAAAAATCAAAGTTTTGTTTGGTTTATTGTTTCTTAATCAAAATAGTAGGTAGGTAGTGTTTATTTGCCGAATTAAAACTACATGGGTAACTTTCCACTTATTTATTTGAATTGATCTTACATTTACAGATATGACTTTTCTAACAAACACATGAATTCTCCCATTTTGTAGGCAGATAAAACTTTAAATTAGCAAAGGACAATATTAATATAAAAAAATACTATAGGAAATTATTTGTGTATTAACGCTGTAACCTATGGATGCAGAAACTTGACACTCAAGCATAGCCTACTTATGGAAACTGAAAGGTGTGCTCCTTGGGAGTATTTTTCATACATTGTGAACTGAACGCATTAGACCACGTGATCATCAATTCTTTTTTTGGGGGGGAGGGGGTGAATGGAAACTTGGACTAGGTTTACGTAATAAGAATAATCTAAGTTTGAAATTTACATATTCATACTTAATGTATTGTGAGCCTGATGTCTTAATTTGCGTGATCACCTATGCGGGTAGCTCCAAACAACATAAAATACATAAAACTTGGTAAATATAGCCCTACTTAAAGAAAAATTGGCTATGACTATGTGTACTTTAGGTGATTTTTTTTAACATTCATATCGCAATCCTGAATCCCTAAACTTCGTAAAATCTGGTGCGAGAAAATGTAAAGCCGATAACTAAAGAAAGATGAGATCTGACACGTGTAATTACGGAAATGTAAAGGTGCGACCCTAAGTGAATTTTTTTAAAAGTAATATCACTGTCATTAGCCTATATACTTTTGAATAAAGAGTAGCGATTAGTTTTTTGTCGAAATTTATCATCATGGAGGAATCTCGACTTGAATCCCAAAAAAATTTCACAGGACTGCGTATTTTAACTGGTAACCTGGTCAGTCACTTGTAGCTAGATTTGTTTAGTTATTTCTTAGCATTGTGTCATAGTACCCGTTCGGGTTGTACACAAATGTTCGGTGGCCAAATGGTCTAAGGTGTCACTCTCGTTTTAGACTAGACTGCTGATAACAGGGAGATCGAAGTTCGAATCCCGGTCAGATGTACTGGGACGTTTTCCAAAATGGTTTTCGACTCAACCTCCACGCAAATTTGGTTACACTTCCTATTAATTCAACCTTCCTTATCTCTAATCAGTAGCGTAATTAGTACATATGCGTATAACCTGAAAAGGTAGTGAAACGTGGTTCTAAAATAACACATATGTACTAATAATGATATTATGTTAGGGATAAAGAAGTCAATTTTGAAGGAAGTGTACCCACATTTACGTGAAAAGAGAGTGAAAAACAATTAAGGCAAAACCTTCCGTACACTTTTCCGGTATTTGAACACTGACATCCCCGTCATTGGAAGGCTAGTATATTGCGAGTAAGTTGCCTTAAACCATTTGATCATCAAAGTGGATGTTTGCTGCTATTAATAGGCTACAATAATTATATCAAACAAAAGCCTTCTACAACATTAAGATTATTCCTCAATTACTTAATCCAAACGCACATCGAAAGGCATGTGGGAAAAGCGTCAGGCTTGTCCAATTTGGTTTTCCGGGGAGGGGAAAGTGCAAGTTCTAAGCCCGGCTAGATGTACTGAGGGTTTTTTCTCCCTATATAGATTTTCTACTCTCCCTACAAGCAGAGCTGGATACAGCTCCTCTAAAGTAGGACGATGTGCAAACACACACAGAACTAATCGAGCTTTCAAGTTGAGACCAACCAGAAAATATCTAACATTTAAGAGTGACAGTAAAGTTCCTTGGTTGAAAGCTCCAGATTTGAAAGAAAATGACTCAATTGTAGAATATTTCGGTCTTACTCTGACAACAAAAAAAGGTAAATTTTAAGACTAGGTCTCTCTGGTCCTAGGTATTGTCCAAGTAGAGCTTTATGGCCCTGTCCTAAAGTAGAACGTTTCATTTGTTTATTGACGAGTGGGAAGTTATATTGCTCTTCTTTCATTCAACGCGACAGATACAAGGACCTAGTTTTAGTTTCTCTTAAGTCCAGGAAGGACAATGACCCCAACATTTGTGTTTGTATGTGAGGGTTGGTGGGCTTAGGGATATTTTCTATAATTCAATGACCTTACAGTTTCGTTAGCGTCCTTCTAATCTTTTTAAAATTGGTCATTAGCTAGTTGAAATTTTTATTAAATTTGAAATTAATAGTGGGTGCTTATTTTTAAAAATGTGTATTAAGTCACATCTTACATAATGACTTAGGACAGAATACTGATTGTATGATCTTCAGCTCAGGTAATTTTAAATACGGGGTAATAAGGACGTTAAAATTGATAGCAACATAAAATTACAAATCATTTAAATTATGGGAATGTCCGTTTGGAGGAGACCTAAACATCCAATTAAATTATATTATTTAAATTGAAAAAGTGACACCTGGACACGGGAATCAAACCCAATACCTTTGGATTAGTACGCCAATGCTCTAATCATTGCGCTATCCAGGAGTGTTCATTGTCATTTCTTCACCCATATTTTTAATTCAGAGTCAATGATGGACGTGCATAAATCGTCAATTACATATGAGCGATCAATTAATATGGTGAGTTATCAGATAACACAGCCATCTGCGACTCGGGAGGGCTGATATGATGCCAAATATACAATACTGTATGGATACATGTTAAATTTTTGGCGTGCTAACCCAATGGTCTCGGTTTCAATTCCCGTGTCTAGGTGTCATTTTTATACTTATTTAAACTAACTTTCAAATAGGTTTAGTATTTGTCCAATATTCTGTGAGAAGTCTTTGTTGTTTATCGCCTTATATCTGAGTCCTACACTTTATCTCAATAGGTAGCGTGTTTGCCTATTGAGTTAAGAGTCTCGGGATCGATTCATGGCATGGCTAAAAAGTATTATTAGTGTTTTGTAGATTTCACCTTTCACAATAATGAATTAACGGCTGGGAGTTGGTTGTTGTGTTTTTTCTAGATTTTTGTTAGTTTATTAGTCGTGTTCTGGTATAATTGGTCGGTTTGGAAAGGGCACGTTTAGTTCCTAAAATTATAATAATAAATATCTAAAGCTAACTTGAGGTGTTTAACAGATTTTATTCTATATTATATTGTTTTTAAAGTATATAATATTAAATAATCCATTTAAAATTAATTT
Organism: Timema genevievae; assembly: GCA_902155825.1. NCBI lineage: Eukaryota > Metazoa > Arthropoda > Insecta > Phasmatodea > Timematidae > Timema > Timema genevievae. The sequence goes on along the minus strand of CABFWO010000001.1, from coordinate 796,305 downwards.
CTACTAATCAGAAATGGTTTGAATCCCTACTTCTCTTTTTTATTCAAAACCAAACCATCTTAAAAATTAAGAATCTTGTTAAATATTTTCTCCAATTATTTCGGGCGAAACCACGACGTGGTTACTTACCTTACATGACGAGAAGAGATCTAGGGTTTTCGAAAACAACGTTTCTTAATAAGATGTTTGCTCCAAAAAGAGATAAAGAGTACTTGGGAGTGAAGGAGGCTACAGACTGATGAGTTATATACCCTGTACTTATCAAAGGACATTGTTAGGATAGATTAGTTTCATCGAATACGTTGGGAAGGACATGTACCGCGAATGGGAGAGTATAGAACCTTGTTCAGAGTTTTGACTGGTAAACACAACCATTGGGAAGACTTAGACTCAGATGGGAAGATAGCATTAGAGTGTACCTAAAAGAGATGGTGTGTAATGAGGTGGACTGGATATAAGTAGCTATAGATAATGGTAGGTGGCGTACTTTTGTAAGCGTGGTAATTAGCTCTCGAGTTCCTAATATCAAAGAGTAAGAAAGTAAGCCACAAGTAGGTACAAATACCTCTAGAACATATTATGATAAAAAATTTGCAAATATTATACTAACATATTTTCGGATCTCTAATCTGATTTTTTTTTCGGGTCCTCAAATATCGATTACCCTAAAAGAGTTCGAGCTATTATAAATGAGCTATGTTCTTACTGTCGACATTGTGCTCGATCCAATAGACAAGTGCTGGGTTGTTTGCATGCAAAAGTTCATTCTTCCCCCGTCCTCTCCTCCTCCTTTCCGTTTCCCCCCNGCCGTTCCATTAGCCGGGGCTGGGGGCGTTTCGCGGAAAAGGTTCTTCCTCCCCCCTCCCCCCCCCCCCCCTTCCCGTTCCCCCCCCCCCCCCTATCCTCCAACTATTGTGTGGGACTATCGTCCGAGTCCTGAACAATATTGGCCCATCCTGTTCTTGCCGTGCCGTGCATTTGACATTGAAATTCCCAGCCAATTGTCGTCACACACTTCCGGGTCGTCTTGGCGTTAGTGACGTTTCCAACTCCTCAACCCCAGCCCGAGTGTTACCGAGTACTTGGTGAAGTGCGGGTGTTTTGTCCAGTCGCTGGTGGGTCGCGGGTCAACTATGAAAGACACAAGTCAGGTGAGAGAACTACGCCTTGTCCTCAAGACCATCCAGTAAAAGCTGAAAATCATTATTTTTGGGTGTCTCAAATCATTAATTAAATATAAAGATATATTTGAAAATAGATTCAAACTAGATTAACCTATTCCACCCACTATTTTTATAGATAGAAATTGGAGGTATATAACGTGTATTTTTTGAACCGGCTGATTGTATAAGCACATTACTTAATAAACTAACTTTAATTCGAAACAGACGCATCACCCAGTACTCGGTAATTAATTCATCACTGTGAAAGGGGAAAGTCAGATTTCACCATTGATAATTTGTTTGGCCATTCTGGTGATCGAACCCGTGACCCTTAGTTCAGTAGAAAGATAAGTTACCGACTGAGTTAGTGTGTGAATCCTAAATAGCTAAGTACAATGATAGTTTAGTTATGTTATTAGTTCATGAACTGAGCAGCACAAGCACTGCACAATTCATGAATTCAAATATTCTTTGCCCAGTTCGTGAAATGGTCAAGAGGATAGGCCAGTTCACGGAATGACCAGAAATTTGCCCGATTCATAAATTGGGAAATTTGACGATTGGTGTGTGATATAGCCTATCTATATTATTCAAAGTCTTGCTGCATGTTCTCATTACTAAACTTTGTACACAGTCAGAGTATATGATCTATCTTACGCTTTAGTGCTAACAGGCACTATTTATCAGTATCATGAATTATCTTATCTTAGGTCAGTGCCAGCTAACAGCCAATTATAGAAACGTTTATCATTTTTCTCTTATATGAATGATTTACCAATTATTCTAAAGGCCACCATTAGGAAGGATAGCTTATAAAGGGTAGCTTAGAGATAATTTACATTCACTAGCGTTAGATAGAATAATTGAGGGACGTTTGGGGGTTGGTTTCTTCTTTAAAAAACGATCATTATCTTTTATGACCAAAAACGTGTCACTCAATTATATGAATGTTCAGCTTGTTGCGTTATAAAGCTTACTCCACTATAAGGTGTTTACTGAATTATTAAAGAAGGATAATTACAATGATATTACTATTGTAATTATTACCCTTATTTAATTTATTGAATACTTTATTGATTGATTGATTGATTGAAGTGGCTTTACAAATAAAGAAGCTGGACAATCAAAGGAACTTAATATTTCTTCTATTTAAATTAATATATCTCATTACCAAATTTAATAATTAAAAAATGAATAAAAGCTACTAAAATATTTTTTAAGAATCCTCTATTATAAAAAGAAGAGTAAACGTTAAACGTCCTGTTCTTCGCATGCAAAACATAAAATTATAGAACAAATTACATAAATCAAACCACTTGGTTATGAAAAAACACCCTCACTAAACCTGACAGTAAATCGAACGCTGATCCATCCATTATCAGCAGGCCAGTCTAACACGAGAGTGACGCCTTATACTGTTCGACCAAGGAAGCGAGGTTCTTCAATGTTAATAGTTATTTAGTCCATTGCTCTAAAAAAAATATTATTTCCATGTCATTCCTACAATACTTATCCACTAAATCATAGCTGTTTATCACCTATGGTCAAGATCATTTAGTATATTATTATTATTATTATTATTATTATTATTATTAGTACCACGTCTTACTACCCGTTTGGGTTGTACGCACTTACGCTAATGTGTAATGGTAGGGTGAATGTGAGATGAAATGGAGAACCTACAGTTTAACGTGGAATCCGAACCACGGTGGAGGTCTGGCATTCCTCACATTCACAAGTTGTGATTAATACACGTCTTGTCAGAGGTGAAGGAATGGTTTGGCAATCGGCTAAATCTGTGTCGGGACTGAGGATTGAACCCCGGACCCCGAGCACAGAAGTCCGACACCTTGCCCCTAGACAGCCAGGTGACCAAATCATTTAGTCGATGTGCTTATGACAAACAACGACCGACTTGACACGTGGTATGAATGACAAGCTCATTTAATCTGGGCTACCAGTTAAGAAGTGCTCAGGGTATGGTGTGCGATGGGTNATGTGGGTACATTTCCTATAAATTCTACATTCCCAATCCTTATAACATTAACTTAGCTAATATTTGTACAACCCAAACAAGTGGTGAGACGTGATTTAAAATATAAATAAACTCTAAAGGACGTTGGTTTGAGGCCTGGTGAGGTCGAGATGAGAGCGAGGGTATGCGGAGAGTAGTTGCGAACGTGGGTGCATGAAATAAGTTATTATTCTCTCTCAGGGGAAGTGGAGTTTGTGGTTTGAATCCTCGGCGGGCTTAAAAAGGTGGATTTTTCCCCAAACTCTTTCCTACTATCCCTTATGCAAATTTAGATTCACTTGCATTAAATTCTAATTTTCTCACCCAAAGAGTGTAGACATTTTTATATTAAGAGTGGGGTATTAAAATGTATTGCATATAAAAAAAAAAGGTACTGTCGATTTAGATCAACCGACCGGCTGCCACCGTTATCGATAATAGTGCCAACATTTAAGGGTAGAGGCTGTCATGTGCTCAACACAAAGAACCCTCCGGTCATTAATCTCAGTTTTATAGACCGGAGCAGACCGGAGCTGCTTTTTTTTTTTAAGTAGATCATTTGTTTAGCTCCGTTCTAGACCCATTGCTTCACAGACAAATTCTATAAGCGTCTGGGATAGAACCCGTGACCTCTGTATCTGTAGCTAGTAGCTCTGATCACTAGACTACAGAGGTAGTCAAAATGGCTTACATTAAACAACTTTTTAATTTATAAAAGATTGTTAGAACGTGTCTATTGTGTGGGATTTGAAGGACCGATGTCGAGGGATGCGTTCGATAAATCTACCATATGTATGTTTATACATGTGGGCGTGTTTGGCAAATAAACAAATAAACATTACAAGTATCTTTTAAGGCGTGGAATGAAAAGAAGATGAAGAGAAGGAATCAATTCTCTGTTTCTAATCGATCAAAGTCTTGTTTTCAGTGCTCGTCACGAGTTGAAGGCCTCACACATCGTACTGATGAATGCTGTATGGACCGAAAGTATATCTAGTATGTAGATGTAGATTGGGGGAAGGGGTGCCCACAATGTTGATCTGTGTTATCTTACTAGCAGTTTTTATTTGTTTAAAAGTTAAACCATAAATGCTTATGAAATTAAATTAAATATATCCCTTCAGAAAACTAGATATCGAATAATTTAAAATTATCATTAATCTTCAAAGAATAATGAAATACTTAAGTTTCCCGCTATATTTTTCCGGCTTAAGTTGGGTATTAATACAGACTGGCCTTAAATGTATGTAGTAATAAAGTAAGATAGTCGGCTTTGGTGGTCGAATGGACTAAAGGCAAACATAACTGGACTGCCTGTGATGTGTAGATCCGAGTTCAAATCCCAGTTGGATGTACTGAGGTTTTTTTCTCCTTTGAATGTTTTTCCACTTAACCTCCACGCAAATGCGGGAACAATTCATTTAAATTCAACTGTCCTCATACCTAACAAATTTATGTAATTAGTAAATCTGCTTTTAGCTCGAAAGGATAGTAAGAAGTGATGAAAAAATAAAATAATAGTACAGATAGTCTATAGGGGCGTAATCATTTATATGGGGTTTTTATTACTATAAATGACCAGATAGGATTCAAAACCTGACCTCCTCAAAGCCATCAAACTAGAATAAATGAGTTTGACTCTTGATCCGCGTGCTCACCGATGTGATTCTAAATTATTATATTAAAATTTTCAGTTGTGAAATTTGGGTGGGGAAAAGGGTACCTTGTTTTACTACCCCCTCGAGGTATCTGCATATTTACACAGCATAATTATTTATTTTTGCCAAAAAGGATTTTTCTTATAAAAACTGTTCCCACGTTCCCTTCTACTCCAACTTAATCCGTGCCGATAAATCTCAGAGACTCTCTTTGGCCATGTTTAGTCACGAATCGCATTTTTGGCGGCGGTTATGTCATCCAAACCCTGATTTATATAGTAATCCCATTTTAGACCACCAACAGAGATTGAAAGCCACTAACATTTGGCATTCTAGAAATTTCTTATCTGATTTATTAATTACAAAGTTCATATAAAAAATTATCACCTTATGAATGACTGACTGTATCATTTATATTTACAACATTAATTAAACGCACTAATAATGTAAATACAATGGTATCAATTTTTGACACCGCCATTGAGGCACCATTAGTTTCCAGTTTTTAAATAATGAGCTTCATATGAAAATCAGACTGTAGCTAGAATTAAATTCAATTTCTGTAAACGAGACTTATAGTAGGCACCTTATTGAACAGTCGATACCAGTGGCTTGTCGTGAACTGTTGCCAGGGTAATCAGAGCTCTTTATTTTTTACTACCGCGGCTTCCTACCTGTTCAGGTTGAACGCATGTATTATAATTATTTTAATGGGGTAAGGATGAGGAAGGAATCATTTTAGAGGTAATCCATCCACATTTGCGTGGTAGAAGAGTGGAAAACCATTTAGGAAGAAATAACCTTAGTAGAACCGACCGGTATTTGAACTCTGATCTGATCTCCCCATCATCAGAAAGCAAAGCTTGTTAAAACTGTGACTATGATATATGTTCTTTCTAGCCTCCCCAAATTCCCCACTTGACCAATCACACTTAGGTTCTACTTTATGTACCACACACGGGAATGTATGATAGTTGATACCTGGCCAACTAATTTATGTTTTTTATCAACTCGTCTTACCAACCATTTGGTCTGCACCCGTATGCACTTATTACCTTAATGAGTTAGGGATTAGGTAGGTTGAACTTAGAGAAAGTGTACTTTTATTTGCTTGGAGAGAGAGTAGAAAACATTTTAGTAAAAATCACCCTCAGAGTACACCCGACAGGTACTGAACCCTGATCTCCTTATTGGCAGTGTAGTCTATTCCAAGAGTGACGGCACAAACCATGTGGCCGCCAAACGGGAGCCAATTAGCATTATTTGAATGATGAGAACACTAAACAGTTTCAATATAAACTAACTCTGCTTACCCTGGTGACACTCCACGCCAATTAATTTGTTGACACCCCTGAAGCTACAAACAACCCTGTTAAAAAGAGTCTACCAGGCGGTACGATTTCTGCGCCTGACAAGTGGATACGATGCAGTTCCATTTTACAAAGAAACGCGAACCGGTCGGCCTTGACTATTCATAAAAAGGAATCTAGTTTTATTTTGGTTTGTTTTATCTTGCTGCATGTTTTCACGAGTAGGTTCGTTGAACAGTTGTTTGCTATAAATCATTCGCTAAGGATATTTGGAGAGTTTTGTTTGTTGTTTAGTTCATTTTGTTTTTAAGCTTTGTACCAATCAAGTGATTCCCCCCCTTTACCTCTTAAGACCACTGTAATACATTGTAGACGTGTTTATTACTCCTAAATTCTCAAGGTCTTTAAAAAAAAAATTCTAGCACCGCGTTTATCCTATCCGACCGGCTTATACGCTTATATTCTAACTACGCTAATGGTTTTAGGAATTAAGAATGCTATATTGATAGGAAGTGTAACCGCATTCGCATGGCGAGAGAGAGTGGAAACCTTTTTGGAAAAACAACCTTCAATACACCTGACTGAGATTCAAGCGTTGATCTCCTCATCATCGGCTGCTCATTCTGCTGAGAGAGTAGCGCGTTAGAACTTTTAGCCACTGCAGCGGGTCTTTTAAATGTTACCTAAGTCAAGTATCATGAAATAAGTATTTTTAAATCTTTTTTTCTGCACATTATTTCGATAAAACTATCATCGAAATTAATATATGTGAACGGGACTAACGCCTCAACTCTGTTGATGTCTAATATAAAGATACAGGGTGTAATTCACGGTGATGAAAGAAATCGTAAAAACTCTTAAATTGAGTTTGTCACCTTTAACTCAACCATAAATGATGTGTATTATAAGGTGAATTTTACAAAAGATTGTATTGACCTCTGGTCAATGTTGGCTACTCTGCTAAAAGTTTGTTTTTTGTATACCTAGTTCTTCCTGCCATAATTTTAATATAGCTGTTGTGATATTTGATCAATGTATACCCCCCCCACTAGAGATTTGTTCGAACGATGATCCAGCACGGTGGCGCTAACTGACACAGATAAAACCAACAAATCACATAACAGTGTGACCAAACCTTGTTAATATTTTATGATATGCTAAGAGATGAAAGTTGTACACAGTTGCGGCTTGCGTGTGAGAGGTTAAATGGCAGAGGTGGAAATTGTAGAGGAGCCTATTATATTATATACATCAAATGGTGTGTTAAGGGAAGGGAGAGTTGATAATGAGAGGCTGGGGGGTAGGTATATAGGGGGCATAGAGGAGAGTGGGAGACAAATGTTGTTAGCAAATACTTGGGCTAACCTTATAAAGTTATTTTAGCTAACTTATTGATGATAAAAATATTAAAGAATGAACATAATGGCTGTAGGCCTACAAAAACTGGCATTATTAGTGTATTTACTATAACCATTACTACTACTACCATCCGCTTCGGTGGCGTAGTTAGCTAATGCGCTAGTCTTGTTGAGCTAGACTTCCGAGGATGGGGAGATCGAGATTCGAGTCTTGGTCGGGTGAACTGGGGGTGGTTTTTGTAAATGTTTTCCACCCTCCCTCCACGAAATTGTGGGTTCACTTTCTATAAATTCAACCTTTCTTATTCCTAGTCCATTAGCGTAAATAGTACTTAAGCGCAGGCCGAACGGGTAGTAAGACGCTGTGCTAAATAAAAAATCACTACTACTACTACTATCTCTACCACAATGAATAATAATAATAATAATAATAATAATGGCCTTGATGGCTGCATGGTCTAAGGTATCACTCTCGCAATAGACTAGACTGCTGATGAAGGGGAGATCGACATTCAAATTCTTGTTGGGAGTACTGAGGGTGATTTTTCCAAAGAAGTGTTTCACTCTCCCTTTACTGAATTGCGGGTATACTTCCTAAAAAATTCAACATCCTTCATCCCTAATTCAATAGCGTAATTAGTCAATTTCCTTAAAACCTGAACAGGTAGTAAGACGCGGTGCTTAAAAATTAACAATAGTTACAGTATATTTTACTACTACTACTACTACTACTATTACTACTACTATTACTACTACTACTACTACTAATAATAATAATAATAATAATAATAATAATAATAATAATAATAATAATAATAATAAATGTAGTAGAAACCTTTTTAAACCGAGAATTTTACGGGGAAAAATTAAGGGAAACATTTTCTGTCTCACTTCTCTAGAAACGCTTTACATGACATGTGAGCTAGAAAAGTTTCAGAATAGTTGTCACGTGTCTGAGTGAAAGGCGCGTGTGTGCAGGAGGCTGAAAGGTACATATGTGTGTGTGTGTGTGTGCGCTTCAGGGCCGCGGCGGCGCGCCTTAAGGACTCTACTTGTTGAGCCAGGATTTATGAGGACGCTTCTCCTCTCCTGGTTTCCTTGTAAGTGGCCGTGTGTATAGCTGTTCTCCGACACACACACACACA
>CABFWO010000001.1:744937-787618 GCA_902155825.1 Timema genevievae | reverse complement strand
CACACACACACACACACACACACACACACCAGCCCCTAACGGTAGAGATGTCCTCGAGTATATTACATAACCTACTTCGCGAAGGATTGGAGAGGGAGGGGGTCGGTATGTGTCTTTCCCGCCCTTTCATGCGGGTGGTCCCGTTTTTACCCACTTACCAAAGGTATTACTATATTTTCGACACTTCTAACTTCTACGGTTATGATCAAGGTTTGCCCCCGTCATCTCAATTTTGCGAGGTTTAAATGAGGTATAAGAAGAATCCAGGTTCGATCCCATTGTGCAGAATATTATTGTTCCTAGCACAAGGGCATGCAGAAAGTTACATACTGCAGAACTGCATAGTTTGAGTGCATCCTCAAACAAATTAAAGATGATCAAATCGCGCAGACTTAGGTGGGGTGGTCATGTGGCACGTCGGAGTGATCACAGGCGTGTACTCAATATTTCGCTAGGGAATCCTGAGGAAACAGGACCTCTTGGTATGTCTGGACGTCGTCGGGAGGATGTTAAAATGGATTCGGAGGAGTTCCTGGATGTCAGGTTAAGGAATGGATGGTGGTGTATCAGGATGGATTAATTTATAAAGGGTGTTAAATGTGTGCAGTGGTGGGGGGCTGGACTAAGTAATAGGCTAGTACAACCTAGTGCGTTTAGAAAGTTTAGAAAGTATATGTGATAAAGATGTCCTAAGTGCCGGTGACACAAGTTTGATGAATGAGGGTAGGAAAAATCACGTTAATCTTAAAAGTAGTATCCACTCATGCTAGCTGGAATCATCTTTCTTAAATGGTATAGTCATTTTAATATTCGGTAAAATAAACTCTTTATTTGATATATCATTCTATTTGTATGTTTTCCTTATAGTTTTTTTTAATTAATGACTTTTTGATCATACTTTTACAGGAACAAATTGTTCTGTGTGTTTGTTTGATCCCCCTATTTGTCACCATTTTACCGTGGTGACAAAAATGCAATTTTAGTATAAATTTACTCTAAAAAACAGAATTTAACTCTAATATACCTAGTATCTACTTTTGTCATTGCTAGTTTTTTTTAACACCTTGTCTTGTAATAATTAAGCTAACGTGTCAGGGACGAGGAAGGTTGAATTTAAAGGAAGTTTATCCATATTTTCGTAGCGAAAGCGTGGAAGACCATTCAGGGAAAACCACCCTTAATACACCCGACTGGGATTCAAACCCTGATTTCCCCACCTTGCCTATTGCGAGAGAGACCTTAGACCTTAGACCATGTGACAATAGAAGCAGGTATCAATGTTAGTGTATGATATTAGGCCTACTATCACTATTTTGATTATGTTATGTTCTGTCTTTCGACATGTTTGTTGCCTTGTCCGAATTAAGTCCTCCAACATGTAATATTAAGAGCTTACTTTTTTTATATAACGAAACTTAATCTTACTTCATTGTTTAGTTTTATCAATCACAACATTTTTGGTCTTCTTGGCCCCCTTCTTTCATTCACTTTGTCTTATTTGACATCACTTGATAGCAGCTTAGTCTCATAATGTGTCTCATTCAGTTGTCCTTTATTTTTAGAATCGCCTGCGGAATATTTCTAATTTCCCTGACTTGTCTTAGAACTTCTTCGTTAGTCACCTGATCTCCCCATTTTTATCCTCTTTCTTCTCCTTCAGCCCCACAACCAAAAAATTTCCAAATATTACCCAGTCTCCCTTTTCCTTAGGATCCATGTTTCAGCTCCCATACAAAGTGATGCTCCATACGCCAGATTCTGTTTCATCTCCAGACTCAACTTTGCCAGTCGGTAGCATCCTATTCTAGGTGAAAACAGCCTTGACCATTAATATTGTTATGCATTAATATACACCGTCATAATACAAATAAAACTTTCGAAAATACTTTGAAATAATTTAAATTTTTTAATTAAAAATACTTCTACTAATTTTGAACTAATCAGTGATACCTGCATTAATAATCGTTGCTTCAGCACTTTTAACTCGGAAAGCTTCTTATAAATTAAATGTATACGTTCTAAAAATGTGTCTGGAAGTTCATTAAAGCTTTGGATGTACATTAACCAAAGATCCCATGTTTAAATTTGAATCCCTTTTCGGAAACGATTTTCAATTAAATCATAATTACATGGCTTAATATTTTGCTCCACTAGCTTCAATTTTATTTTTTCAAAGAGAGTCCAAAATCTCCAAATTACAAAAGTGACTCTTTCAACGTCATTTGAAATAAACTACATCACACCAAATAATATTATACCAATACTCTTGGAGTTAGGCAAACTATTTAAATAGTTGAAAATTGCAACAGTGAAATTTGAGTATTTGAAGACTGATCAAATAGAATTTAAAAACGTTTACGTTTCTTATTTTTAGAATTGACGTTATTTTTACCAGAACATTTGAGTTAGTGGCTATTAAAGGTTTCAATTTCAGGGGTGATTCTGATTTATTATTTGGTCATAATAGTTAAAGTTCTTTCCAAATAGGGCTTATGTGGGCCTATATTAATTTCAAGTTGAAAACATGTAGAAAAGCCTTATGTCTCATCTAAACACTAAAAATATAAACACAATCACAAAAAAAAGTTTGATATTATTATTTATCTAGGTGCAGTTTAGACCATTTTACTTGATATTAGAGACTCATACGATCCTATTTCTAGGACAAGCCACAATATTACCTAGAACGTTAATTTGACCTAAAGGAAAAAAGAACAACTTAGTTTCACAGAGAAACATTTTTGATCATATTCAATAAATGATACTCTAACCTTAAGATCAGGAGACAGATGTGCGATTGACCGATTTATAAAATGTAAATGTAATTCGTATTCAAAGTGATTTAGAGATGTGTACTAAGTATATTTTTAATTTATTAAGCCATAGCATTAATATAAATGTAATCTACACCACGATATAAGTTTTTACCAATTGAAAATAGTTTTGAAAATAATTGACATCAACAATGAGAGATATATTTATTCTTGTGTAATCTTGGTTTTAAAAAACTGTATTATAATTATCATTATTTTAATATTCTAAGGAAATCTAGTTTCCTTTGATTAAAATACTTAATAAATATAGTTATTGATTCAATTTTCTTAGAGAATTGATCACCATTTGTAGGCATGATACCATGGCAAACTAACCAGGGAGGCTGGGGCTCGCTACTCTACTACAGACACAAATTGAACGTACCACCATCCAGTCAACTGATGTCTCATTTATTTCTTCTAACTTCATCTTCTTCCTTTATAAGAGTTTGTCACTTTTGGCTGGAACATTTGATATCTAGATAGAAGGGCCTACTTAAATAAATACTACTCAACAAGACCCACTTCAGTGCCCGAATGGTCTAAGGTGTCACACTTGTGTTAGACTAGAATGATGAGTACTGGGAGATTGGGGATAGAATCCCAGTCGGGTTTAGACTACTGACGGTGTTCTTTCTTAAATGGTTTCACACTCTCCTTCCACGCATTATAACATGCTTCCTTCTCCACTCCTTACTCCACTTCCCTACTCCATATAGAAGTTACATATCGTATAGCCCGAAGAGGTAGTAAGACGGGGTGATAAAAATAACTAAAGATTTTACATATGCCATAGAAACGAAATATGACTTTGATTATATTTTACAAACTTGGGTGCAAATTTAATAACAGTCTACTTTTATGCCTACAGAATTTTACTAATTCTATTAAAAATAATTTACCTACCTATAACATCAGTATACCAAATTAAAACTTAGAGTGGCCTCAGTTTTTTAAAAAATGATGAATATAGAAGTTAAATTATATTATAGATATTTATTAAGTATTTTATTTTCACCATACAAAAACTCTTATTTAAAAATATTAATATCTTGTTTTTATCGTAGTATTATACTTAGTTATATTACGTATATAGTACCATAATCTTATTTTATTCCTCCAATTCTCATTATTACTAATTTTACCTCAATTCTAGTCATCTCTGATCAAGTCTGACCTCTGGTGGCAAAAGTGTTGAACTAAGTATATAAAATCCATGATGCAACGTGATTGGTGGAGAGAAATATACGTTAGAAAGAGAGAGAGAAAAAATACATTTGGTAGTAGGGGCTAGTAAAGAGTGGGAGAAAAATAAAGAAAAAAAGTACAAGTGGTTTTATTCTCATGGGGAGAAAGGAGGTGAACCTATGTAGGGGAAGTAGGGGTACGTTGTACCCCATTTCTCACATGTCGTTTTTCCTACACAGTCTATCCATCAGGCCAGTTTGCGGCTTTCTTTTAAAACTTATAAAAAAAATATTTGAAAAATGAGTAGTAAAATATAGGGGGTGATAGGGAGGTGAAGGGAATGTCCACGAGTGAAAAATGTACGACTTATTTAGACAGGAAACATTCTTAATCCGAAATGACACACGGGTGAGATTTCCCCAAACAAAGCCATCCCAATATCAACCTTACGGCGCAATTGAATTAAGCGAGGGAAACTTTTGATGGGTAGGTACGCTACAAATACATTTTTGAGTTTAATATAAAAATATGACGTATGCATGGATAATAGTTTTTCATAGGGTCGTGGGTATGGGGGGGATTGACATGCTGAATAATGTGCAAAATACAGTAGGGTCGATGGAGAAATATGAAAGGGGGATTCTCTAACGGATTGCGTTTGTCTTTAAACTGAAGCGATTCTCAGTTGTTTTCAGAGTGAGTGGTTATGGTAGGGTGAAAGTTTGTTGGTCCATGAATCAAACATGTTTTCAAAAGGGAAGCCGCTGTTTTCTTGAAGTTCTTTTGTTATGTAGACAAAGGGAAATGATAACTAATTCTTCTTCTAACTACAGTGTTGAAATACTCATATGTAATAACTGCGATTAATTATTGTATTTGTTTTTCTTGTCTGAAAACATACTCACGAGAAATAATTTATGTTTATGATAAAATAAATATGGTTAACAAACCCTATTTATTTGAAAATTAAGTTTGTTTAAAATCTAAAAATTACTTAAATAAATATATTGTATCTCTTAAAATAGAATATTTGCCAAAAAAATATACACAATGTTATTCTACTATTTAAGCCCTATACTCTCTTTAAGTTAAGAATTTATTCTAAATTGAACTTGATAAACATTCATTTAACGATCTCTTTTCCAGTTTAACATATTTTGCAATTTTTAAATCAATAAAATATTTCTAATATAAATTACTTATTGTAGTAAATAGCTTGATATCTTTTACAACATTTTATTGCTAATCTATGCGGAAATTCTTAGTTAATTTAAATGTATTAGTAAAATATCCAAAATGTGCTAAATGCAGCGATAATATTAATTAATTATCAATTAAAAATCCAATTATAATCAGCAATTTAAAATCAAACTATCCTAAAATTATCTAGCTCACGCTAACCATATTTTATGTGTTAAGAAGCTTACACACGTGTGTCTCTTTCTAGTTTTTATTTGATTAATATGCTCGCTGTAAACTAAAAATATTAACCAAACATATTTTCAGGTATAAACCTCAAAAATTACAGTCTTCATGTATATAGAGTTAATTATACTCTTATGTGTAAAATATAGGTCTAAACTTCGTTAACTAACATTTTTGCTAAAATATTTTTTTTTAATATTTAAAACTACTTTTTGAACGTTGATATCTTATCTATTTCAAAATATATGAGTTTGGTGGAAAAAGTTTGAGGCCTTAGATTTCAATCAGTATTCTTGTTATACCGAATCAAGATAATAGTTGTTATATTTTCTCTATAGCCAATAGATCGTAATTAATTTGATTCAAAGCTATAATTCTAAAAAAAAGTAGTGGATGAGTCAAAAAATTAAACTCATTATGTTTCACCCATTTATTTTTATAATTTTATCGATAATTTGTACATGCAGTTATAATATATGTTAGTAAATTATAAGGTTTTTTAACGCCACGTCTTAATACCTGTTCAGGCTATACGCATAGTGTGTACTAATTAGCCTTCTCTAATGAGTTAGGGAGGAGGAAGTTTGAACTTGAGCGGAAGTGCATCCTGATTTGCGTGGAGGAAGAGTGTAACACCATTCAGGAAAACCCACCCTCAGTTTACCCAACTAGGATTCATACCTCAATCTCCCTGTCATAGGCAGTCTAGTTTAACATGATACTGACGCCTTAGGCCATGCGGCCACCGAGGCAGATGATTGTAAGGCTATTTTACCAAATAAGCTGGCATCGACAGCCACGTGGTTTAAACATCCAGCTCGTCTAGTTTGGTTTGTCAGTGACTGTGAGGTCTGGGCTTGGGATCTCGTCTGAATATTGTGAAAGTGTTTTTTCACGTTCACGTGAATCAATGCACACTTCATCTAGATTCTATCCTTCTCATCTATATAGTATCTAGTGTAAATTAAATTCAGATAGCTCAGCAAGTGTTAATACGCAGCTAAAAAAACTAAAACAATTGTGTAGGTCTTTTATCATTTCTGAACGAGTACTTGTGTATAGTAAACCACAAATGATATTTAAATTACCTACTTTTACACCAATATTGAACTAAAATCTTAATCTCTTTCATGATACTATCTAAACTCCCCGAATGTGTGCAGGGTGTAAGTTCTTATATTTTTTTATTTATTTGAGATATTTAACTTTCACTTTCTGAACCGACAAATTATATCAGCACACTACTTAAATCAAATTCATATTCATAACTGTGAAAGGGGAAACCCTTAGGTCATCAATGATAAATGTTTCAGCCATGTCAATAATCGAGCTCGGGACCCTTAACTCAATAGAAAGAGACGCTACCAACTGAGATAAGGAGTCGGACAAGTTCAAATAAACATGTGTCCCATTTGACCTTATGGTCATGTTTGTACTCTTAGTAATGTGGAGCTGCACTAAATAAATGGTTCAACACTTTGGCTCAGTCGGTTGTGTGTCTGTATATTGAGCCAAAGGTCCCGGGTTTTATTCACGACATGGCCGAAAAAAAAAATTATCATGCGGGAAATGTGGGTTTCCCCTTCCACATTGATCAATTACCGACCGGGGCCTGGATGTTATGTCTTTTCTAGATTTAAGTTAGTTTTTAAGTCACGTGGTGATATAATCAGTCGGTTCAGAAAGTGCTCGTTAAATACCCCCAAAAAAATATAGGAAGTTCTCAAAAGGACCACCTTCAGCCTGAATGCAAGTCTGCAGTCGACATGGCTTAGAATACTGCACTCTTTTTTTAAAAAAAGTGTTTGTTGGATTAATTTGCAGCCTTCTTGTGAACGTTAACGACGCTGAAAATAGGTGTTGAATAAACAAATTGGTTTCAAGTGGACACACAAATATAACTTT
Source organism: Timema genevievae (assembly GCA_902155825.1). Classification (NCBI taxonomy): domain Eukaryota; kingdom Metazoa; phylum Arthropoda; class Insecta; order Phasmatodea; family Timematidae; genus Timema; species Timema genevievae. The sequence continues at coordinate 780,287 of CABFWO010000001.1, read as the reverse complement.
AATGATTTAATTCTGGGAGCACGCAGGCCAGCCATTTAGCCCTGCTCGGCGTATCCATGTGTTATGAAATCGTTTGTTCAAGAAATTTCTGGCTAATCGGATAAAATGTGGTGGTAAGGTATACAGACAATTTAGTGGAATAACATGGCTGTAACTCTAAAATTAGATCAAATGGGACACACGTTTGTTCATATGCACATTTTTCATTGTTTTTGTGTCTTCCGTCCACTCCCGAGGTGGGTAACACGTGTGTATATAAAATTGTTGTTCAATTTCTATCGTATGAATGCACGGGAAGATTCGCCTCTAGGTCTACAAGGTGATAACCGCGGGGGTATGAATTAACCACGCTTACGACCCGTGGCCAGAGCTGTTACGATGGTGGCTGGAGCCTCCTCCATAATGCAGGGCTCTTGACAAATTCTTGGCCTCTCCTCACATTCGCCGGATAATATCTTTCAGCTCTTGGGGCTTTGTCTCTGGAGTAGCGTTTGTATCGTTGCGGTTGAATGTTTTAGGGCCACTTGCCTCAGCTGTCATTTAAACTATTTAGATTTTAGACTTATAGCGTGCGAGATTGTTTTCTAAGCACATGGCGTTCAATTAAGTCCTGATTTATTTTTGTACTATATTTTATCTAGCAGCTCGTCTTACTAATAATCTTTCGGGTTATACGCCTATGTGATAATTACAGTAATATGTTAGGGATGAGGAAGGGTGAATTTACAGGGAGTGTACCCAATTTTGTTTGGAGGGAGAGAGTTAAACCATTTAGAAAACACCACCCTCAGTAAACCCGACCGACACTTGAACCCCGATCTCTTTGTCATTAGCAATATAATCTATTGCGAGAGTGAGGCCTTAGAACATGTGGCCACGAAGCGTTGTTGTTCTGTTTTAGAATACTAGCCTTGATATAGCCTATGATTATAATTAATCAAGAGAAAAAAATAGTATGTGTTTATTACAATCACCAAATGATTCTGAGAAGTAACAATTTTTATAACAATTCAGAAGTATTGCTTAAATAAGTTTCCTAAAAATATTATAGTAAAATTTGCTATTGATAGTACAGAAGATAGTAAGACCAGTAGATGTAAAAACACGAAGCCATTTTGTTCTCCGTCCCTCTTATACAGTTTATACAATTTATTAATAAAATAAAATAGTGATACTACATTATTATCACATGCATCGGTGGTTGCATGCTCTAAAACACGTCACTCTCGTGTTAGACTGGATTGCCGATGATGGGGAGATCAGCTTTCAAATATTGGTCAGGTGTAGGCTACTTAGGGGGGTTCGCCTATATGGTTTATCTCAAAAATGAAATTGTATGAATGTAAAATTTTGGTAAAAGTTGTGTGAAATAACAAGATTTTTACTTTTTTATCTAGAGAGAAAATATTGTAATCGTGGTAATTTTTTACTTAGACATAATGATTAATCGATGTTTTATGTGCTCCTGAACCCAAAATAGTTTGTTTTTTTACGATGACATCTGTCTATATCTCTGCCATAGCCGAAACCATTTTTATGATTTGACTTAAATTTGGTTTCTTGTGTTTTCACAAGGTTTTCCCGGGGAGATTTTGGAATTAGATATATAACTCTAAAACTAAGGGCAGTTTCCATGGGGGCCAAGATAGAAAAAATCAATTGTATCGATATAGTCTCTAGAAATTTTAATTAATCTTGTATACAGACCCTGTTTGGCAACCAAAACAAAGGGGCAATTCTCATTTTATCATTAAAAGTACTTTGAGGATACACTTCACATTAGCAAAAATTTCCAATTTTGATCATATTTCTGCAAATATTTCAGATACGAAATAACTTATTGTAACAAAGTTGTAGTAGGGTCTACTATTAAAAACAAAAATATTAAAAAATATGAATGTAGTTTTATAAAATCAGTAGTTTCTGAATTTTTGACAAATATATTTTTTAAATTGATGTTTGTGAAATCGGGAGTTGATTTTAATGTTCTTTGATGAACCTAAATGTTCCTCTTGTCTCAATATATTTCTATAACAGTGTATATTATTTCATTTATGCTCTTTTGGCGGAATGTTTATGCAACAATGTATATGTTTTCGTTTCACATATCATTCGGGTTTTGAGTAACTATATCCATTCTTGGGTAAAGTAGTGAGAAACTGCACCGTGCCATTTATTTTTGACTTAACTTTTTTTTCACATGATTTAAATAATATTTTTTACTATTTTAACTGCTTAATTTATATGTTATCATCCCAAATAAATATACTTTAACTTTTTATACGTGCAACTGAAATTTATTTATATTTAAAATCAAGGATTCACAAAATTGTTCCTTTAAATAATAAAAAAGATTTGAACACCTTTGAACATGAAACGGCTAGAGGTGGAGATTATAAATCAAAAATGAATACATCTATGGTAGACGTATCTCTGTGTGTCAGGTTTGGTTGAGATCCACACAAATTTTCAATTATTTTTAATGGACCACGTTTCACTACCCATCCGGGATATCCACATAATGCCACACTAGTGGTGTGAGGGTGAAGGGGATAAGAGCTTTAGAGGAAATGTGCCCACATTTTAATGGGAGGATAGTGTTAATCTACTTTAGTAAAACTACCCTCAGTAAATCTATCTGGGATTAAAATACCAACCTCTCATCCACTGGCAAACCAAAGAAAATAAACTTGATATTTATTTTGTGTTCTTACTTACGCTTTTAAAAAAAATTAAATAAAATTAGAGGGGCGAGTAAAGTGCATCGCTCATAATTCTGTGACATGGGTGTCGTGGGTTGTTACTAGAATAGTAAGAGTGTTTTTTAAAATGCACCTCTGCTGTGCTATCACCAGGGTCCAAACTTAGATGGTCTAGAAATGATTAAAACAACGACCTATACAATATAAATATGATTTCAAATTTACAACAAGAAAAAATTTCCTAAAAATATAATCAAAAACTTGTAATGAATGTGCACGACTAAATCAAACACTCACTTTACAAAGAGAAATTTAAAAAAATAAGTGCCTTTAACAACGAAACTTTGGCATTCTGCTAAAATTAATTTAACATGGATTTACAAATATCTGCTTCAGAAGTAATAGCTGCCCCTTCCAATGCAACCCTCTGAGGCTTATTTGGTGTGTTTCACGAGGAATGTCTATTTTACAGCTAGACAAGCAAAGGAGGATACAAAGTTCAATGCTTATATTATCTTCTCACTACGACTTTGTGTGATTAAAAATATTTGAGTAGGCCTATTTATCCATCTATTAAATATCGATGGTATTTAAAAACATTTACTTATTAAAAATGCCTAACAATGACCTAAAAAAGATTCAAAACCAAGAAAATAGGACCTAAAATCCCAAATAACAAAAAATGACATATAAAAAACGTTTCCACAACTAAAGAATCATGGACCAAATGCATGTACACATGAGCATTGTCTGTAATATACCAAAAATAAACGATGACATATCATCAAAATCAGAGCTCTGATTATAACCACTAAACCAATCATAATAAGGTTCTGCTCTTCATAGCTTCGATACAAATGTGTTTTTTGTTGATACCTGGCCAATAAGCGCTGCATTAAGTGACAACAACTCACAGACGAAGTTTAAGCCATCAGCGGAAGAAATAAACCATAACTTTTTTCATACTACACCTAGCTCTTGCATAGACCATATAAATTGAATAATGGAGTATGTAAGCGTTAGGTGCAGCAAGGAGACAGGTATGGTTTATTTTTACCGCGCTGTATTCGTCATACCCTGGCAACACTTCATTACTAGAAATGGTTGACAAAATATTTAAAACCATGATTGTTATTTTATTAGCACCACGTTTTACTACCCGTTTGGTTTGTACGCTTACGTAAGTTACTAACTAAGCTAATGGTTTAATGGATTGATAAGGTTATATCTAGGTGAAGTGTTCCCGCATTTGCATGTAGTAAGAATGGGGAAAAAAAATTTTGGAAAACTAACTCCAGCGCACCAGACCAAGATTTAAACCTCAATCTCCCTGTCATCGTCAGTCTAGTCTACTGCGAGAGTAGCGCGTTAGACCACGCGTCCACCGAAGCGGGTGTAGTTAATGTTAGTAAAAAAAAATGTATTAGTGAAGTTAAACTATTCCCAGAGTCTCTAAATCTATCTCAACTAAACAACCGATGCTATCCTGTACTCAACAACACAGCACAGTTCATTTTAATATTGCCCATTTTTTATTTGGTCTATATACTTCATCCTAAGCTTGGGGGCCGAATCAGTTGAAGCCCAAAAATATATAATTTTGCTAGCTCTCTTTAACTGACACCTAATTTCCATGACATTAAGTTTTGATCTTATTATAACTTTTAGGTTGCGTGAGCATCGCAGCGTGGATGATAATGATGATGATGAGAAACAGAAGTAATTTGATAAAGAAAAGTTTGTTTACGTAAAAGACGAAAGCAATCCATCATTTCGGTGCCCGGGAAGAAAATTTATATAGTCTGTGAGACCCACCCTTTTCGAGCGCAACGTTTGATGCCTTCTTAATTAACCTACAAAAAAAACTTTCCTGTTTTTCTCCTTCTCTGTCTCACAATCTATGCCTGTCTCTTCTGTTACTTCAATCTTTCTTTTGTTTTCCATTGGGAGCTGTATTCACAAAGATTCGTACTGTTCCTTTAATTGGAGTCAAAATAAAGTTATCTGAGCTGATTTTGTTTTATTAATGAGTCTAGTGATCCCTAATCAGATAAAGTAGTGTAGATTTGTTCATCCTTACACTAAACATTTTCTTCGTTCTTATATATTTTGATATTAGGCAAGATCAACACCTGTAGGGTTATTACTACCTTACCCTTCTCTTATAAGAAATGCATCACCTGCTTTTGCACTGCATGAAAAATTAAACTAAAGTCACTCAAGGATAGTAGGAAATCATCTAAGTTGAAAAAAAGCCTTAACTCTCTTGACATTATCCAAAGCCAATCATTGATAAATGTTCTTAAACTATAATGTTAATGATTTACTTTATATATGAGTTTAATCGTTATTTTGGAGGGAATTTTAGGCTACAGTGCTGGAAGTCTACGATTATTAACTAATTTAAGTATTAGTTATTTAACTGTCTCGAAATACATACATTTAAACTCAAAATAAAGTTAAATCCAAAAAAATCAAATCACCTCTTAGCGATTTTTTTTTTAAGATTCAAGGATTTAGTTCTAGTCCTCACCAAGAATCAAACATATTCTACCGATTGAACTTAAGTGTTGGTCTGCATGTAAATGCTGTCCCTCTCTATTCACTATCTCAATTGAAACTCATATATCCCTAAGAATATGATATTTAGTTGTGGCTATAACCATAACTAACACCTATAATAGCGTGTATATTTATTTCATTATGATATGTGCATTCATATGGTTGGCATTGTGCTATTGGTAGCATAAAGCCCTCAAGAATCGTGGCTGCGTTATCTGATAGCTCGCGATATTAAATGGTCGTTCATATGTAACTGCTGATATCTGAGCGTTCATCACAGACTCTTCCATAAAGTATGAGTGAAGAATGACCCTGAGCATGGGGAAGACTCCATAATAGTTTAGTGGTAAGAGCATTGGCGTACTAAGCCAAATATCTTGGTTTGAATCCCGTGTCCAGGTGTCATTTTTCAATTTAAAGAATACGATTGATACCTCACTAAGCCATCGTAAACTTGATCGTTTCTTGGATGGATACAATTTACCAGTACAGTATCAACTATAATCGTATTTTAGCTTCGAGCTCCATCATACAGGTTTGGTGGTACTTGGTTCAATAACATTTGCAAGTGCTTGAGATAATTTACTATTTATTTGTGTAATTGTTCGTTCTTCTATGGGGACGGAGTGACTTATGGCACTGGGATTTAGGGTGTAGCATTAAATATTATTCCAGTTTGTAAGTTGAATGATGTGTTAATCCTATGAATAGAAACTTAGCTACAGGGTGGTAGGATAGTCTTAGGCTTTGGAGTTGTTTTCTTAAATTTGTATTGCCTTTAACAACAAGGTTATAAATGTATTGATTTAAGAATTCGTAATGGTAAGAAAGTGCACCCACATAAGTATGTAATGGGGGTACACAAATCATCATGATCAATCAAATTAAGAAAACCACCCCCAATTCTACCCAATGAAACTCAAAACCTTTCTATTCACCGTCCAGTCTATTATTAACCTGATGCCTTAAACCGTTTTAGTTGTTGCAATTTATCATCTTTTAGTGGGCGGTTGAGATTCAAATCCCATATAGATTCACTGGGAATATATTTCGTTGGGATTTTGCACTTACCCAAACGATAATGAAGCTACCTTTTCCTCTTGAACTACCTACCTCATCATTAACACTTTGAGTAAGTTATTAGAAATAATTATTATACAAATTTAAACACCAATGTTTTATTGTGTATCATTATTAGTGGCCTACTTCTTCGCTATCTATATCTAGAAGAAATTAACGTATTATATTTTTTAAATTGAAAAAATCACACCTGGACACGGCAATCGAACCAGGACCTTTGGCTTAGTAAGCCAATGCTCTGACCACTGAGCTATCCAGGAATCGTTCCATACCCAGGGTAGTTCTTCGCCCATATTTTAAGTCAAAATCTGTGATGAACATGTAGAAATATTCAGATACATATGAGCGACCAATCATAATCGTGAGACATCAGATAATGCAGCCACCTTTAACTCTGGAGGCTTTACGTTGCCAAATGTACAATTACAACTGTACAAATGAGTTTATCATTAATCTATAAATCTATCTATAAATTAGACCTGAACATGGAAATTGAACCCGGGACCTTTTGCTTAGTATGAAAGTGCTGTAATCGTTGAGCTATCTATTAACTTATTGTAATTTCCATAAGTAATTAAAGTCAAAACATAGCGTGTAGATTACAATACTTTTAAAGGCACACATATTATAGTCTCGCGACGGACGACGTGTATGAATGTGTTAAGCGCGCCTCTGTTTAAAAAGGTACCGCCTCCATGTGAAGTGTACTCTGCCTGACGTTATTAACCGAAGGACAGAGATGAGCACATGTACAAAGTCCCCCTTTCCCTCTTCTCAAGCCCCCCTGTAGCATGTAATTTAATATGCCATACCTGTCTTCCCCTCCGCCTCTCTCCACCCCCTATTCTACACAGTAACAGTTTTCAGTTTGAGTCTCGCTTTTCTCTCAAACTCCTTCCTTCGTTATCATCACTGTCTGAACGACGTTCCTTGCATTAGGAATTAGGTTCGGTTCGACAGAAAATAAAGAGGTATTGATCGAAGAAAGTTTGGTAAAGAGGGTATTTTTATTTTATTTTAATAATAAGGGTGCTTATTAATTACTTATCCTAACTTAATTCGAGGTATTTATCGGAGAAAGTTTGGTAAAGATAATATTTTTATTTTATTTTAATAATAAAGATGTATATTAACTAATTTTTCTAACGTAATTCTACGACAAACACAAACATAAACATGCAAACCTTCAGGCAACAAATTTACCACTTTGAAGAATAAGAATTACATTAATTTCACTTTTCGGTCTGACATGTTTAAAATCCAGGTTTTTTAAACAATAAACATGCTTACCAATGACTTGACTACGGTGTCAAACATGTTGACTAAATTATTTATCTAAAAATTTAATCAAAACTTATTTTTAATCAAATTTTCACGAAATGTTAATAAAATAGATTAAAATTGATCAATAAAGCAAGTCGCTAAGAGCAGTTACAAATTCTTAAATATTGAATTTATTCAAATAATTTAGTGAAATATAAGGTCATCATAAAATTATAAAATGACATTTAAGTAAAAATATTATTGATGGGTTTATATTAAACTTTGCGATTTCCAAATAGGCCTATACTTTACCACCAGTTGGTTATAGGTCATGTACTGATTAAATCATTTCAGATCAGAAAGTAAATTAAATGGAAGGATAAGCACATCACTTTCGTTAAATGAACTTTTAATAACTATAGTGAGATGAATAACTACTTCCATGAGTCCTTATACGTTATCATGTCGGCTAACACAACTGTTTTATATGAGCCTCAGGATTCCTAAGCACACATAGAGCTGTAAATTGAATAATTTTCTTAAGAAGAAAAAAAATCAAACGCTTTAAAGTGTTCAACAAACTACATTCCAATAATTCCTTAGGAAACTCTAGACATATTATTTCACTGGCAAGTACAGTAAGACAAATTTACCCTCACACAATCCTCACACCTTAACTATACTCGCACCAAAGCTATCCTTCCACCAAAGCTATTCTCAAATCGGACATTTCCTCCCACCAAAGATTATTCTATACTTCTACAAAAGCTATAATCACACCAAAGCTATTCTCACACCAAAGCTATTCTCACACCAAAGCTAATATAACATCAAAACTATCTTCCCACCAAAATTGTTCTCAAGCCAAAACTTTCCTCTAACCAAATCTATCCTTAGATTAAAGCTATCCCCACAACAAAGTTATCTGGAAGAGCTTTTTTCTTTACAACGAAGGTAACCTTTTATAAGGCTGTCTTAAAATAAAGTTATTTTCACGTCGAAGCCATCGGCACATAAAACTGACTGACTCACAAAATCACATCCAAATGAAACGTGATCCCAACCGGTGCGTTTGCCTTATAATGTTACCACGTGTCATGGTGGTTTACCAGGCGGAGATGAGAGGCCATAGTGATTATACAGATGGGACGCTCGAATTCTCGAATTCCCCGAATCATATGGTATTCGATAGATTAGATATTTAAAAAAATCTCAAAATAGTATCTCAAATAAATATCTAACGAAGACCTTAACAACAATAACCATATTCAGCAATTGGTAAAAGAAATATAATTGGGAAAGTAACAGAATCTCAAAAAGGGTTAATGTATTAGTATAAATATTTTTCTATAAATGTGTTATTGTTATTGTTTATTACGTAATATACATAATCAACAACAAATATTGTCAGTGGCATCAAGCCTTAAATAAGATTTTTTATTTCAATTTTAAATAAGTTCACTTTAACTAAAATTGTACATGGTTTAAATATTCTAGCCTGAGTTCGAGATACCAAAGAAAATTTAAGATTTGGATTCGAAAAATATAGGATTCAACCCATCGCTAGTAATGACTGATAAATTATAACTTAATGCAAACTATATTGCTAATAATCCTTGTATTAATTACATGTATATATAGTAATTATATGAAGGTTTAACAAATCACATAAAAGAGAAGAACAAAATGCTATTTTGACACTGTGAAGCCTTTTTACTTTAAAATGCATTTGCAGTCTGAGCTGTTATGACATTTGGAGTTACACCCCATAGGTTTATTAGCTCGTTAACACTTACATCGGCTTGTTGAAGAACATGTTCTTGTGCAGAACGATCTCTAAGATCCTTGGCATCCATTTAAAGGTTGACTCGATGATGCTGCTCTTATTGATATATTTTAACCTGTTTTTATCAGTTATTTTCTGTCTAGTAGCCTACATTCTTTAATCTATTTGAGATATTATCTCCTTAACAATTAGTTTTTAGTAACTTCCTCTCTAAAGGGATGTGGTGGTCCGGTCCACATCCGGTCCCCGCAGGTACTCCCCACCCAGAGGATGACTCTATAATCCCCAGTGGTTAGGTTATGCTAGGTTAAGTTGGGATTATGCTGTGGCATACTCTCCAGCACTTCAGACACTGGCTGGGCTGTCGTGTTCAATTCACGCTTTGACTGGCCAGGATGCGAATTCAAAATTTCCTTCATCAATATATAGCGATTTGGCCAATGTGTGAAGAGTCCAGACAATTCGTGAAGTAGCTGGTTTCAGGCCTTGGCCATAACATCCATACTATGATAAATTTATATTGGGCTTGAGAGGCAAACATTCATCTATGGTTTTGAATTAAACGTGATAATACATCTGAAAGTGGGAAAGGATAATTGTTTTTATTAAGAGATCTTGCTTGTAAACACATCCAATTGAAGAGAAAATTATAAGTCACTAGCTTGGAAAAAACAACCTCATTGAAAAATTTAAAAATTGAACCTTAATATAAAAGTGTACATTATCATTGCAGTCGGCCACTGTCGTTCAATCATCATTATCTGATCGAAAACTACCCAAAATTGGCCTATCGTGGAACGCACGAATTCTTTTGACTTCCCAGTGTAAGCCTAATTGTAATTCTAGCCATGTTTCGTTTAGAGCTACTATAGGGCCTACTGCCTCTGAATAAAATATGATTTTGTCTTTCTGATTTCATAGAAGTTCTCCTAGTTTAATCAAGTTATACATAGTATTCCAACTTGGCCAACTTTATTACTTTTGTTTATCTTTGGGGAAAAAAAATCATGAAATCGCTAATTATCATTGGTATCCAAGCGGTCAAAGGTGATGGACTATAATTTAGTTGCCGTTAACGGAAGTAGAAGGTAAAGGCTTAGTTCCCATCTCTGTGTACTGGTGTTGGTTTTCCAAACGGGATTTATCAACTAATCTTTATTTTAGCTTCGCTTGGTGATAATGTGGGTGAATTTACCCTCCTAATCCTTACATCAATTATTTTATTCCATTCGCGATTTCCGCATGTTTTCATTAATGACAAAGTGATTAATAAAGTAAGACTTAGAGGAAATATACCCCCATTAGAATGAAGGGAAAGCGTTAAATCATTGAGGAAATACTATCCTCAACACACCAGGTCAAGAATAGAATACAATCATTGACAAACCAAACTGAATGAACCTTACACTTAATCCATTTGTCCACCGATGCGGGTCATATGTTATATAAGTACAATAATATCTGGGTTTTTACTTTCTCTCTATCTTACAGGTAGAGAAAGTATGGTGATCGTCAAAAAAATCGAACTCGAGATTTTGATGAATTTTGACGTTTCATGACTTCCTGAATCCGAAAAAGTGGTTTTTGAATGTCTGTCTGTCTGTCTGTCTGTCTGTCTGTACCTCCAACTAGAGCCTAAACTATTTTACCGATTGAGCTGAAACTTGATATCTAGGGTTTTCATAGGGTTGCCCCGAGGGGTTTTTGGAATTGGATATCTACCCCTAAAATTAAGGGTAGTTTACTGAAGGGAAAAAAGAGAAAAAGTCGATTTTCTCAAAATCGGCTCTAACGATTTTGATTAAATTTCATTTATGAACATTAATAAATATTCCAAACAAAATGGCTACTCTCAATATTTCGGCAAAATGGCTTTAAGGGCTCCGGTCTGATGCGTAAATTAACATTTTTTATAATAGCTCCGAAACTATTTGAGATATGAAATTACTTAGCATTACAAATATGTATATATATTTATAATACAAATATTTTATTCGAAACATATTTTTATAAAATCAATAATTTTCAATCTATACGCAATTATATATATATTTTTAACTTTTTGGACATTAAAGCTTAAGTATTGCGATCGTAAAAAAAACTAACCTGAAATGTTGATGGATGTCGACGTCTCATGACCCCCCGAACCCTAAAAAATAGTCTTTGCAATGCCGTCTGTCTGTGTGTCTATAAAAACTTAAAATTAAGGGTAGTTTACTGAAGGGCGAAAAGAGAAAAATTTGGTTTTCTCAAAATCTGCTCAAACGATTTTGATTAAAATTTGTATCTAGGCGTTGATTAAGATTATAAATAAACTGGCTATTTTCATTTTCCTATGAAAATGATTTTTAGGGTACATTACAGAAGCGTTAATTTCCGTATCTCCACAACTATTTGAGAAACTAAACAACTTATCATTGCAAAATTGTAGGACTATTAGAAATAAAAAACTTTTATTTGACATATATTTTTATAAAAGCAACAGTTTCTGAGATATTTGCAAATATATTAATACAATTTTGTGAGCTTTAGTTGTAAACATATACTACTTAAGTCTTAACGCAATAATTCTCCAATGCCATAGAGTAATTAAATATAAGTATCTAAAAAAGTATGTTATTTTTCCTTAAATCTCTTAGGAGAAATGTTTGCATAGCAATGATCTATCTCCATTTTAGACTCAATAGTCAATATTTACATTTTTTATTGGTCAAAATGTATAAATGAATAATTAAATATCAATGCGATGACTTGAAGATCTGCAACACCTTATAAAATGTTAAAACTTTAACCAGAAATCGAAATTTTAATACGAAGTGTTGACCCTTGTGGAAGACATTAAACTGTTTGAAATGTTCTAAGGTGGACAAAGATGCGCCTCTTTTCTCATTGATTCTATATCATTGTATATTATTTTATGCGTGTTCTTATGTGGAGTGGTGATGATACAATGTACATTATTCCGTTCAGAAATCTTGTGAGTTTATAGAAAGAGAGAGAAAGTCTGTGCGGTGCGCCGTACCATTTATTTTAAATACCATACGATTATACTCGTTGAAAAATCCATTATAAAATTTGGTAATATTGATTTTGGTTAAACTTACATCAGTGGTCACGTGATCTAAGCGTGAAGCTCTTATAGTCTGGTTTGTCATTGACAGAAAGATCGGTGTTTGAATCCTAACTACGTATATTTTTTCCTTCATTGTTTATCACTCTACTTCCATGAACTTTTGTTTACATTTCCTCTGAATACTACTATCCTTATCCATATCTTGTTAGTGCCATTGATTACGGCTATCTTGGACAAATAGTAAGACGAGGTGCATAAAAGTTAAACAAATAAATAGTGAACACTAACTTATTGATATTGGTCTGTTCATTGAAACATTTAAGCGACCCTCAACGATAGTTTAATATTTGCTGTATACACTTTGGAATTTGTTGATAGCCTTTATAAATGAATAGAAAGAGTGATCACCAAATTTGATCATGTTAATGACCAAATATTCTTGAATTGTTTATATCATCATGTTTAAAAAATAAATCCAAACGTTTCTAATGTAGTACTATCCTATTTATTTTGGAAAAAAAAATATTGTTGTTCTAAAAATATTGGTGTAAAATCTTGTTATCTTCCATCCTACCATAAACTGTCGATGATCCGAAAGGGTATCAATAACATGATTCATACCACAGTTATAATGAGGCACAGACTGTACCTGATTCCCCTTGGGGGCCGAAGCGAGTCTTGTAGTTGTGGGTTGTAGTTGTAGATAGAATAACCTCCTAGTGGAATGTGTTTCGAGAGGCGCCATCTGTCTTCTTCATTTTCTTTTGACGGGCCAAGTTCGGAGGGCGAGAGGAACATGGCGTGCTTTTCCCCCCGGAGCAAGAATTGTTTGAGGGACTGGGTGGAGGGGGGAGGGGGTTTCCACTCTGGATCAACAATCGCTTATCCGCAGGGAGTTTTTTGGTTCGCCCCCCGTCTTTGTCTGTAGTCATTGTAATTTAAAGATGAAACTGCTTATCATTTTTGGGAAAATGTTGTTTCAGGTAATGTTATTGGTAGCCAACCGTTGAATGTGTGCAACTAATGAAGCCATTACCTGATGCACTGCTATAATCTATGACTATGATCCCATCCAGGGCGAGAAAAATTTTTCCTGACATTTTCTCAAAAAAAAACCTTATTTAAATAAAATACTGAACATATTTTATTTTATGTGCACCTCAGTAGCCCATCCTTTTTGTTCTGAGATCGTGACAAACATTTCAAAAACCAGTATCGTCTATACTACTTAGTTGATTCTTACTTTTCTGGCGAGTCAATGTTAACTATTTATGGTTTTATTGTGTAATCTTGTTTTTTGGAAATAAGTGCTTTAAATTATAAACGAATAATTTGATAAGTCTTACATGACACTATAAGTTTAAATAACATTGGTTCAATTAAATCTTTATTATAAAATTAGATGCTTTTTAAAGTTTGTATTTATTCACACAAATACATGTTTGGTTATTTTTATTTCATAAAATGAATGGTTTTCTATTGTTTGTTTAAATACTAGGCCTATAAGATGCTAAATTTCTTTGATTATTTATCTTTATTGAAATATTTAACTTGATTCTTGAACAAAATATATCATCACATTATTTATATACTGACTTAACACAGAGCACTTAAACTCAAGTGGCAAAGACTTTGAAAAGGATTTGAATGGATGAATCCATTCATTAATAATATTAAATTGATTAAAGGTAGGCTATATATGGTCTACCCTTTATCATCAAACAAGGGACCTTTAAACCAATAATCAGCACAAGCAACTAACACCCCAGTCACAAGGAAGCTTCTTCATACAGTCTAATTTTCATAAGAAGGAATCTTTGAAAAATATAAATAAAATTTTTGCTAGCAAAATTGATATTTTATTATATTTTTATTGTTATTTCATAGGCATTGATAGTCCTTTATCAAATGTGACAGCTGCAGATAACATTAATACACGTATGAATACGTGAATATAGATCTAGTCACTTTATTAACTGTCAGATGAGGCTTTTCCTTTAAAAACTGAACTTTTAATTCCACTATTTTATGTGAAAAATGGATTTATAGACTTCTTCCATCTCGCCTGTGGATATTTGATCCACTAGCTAGATTCTGTTCCTAGACCAAGTGTAAAGTGAAAAAGTGCCTTGTCTCACCAGATTGTGTCTGAGTGGAGCCAGCTCCTATTGCCTGGAACTTCTAATTGGTGTCCAGTCAGTGGCCTTCATCGGCCTTCCTTAGTTTCAAGAACAGCGCCATTCTCCAACAATCTTTAGTTTGAATTTTTTTTCTATAAGTGAGGTTTTGATAAAACTCCTGCAGAGTATCTCATTATGATAGTTTTCTTTTTATTGTTGTATGAAAAGGTGAAATTTTTTTCCTCGCCTTGTTTTTGTGTTTTTGACGTAGCCATATTTCAAAGTTTACTCTTATACCCATTACTGTAGACGACAACAATAATAGTTTGCTGAGGTGTTATTAAGTTTAATTGGGATTGAAACACTTTAGAACACTCTTGTTTAGCAATTTTATTCTGGCCTTAGTGATTAATGTACTGACGAGACCTTTCTTACTGTTTACAACTGTCTAATTACATTTTCATATAAAAAAATTGTTTTTAGAGATAAATTTGTGATACAAAATAAATAAACGTAGGGGTACAATGTATGATTCTTAAATTCTTATATTTCCCTTTTATATGTTATCCTGAAGAATACGCAAAAAAGAATGGATATTATGTCCCCTTAGACCTCACAACCTTCCCCCACAAACACACACATACACACAAAGTAAATCAATAGCTCAGTATAATTAGTTTAAAGTAAGTCTTCGTCAGGTTTATATCAGATTGGCAAGTAGTCTAATAGGTTTGTTATATTATTATTATTTAGCACCACGTCTTACTATCTGATCGGATTATACGCTTAAGTACTAATTACGCTAATGGATTGGGAATTGGGAAGGTTAAATTTAGAGGAAGTGAACCCGCATCTGCGTGGAGTTAGAGTGGAAACCCGTTTAGGTAAAACCACCTCCAGTTCACCCGACCGGGATTCGAACCTTGATCTCCCCGTCCTCGACAGGTTTGTTATAGAAACACCTGTGAGGTTACTTTCAATCATACTTTTATTTACAGTTAAAGTTTCTTTGATTTTATTTTTCAGCACCATATCTTACTATCAATTCGGGCTATACGCTAATGTACTAATTACGCTAATGGTTTTAAGAATTAGGAAGAATATAATTATATAAAAGAAGTATACCCAACTTTTGTGTAGAGAGAGAAAGAGTAGAAAAACCATTTTGGAAAAACCACCCTTAATATACCCGATAGAGATTCGAAACTCGATCTCTCAGTCATCATACACCAATATATTTTTACTATTTTATTGGAATCATGGCTATTATTAATTCAATAATTAGAAATGA
This sequence comes from Timema genevievae, assembly GCA_902155825.1. Classification (NCBI taxonomy): domain Eukaryota; kingdom Metazoa; phylum Arthropoda; class Insecta; order Phasmatodea; family Timematidae; genus Timema; species Timema genevievae. The sequence goes on along the minus strand of CABFWO010000001.1, from coordinate 764,410 downwards.
CTTAAAATATTGTAATTTCAATCAACATAGCATTAATTAATAATCACATTACCCATGATAAATCTGAAAAACACAATATATTAAATTTGACGATTGTAGTATTTTTGTATAAGCTTATACACCACCTCTTACAAAAACTAGTTCTAATCCCGTTTAGAACCACTATTATTCATTTCAAGCGCGTGAAGTACGACTCATTTGGAATGCTCGCATGCGTTTTACATTAAGTGTCTGCATAAACAATATCAAAACTAATTTAAATTGGCCTATAATTAAGTCAAATATTAAATTATATAACTTTGCAATTACATAAACAGGTTATCCGGTAAACAAAAAGTAACATGTTAAACAGATCTATATATTTTGACAATCTCCTATCAAGCTTAGAAACTCAAACTAACTCAAATTAGATTCCAGTAAATCGAACTGTTTCATGATCCGATAGAACGCCAAGTTCTATCACAGGCTAGAACGTCTTGATGGCCGACAAGCCTGCTTTATTTTATTCGGTCAATGTGACTTCATTTAAAGAGCGAGCACAGTTAATATATTTATTTAACTATCAATACTTTTCCACACTTTCTGATAATTTTATGATTCTCTTAATGTAGAGATATAGTTTTTCCTTCATTTTTGTTTAGAATTGAGACAAAAATGTAAAAAAAAACTTTAAAGTTCCCCTTTAAAAAGGTGTTTTAATTTTAATCAAGGCAAAAGATTATTAGAATGTTTTATTTATGAATGTTTGGAATTCTTCGGGTAGATTCAGATGTCAGGAGGTTTTATAAGCCTTAAAAACGTTTTATTCTGAGGTGTGTCAATTGAATATAAAGTTATTAGACTAATTCTGTGAGAAAAATACTACCCTATGTATATGAGTAAATTTGATATACAGCACACTTTAATGATTAATCAAATCATTTTTAAAACGATTTCATTACTATGTGTAACTATATGAAAGTTCTATTTTTAAAGATACAATCTTATCTTTCCATTTACTTTTCGTGTAAGAAGACATAATTTGAAAACAAGAAAACCATTTACTTGACTTACAATACATTTGATTTATTTAATCTAGTTTAAAATATACGCAGTTGTTTTGTTTTTACTTAAACTAATTGTATTAATTACCTATTAAAACGTTGCCACGTGCAACAGTGGAAAATACTGTCCCCGTCTGATATGAATACATTTTTTGGTGATTACAAAAGTTAACACAATAATTGTCATACATTCATACGTGGTATTATGTGATCTACAGCTGTCACTTTTGAATACTAATATAAATACATTTGAGATAGTACTAACAAATGTAAAAATAATATTAATTTTGACAAAAAAGTTGGCATTTTCTAAAAGGTTCGTTCCACCATAGTTCTACTTTACTTATTCACGCCTTCATTTAAGTTTTCAGAAAAAAAAATTCACAACTCAATTATTGCTTCAAATCATTGAAATAATGTTTCTAAATAAAAGGTCATTATTTCCTTAGAAGGGATTTGAGCCCAGCAACTTTTTATTAACGTGCCACTACTCTGGTACCAAGCAACCCATTTTACTATAGGTAAAGGATGGAGAAACTGCGGCCTTTTGACGTGTTCCGTGCGGACTTTTCGAACTTTTTGTTTATTATTTAATATGTTTTTCATTTAAAAAAACACATTCTCCAAAATCATGTATTTTAACTAAGTAAATTAAAAAAAGTAGTTTTCAAATAATTTTTTATAAAGATTAACCGCTTTTAGCGATCTATTTATTAATGATTGGCGCAATTTAATATTTTGGAGATAATTACTGTAGATGAGGTGTGCGGTGACGTTCGTGAAGTGATATGCGATGCGACCGTCCAAATACAATGCTATAGGCTAATAATTTACATTATTTTCCAAAGTTACAAGCCAGTACTTTATTTATTTGAGGTATTTAACGTGCACTTTCTGAACTGACTGATTATATCAGCACAAGTGAATTTCTATGAGCGAGAGCGAAAGGGCTTATTAATTTTGCTCGGAAAGGTATTTTCACATACCTTCCAGGGTTATTTTACATGTCACAATCTACACGGGACCAACGGCTTTAACTACCCTCCGAAAGAAGCTGTGCTATAGATTTTTATTGCTCGAGAAAAATTCGTCGACCCCTACTGAGTTTGAACCCATGATCATAAGGTCACCGAGGTAGAGATAGTACTAGACATGACAACAGATAACAATGCATCCAATAGTCAGGCACACTAACCTATGATCCAATTTCACGGTGGGAAAAGGAAGGCGCATCTCATTCACCGAAAACTTTAAGAATATTTATTAAAAAGTCTTGTGATTCTTAGATGAATACATCAATTTCGTATTATTAGCTACTTCACTGGCCACAAACATTTCTGGCTGTAACTGAAAAACAATTCCTTGTTAGACTTGATGTCAACAAGACGACCACTTATGTTGCATTTAACAGATTTTATTATCATAATTTAACATATTCTCCTTTCCCTAGTTCAACATTTAGAGATATTTAAATAAATATTCTACAGGCAAGCCCATTGACAGCTTCATTTACGTTGACAATGCAAATCTCTATGTAAGAATTTTAAAATTGTTACTACCCACGGACTCCAGCAAACAAAAGAACAAACAAAAGCGTGTCTTAAGTTTATTCCCGCTTTCAGGACGAGGGACTTCTAATAACGTTGTTGTCGAGGACGTGATCATTGTCATCTTTCGCCCTTCGGTGACTAATGCCGTAATCACCTTGAGGAAGATTTGCCCATTTGTCCTCCTCCTTAACCCTCCCTCTAACGCCTCCCGATCCTCCACTCCCCTTTTCCAACAAAACTCGCAGGCTGGGAACAACTCGAGTACCATTGTTTCTGATGGTGTCATTCATTTGTTTTTGTTTGTTTTTTTTGTTAAAAAAAACGCATGTTTTGGGATTCTCGAACATATGTTCTCTAGCGTGGGAGTATTCTGAGAAAATATGTTGCACAGGTGGTTCACGCGCTTTAAGGCGTCAGGTTCGTCAAAGTATGAATTGACGGCGACGTTTATGTTTGGGTTCGCGTCTCGGCCCCGGTGTCTTAAGGGTATTTTTTCCCCAAATATTTTTTTCTCGTCGGACGTTTAGCAGTAATATGATACACACATGTTTCACGCTGTCTAAGTAGTCAGGCTCACCAAAGTACTAATTGCCTTCAAAGCTTTGATTAGAGGTTTGCGTCTCGGCCCAGTGCTCAAGGGATAGTCTCCCTCTTATTCTTTCCCCAAGTATGTAACTCTTGGGAGATCATAAAAATATTTTTTTACACATGTAGTTCCCGTGATCTAAGGGGTCAGGCTCGCTAAAGTATGAATTTTTTGTTATGTTTAATTATATAGTAAGATTGTAATAAAATATATTTTCAGAACGTTTACAAAAATATTGAATAATTATGAAAAAAAATGGAAGCTTATTATTCGTTTGACGATATACTTCTTTTGCCAGCCTATTCTAATATATTGCCTTGCGATGCAGATATAAATAATTGTTTAACAAATAATATAGAACTAAATATCCCTCTCATATCCTCTGCATTGGATACTGTTACTGAATCGGGCTTTGCAATAGCTATTGCCCAACATGGAGGGATAGGTTGCATACAAAAGAATTTATGGAATAAAAAAAAATCCCTATGTGTTTCAGCTGTCCAAAGCTAACACCTACCTTTCAAAATAAATAGCTGATATTCATTACATATCAGCTATCGGTAGAAACATTTTTAAAGCTACCTTTTTTTATGTTGAAAACGCACCATTAATTACTATAATCAGCGTCTTCAGCTGTCACGTCCAGTCCTGTGTGTACCCGATAAGGAGGAACACGTGCACACATTGAAGTAGGTTTGATTAGGGTTTTTTTTAGACTGTCTGATAAGAAAAGACTCTTCCTACGACGATCCAACCATAGTAGGATTTTGGTTGGAGAGAACCTTTAAAAAAAATACAAAACTATATTTTTGCGCTAGCATTGATAAAATTATTTTCTATTATTAGTATTATTTCATGGGTATTGATAATTTCTATGAAAAGCAACAGTTTAGGATAACCTCGCTTGAAGAAGGAAAATAAGAAAATTATTTTAATTATTTTTATAAATTTCAAAAGAGTTCCTTCCTGTATAATATATTAAAGCTAATCAACGAAGATGTAGAATATATTACAAATATTTATCTAAAATTAGAAAATTTAAAAAAATTAATTTGTCATGGATGTTGTACCTGGAATTTTTCTAAGTGATTTGCGTTTTATTTCTCTATTTATCTTCAAATATTATGTTGCTTACAATTAGACTGATTATCCTACTAGCATAATGCTGCAACCATGATACGTTTTATTGAGTAGGCTATATTTGACAAATAAGTACCCATGTCAATCAATAATAAAATACAATACCTCATAGTTCCTCTTAAGCTTATATTTTATCTGTAATTAGGCGTGTTTTGTAAAATTCAAATTAATTTTATATTCATTAGTTGAATACTTTATCTTATGTAAATTACCAATCATAGGAGGGTTTACATTCATCATGACAAGCATATCTTAGAGTTATTTTTAATCAGTTTTAATAAAGTGTTATGACACTATTTTGATAAATTACATATTATAAAATGCCTTGGCTTTATAATAAAATAATATTAGTTCACGTTCGTATGACAGTTATAAGTATTATTGAAACCAAAAAAACCTGCGCTTAATTTAAACAATATTTTGTAGCGAGCTTATTTATTATTTACTCACTTACTATACATATCATGTTTAATTACTTGATTATTTTATTTCAACAAAGAAAAAGCACCGCAATTTATTATATTCATGTTAGCCGAATGATTTGACAAGTAGGAAACGCATGTTTAACACAGACATACAATATACAGGAAACTAAAAAAAAGAGAGAAAATATCATGTCTTCATACCAGTCAACACCCAAGTAATTGCTCAACCATTTTCAACTTAACCACTCCGCCCATTTGCAATTCTTGTAAGACTATTCCTCCTTTTTTCTCTATGAATTTTTTTTTCTCTGTTCGCCTTCTTTTAAACATGATTGAAATGTGTTATTATTGTGATAGTAATCTACAAAAAAAAATATATTAATAAGCCAATGAAAGCTATCATTAAAATAAACGTTCTGTTTTTAAACTTATTCACAATATGATCAAAATGTGTTTAGTTAAGTTTAATCCAACCCTAGGGCACTAACGTTTAATTTTGTTTTGTTTGTTTCAAAGGAAGAGCAATACTTGATTACTTTATCAGGGCATTATCGTCCAAGCTAGAATGAGGCTAACAATATAATCAAGATTTTAGGTTGTTATCATATAATATTAGCTGGTGAAGATAGTATAAATTTGAGGACTCTGAAACCGATAATACTACATATAGTTTTAAGATTATTATTTTAAATTACAAACCTAGCATGAACTGAAGGTGCTAAATTGGTATCGATGTTGTCTGGGTACGTCAGATAGTTATATAGTTTGGTCATAGAATTAATTTTGGAAATAGAAAATTTTCAAAATATTACTAACACCCATAGTTGTATTAAGATGTATTTTGTTCAAGATAAAATTATAAGATTAATCCATTCGTTAACAACATAAATATTTAACTAGTTGTACCTCACCTAATTTGATCCCGTATGAATAATAATTAGCTTCTAAGCCTAGGGGAGGTTTATTAATATTTAAAATATATATACTTAAATATAACATAAACAATACAATAGCTTGTGTATAATTTAGAACCACTTTCAATACTTAGCATATATAAAAAGATCAATATCAATGTATTAAAACTTCGTTAAAATTTTCCGTTTTGAGTTACATATTATGTCCCATTATTAGATCTTAATATTTATAAACCTTTTTCTTGATAATATTGTCTAAAGTGAGAGTGGAAAAAAATGGCAAATGGCCTACATTTTACAAGGGCTTTTTAATGGATAATTTTTATAGCACCACGTCTTACTATACTAGGCCTATGTACTAATTACACTAATCGTTTAGGGATTTGTAAGGCTTAATTGAGATGAAATGCACCCGCATTTTTATGGAGGGAGAGTGGGAGAACCATTTAGCAAAATCACCTTCAGTGCACCCAACAGGATCAAGCCCCTATCTCCCGGCAATCTAGTTCAACACGAGAGTAGCGCGTTTGACCAGGCAGCTACCGAAACGGGTCAAGTTTTATTAATTTCACATACTATGGTACTTAAATTTCAGCTTGTAAAATTATATAGGCCTATATATATTTTAATTGATACTCCATAGTTTTAAATTATTATTAATAATAATAATAATAATAATAATAATAATAATAGGCTTATAACGGGAAGAAATGTAATGTCACAATTTTTTTCTACCTTTGAATATAACAGTTTACATGAACTAATCTAAGTACACAGGATGATAATATGATTAAAGTGTGTGGAATTACCAGAATTCGTTTAGAGAGAGGTTGTAAGCCACTGATGTAGAAAAAAAAAATCCTCTTTGAAGCAAGTCGGGACGTAATACGGGATGTATGGATCAAAGTCAGGTGTGCAACCATTACAACAATTAGGTTTCCCATATTATTATTAATAATATTCATTTGTCAAAGATAGAGTAGATCGGATAGTGGCTTAAGACCTGGCCCATTATTGTTAAAATGATTGTTGGTTTCTTACTACAGATTCTCGAAGAATTGTGTCTTCATTTTTTAAATTGAATCCTACTATACTTAGCTGTGTATGACTTTCCATCAGATTGCATTTGATTTTTTGAAGCAGGCTTTAGTGTATTCTAATGATTTTTTTTGTAGTGCTAATATTTTAGAAGGACAGCCAGACTATTTGTCTATTAAGTGTATTAAATGAAAATTATTGTTATTGTCTCAAAAATTTTTTTTTAAACTGTCCACACGTACCGCTCCCACTACACGCACGTGTGCGGCTCCAGCCCTCTTATACAAGAGTGGTTAGACTATCCCAATTATGTTAGATGTTATTGCATTTTAATTTTACTACGTGAAGAAGTTAAAGAACGAGAAAAACATCCCCGAAAACGTTGAAATTTCTAAATATAATTGCAAGACTAATTAATGTAAGGTGAATTTGCATCTTTGTAAGTGTAACTAATATAATTCAGAAACTAACCTTCTTAATTCATAATTACCCATTCGTGCTGTAACCATAGTTCAATGAACATATTAAATATTTATTTAACACAACTATGGTTTAAGTATTACCACATTTACTCCATTCAACCAATGTATAGAAAGTATGAATAGCTTGGATGTCAGATACGACGGTGAACGAACCAGGCCAATATCTCTGATCTGCCGGTGGTACAGGCCCACTTACGCAGGAGCAAGGCACTTCACCGCACTGCGCGTCACGGCACGTTTTATTCTCTCCGCCGAATCGCTCCGGTGTGACTGGTGACATGTAGTGAGTAAAACGTGCGGCGCAGTGCCACGCTGCAGTTGGAATCCACCTTGATATAAATTTTTACTTTGTCCTTTATTGAAGTGTGGCAACTCTCTGATGAAGGTTTTCCCACGGGTTTTTTTTACAGGAGGTGCCGCTGGTCAACTTATTTACCATTTTTAGATTTCTCTTTTTTACAAAATATTGATTACGCTGCTCCCGGTGGTTTGTTCCAGAGAGGAAGCGAGGTCGTCAGACGTATACCCGGTATCAGACCCTGGAGCTGGAGAAAGAGTTCCACTTCAACAGGTACCTGACCAGGAGGAGGCGGATAGAGATCGCGCATGCGCTGTGCCTCACCGAGCGTCAGATCAAGATCTGGTTCCAGAACAGGAGGATGAAGTGGAAGAAGGAGAATAAAACGAAACCCGAATCGGGTCAAAATGGGGACGGGAACGCCGGTTCAGACATTACGCCGCAAACCTCGCCACAATAAACAAAAAAATAAATATACATGTTATATAAATTCAACAAAATAGTCCCTTTTTTTTAATTTATATACAAATATGAATAAACATGTACTGACTTTTTTCATAAAAGTGAACAAAATAGTCATTTAAAATATAAGAAGAGAATCTCTATCAACAGGAACACTCTTGTGGAACCAAATATTATATTTTCCTTGTGTAATTAACGATGTTTATAATATAAATATTTTTTTTTAGTTTCGTTTGTTTTAAGTACGAATTAGAACTACGTGTACAGTTTCACTAATACGTAAATTAATTTTATTGACGATTATATAATATTATTAATTTATAACCGAAAGAACCTCTTAGTTGTTAACTTTGGATTTCTTAATTATTATTAATTTTTTTAGTTTTGATTATCAATGTAGCTCTCTTTTGAATCCATGACAGTTTTTTCTGGTCTTTAGCTAGCAGGGATATGTATATTTTGATAAATGAATGTGTTGGTTTATCCACTTTTTTTTTGTTCCTTCTCGCCACAAAAAAAAACTTTCTTGTTTTGTTTACATTAATATAGTTGTTTAAAAATAGTTTTATTTCATTTTGAATTCAGCTAAGCAAACTAAGAATGCAGATCCATTTTATATATGTATATATATAAACCCGAAACTTTAAAACTAAAAAGTTCTCGAAAGATGTGTAGTTAATTTAAAATACACCCATATAAATTTATTCAGAAATAATTTTGGTTGCAAGATCCTTAATAATCAACCTACAATCAAGTCCACAACATTGAACACAATTTTCCAAAACGTTATACGTAATCATGACTTCTTGAAATATTTTTTAAGAAATTCGATATAATTTTAAACGATATACGTAAACTTGTAAAACATCCCTCCATTATTATATTGATAGATAAATATTTATATGGATTTAAAAAAAGTACATGTTTTAGAGCTGTGGCTGGCGATAAAAAAACAAACCCTCATAGTGTATTTAATCTGTATTTTTTTAAAGGAAATTTGATCTTAAATAATTTACTTTATATCTAATAAAATACTCGTTAAGTATGAATTGGTAGGGAGGGTTTACTAAGTGGATAGTTTATCGTTTTGTCACGTTACTTCCCTTTTGTTCAACTTAACACTAACACTAGAAGAATCGAATGCATCATTCGGTTAATTAATCTAATCGGATGTTTGAATCGCTTCACTGCCTGGATCACACACTGCATCGGAATTTATAAGGTCAGTCGATATTTTTATATTTTTACTGTTTCAATGTTGACGTGTCTTTAAAAGTTGATTGATGCACAACATTTTAAGAAATAGAAAATTTTCGAAATAGTTTGTAATAAATATAATAGCCTAAATTAAAGTAGCTATATTAATAGAATATAATTTTATATTTTCCAGGAAAAGTACCTAAAATTCATTTATGCGCATTATCAAATTTAATTTTGCAAAAATAATTTATTGGAAGTCAATATAATCTAAAACTATATATACAACTGATGTGTAGGTTTATTCTGACTTACCAAATCAGGAACTAAATAAAAAAATCTTACTGAACAAGGCTGTGCGATTAAACTCTAGTATATATTTTGTTGTAAATGTGTGTGCCATAAATAATTGATCTTACGTTGATTCATAGTTGCGTTATATTCATCTTCGTTTTAAACGATATAGATTGTTTATGCAGATGTTTTATTCCCATTTTATATTTTAAAAGACAAATTGTCAAATTTTGATTTTAGGCCAACTATTTATTGATGCGTGAGAAATTTAATACTTAAAAAATAGTAAATGTGTATATTTAAAATTATTTTCCTTTTTAATATGTCTCTTCGTGTTTAATAGTACCTTAACAGTAAGATACACCTAATTTATTTAGATAATATATCTTACTATGGATATTTAATTCTTTAAATTTAATTAACAATCAATATTTCTCTATAGATAAATAGGCCCACAATACTCAACAAAGTTATTTACTTAAACTTAATGGATTACATATATTTACACAATTACCATTTTGACCTTTAATACATCTACTGTTAACTGATTGACTGTTACTAATTAACTGTTTAATTTATAAATTAGTTTTTTTATCTATTTTTCTAGATCAACTTATATAAGTCTTAACTTTCATTTTAACCTTGTTATTTGAAAAATAGTTTAATCTTTTTCAAATGTACCTATCTGTTAAATTGTGACTAACATAATTTAAATCTGCATAGGCATCTATAAATGGTACATATTATTTATTAGTTGAAAAATAATTACTATTTAAACCTGTATAGTTTTATAAATAACATAACTAATATACTTTCTAATTTGACTACATAAAATAAACATATTTAACTTCACATTAGATTTCTACTTTTTAATCTAATTAGAGTGAAAATACTCAATAGAATCGATCACATAAATAAGGAAATAAATATTATTTTAAATGCCTGCTTGTCTGAGAATAAATATTCATACCTACTTGTAAACTTATTAATTTTTTGATCATAAAAATAACTACTTAGCGAGAACTATGTAATAAAGTTTTGAGGACGAATGTATTCTTAGTTTTCAAATAAAGGGTCAAAATTGTATGAACAGTAATAAATATATATCTGAATATTTTAAATCAGTTTTATAAACCAACAAATTAATTATTTTAAAAATTGTATCTGATTTGGGCCTATACTTTATTAATATTAAGTCATTTTCTAAGTTGTTAAGTATTGCTGAAGATGCTTTACTATATTATTTTTTGTTATTACTTTGGAAGTAAATTGTTTCAAATTATTTTTAAAAAATATGAAAAATCAACTTTTAAGGAATATAAAATAAATAAATAAATAACACTATTTTGTATACAAATAGTCAGCCAACTGTGAAACCTAATTTTAGGTTTAGTCGTTTAGGCCTTCTTATAAGAGGTTAACGTTAAATGTGATGAAAGTAAACAATTCGTAAATGTAGTTATTTGTTGTTGATAAATATATTTCTTCGATTCTTCATTCACAGATCAGTAACTTAGAGAATATTTTTTTTAAGTGTAATATTGTGTTCAAACATAATAGCAACCAACATACGTAAGAGAATTTGTCCTTTATAGAGATCAATAATATTAACATAAAATTCGAGCTTTGAATTACTTATCTATACTAAAAGTACTATACAAATATAAGTATACATTTTTTTCTATTCCTTTTCTCTTGCAGAAACTGTAAAATGTTGTCTAGATGACCTCAGATATTAGATAAAATATTTTGTGATTTGATAAGATATTGTATCTGTAATCAAAAGAATGTATTCCCGGGATTAGTGTTTTTTTTAACGCCTTTCCCATTGTTTATGTAATCTGAATAAGTTAAAAAAAAATTCAATTCCCGAGATAATAACTTTTGGTTGTTTCATTTTTTTTTTACAGTGTACATTAACGAATGTGTGAATGGTATAAAAATTTCACTATGTTTGGGAGCGATCGCTATTTAAATACTGTATTATAATAAAATAATTTAATGGCGAAAAACTGCGGTACTCTCAAACATTATGGATTTTTTTTATTAAATTATTTGTCGTGTTTGTAAAAAAAAATATTTTTTTCGGAAAAGGAAGAATTCAATATATTATAAATATTGTGTGTCTTGTCAAGTTGTATAAGCTATTTAATGAAAATACGTATAAATATATAAATAAAGTAGGGCCTATTGTTCAAAGCATTGAAAAGTACGCAGTCGTTAAAAGTGATTTTTAAACACAAAATTCTTTTCTAAGATAATCAAAATAAATAATTAAATGCCAATTTTTTATCTTTGGGCTTTATTGTAAAACAAAAGTAATTTGCATTAAGTCGAATTATTTGATCACTTGTGTGTAGTCATTGTAAAATAAAACCTTAAAGCAACAAAAAATATTTTACATTTCTATGAAACATACCAATCCAGAAGTTATTTTGAAAATTTTAACATAAAATAAAATCTTGTCTTGGCGGTATCGTGCGAAATTCTCACAGTTCCTCAAGTTATGTCTATAATAGCATCGCACGTTTCTGTCCAAATTAAAACAAAGCAAAAAACTAAAAAAACAACAACGGATCCTTGATTTTTACAAAAAATATATATATAAACTAAGAATCCATTCACAAATATACGTAAAAGTTAGGTATAAAATACATTCAATACAGAAAAAAAAAGTTTAAACAAAGAAAGCGTCCAAGACTGAAGGTTGTAAAACAAAGAAAACAATGATTTTTATCAGATTTTCAAACAACTTAAAACATTATATACGTAAAATATAAGTATTACTATGTGTTTTGTTTATTTGATGTGGCTTGAACATATTACATAGTTTTTTAAAAATAAACGTGTAAATAAAATATTCCTTGCTTATCAAGATAAACTCATAGTTTGAAAATTACTAAATTATTAAGATAATAGAGACGTAGGCCTACACCACATAATTGAATTTCAAAACTATTACCATTAACAAACAAAGAGACCTACACTTTTTCTTTTTTGTATTATATTGGAATAGTAGGTATATTATGAAGGCCTATCATACAAATAGCAAGCAAACAGGAATGCGTTTTCCCTTTACATCATTAATGCACTTGGTCACAATAGACAGGACTAAATGAAGTATTTTTAAACTTGGAAATCCATGTGGTTTTATATTTTTTTTTTTATTACCGCGTCTTACTACCCTTTCGGGTTATACTCTGTTTTACTTTCATTTATCTTGTGACCCAATTGTATAACTGACCTATTCTTACAAAGTTCTAGATAATATATTGAAAAAAAACTATGAATTTTCTATTGCAAAATTATTCTCCTTGAATCAATGTCGTTGAATACAAAACTATTTTTTTTAGTTGTTTTAAAATTTCTACCTAGATTAAATTTATAAACCTTTACAATAAGCTTCTTATGAAATATAAAGTCTTGTTTTTTTGTATATAAGGTTTTGTTGAGTGGTAATAATTTTGTGTCCATGTTAATTTCTAGTTGGGATCACACTAATTATCTATTTGTTGCTTATATAATTAGGGCTTAGCTGCGAAATAAGATTCAATATTTTAAAATAAATTAACACAGTCCCTTCTAGTGTCAATTAAGCCATAATATAACCTAAGTGATTAGAATGTAGCAGGCTACATTTTTGACCAGTAAACCATATTATTATCATGGAAATTTACTTATTTTGCGAGAGCAATTCATTGTATTTGGAAGCCTACTGTTGGTACATTTTACAGCAGATAATTCTTCATTTTTTTAAATATCGAAAGGAAAAATTAATTTAGTAAATTTAGGCTCTAAATAATTATTTAAATCAATACCAAATTACCTCGTAGTAACTAAATAGTTAGTTACATTAATCTTTGGTGTTATTGAAATTTGAAAAAAAAAAAAAAATAGTCATAATATTATATTAAATTGAAGATCACTACTTATACAATATTAACAAGTTGTTTATTCTCTTATAAATTTAAGAAACATATTGCACAATTTAAAAACAAATATATAATTAACGTGACTACAGCTAGAGCCATTCATACATATATAACGATTGATTGTTGATAACCATTGTTTGACACAGGCTATTTTATATTGTACTGAAAAACCTATAGTCCTATACATCTATTATTTCTAAATCGACTATTATTGATTTCTTTAGTAACAATAAGCTAGATCGGTAAATCAATACAAATTTATTGTTTAGGCCTATTTTATCTGACCCTATTGATTAATTTTTGGCTTATTTTAAATTCAAGTGCTCTTGATGTTGAATATCCCATATTTAGATATATTTTATGGTCTAGAACTTTCTTTTCTTTTCTTGTATAGATCAACTCATTGATTCAATCTGCAGTTAGAAAAAGCCTTTCCGCTTATTAAATAAGATAAACACAGTATACGAATGTTCTAGCCACATATTTTTGAATGCTTTTGTTTTCCTTTACAAGCAATAAATCATTTTAAAAAATGAAATAATACAAATCATTTTTAAAATACAAGTAAAAATATAGGTATACATAGCTTTCGACATACATAGTCTGTACATAAAAACCACTATAACTGAATTTATTTTTAATTTTGTGGTAGTCTCCTATTTCTTTACAAAATACACGTACCACTAGCGTTATTTCAATTAAAATCCTTTTATTAATATGTACATAAACTGAACAAACCATAGAGTTAAAATAAAAATATAATTAGACATTGATATACCTCAAATTTGTCACCGATCATTATTTCTTGTTATAGTTTAATTTCGTCATGGCGAACACATAGTTTCCGTCATTTATTAAGTGCAAAGTTTGTCCCTATTTTCCTCTCTTCTAGGTAGCTGTACCTAATTAAATCTTAGGATTAATACTCGTATAATTGTAGATGTCCCAGTCCAAAAAGAAAAACCATTATAATAATTATAATATCTAGTGTATTGTGAAAGCTGTCCAAATATGATAATGTGTTTGAAAAGCAACAAAAGTGGAAAACAATAAAAAATCGTGGTTGAATATAAAACTTTAAAATATATTTTTATTTTATTTTAAGAAATGAAGCATTGGCGCACCCAGTTGGCTAATGTGAAGATATTTTGAAAGTGTAGGGAACATTTTAATACCATGCTTACGATTTGATACTCTAAAGGTTAATTACATTAAAGTAGCACTTAAAATTTCCAATTGGGAAAAAGAAACGAAAAAAACTTTTTTTTTTTCAATATACGCTCCCATCTCTCTCTCAAATAAACTCTCTGGGTGCGCCACTGAAATGAGTTGTTTGTAAATTGAAGTCACTTAAAGGGTAGATAAAACTAATAGCAGTATGTATTATACCAGCACTATTTTTAACTAAGCTTATTATTCAGACTTGGCCTATTCTTCCAATTACCAATCTTAGAATTAATAGTTAATTTCATTAAACTCTATATAACATACTACCTTTTAAAAACTATTATTTTTGGTCGTAAAGATAAGGTTAAATAATAGAATACTTTTTATAAATTGATTTCAATTTACAACTAGCTTTAAATACCTTCACACCCACCATTAGTTTATTCAATATTAATATTTAATATTTACTTATATGTTAATGGACTGTCACAGTTAGGGTAAGCTTGGACTATTATATATATATATAATATACTTTATACTTATAAATATATATATATATATATATATTGCCTCGTAGTCCACCAAAACTACTTAAACCCACAATTGCTTTATTTGTGTTGAGTCACTTACTAGTTTTACCCTATTAAGGAATAACTAAATAAATAATTAGTTGTTAATTGAAAAGACTGATTTTTTAAGACTTGCCAAACTTAAACTAGTAAGTTAAGTAGGTCAACATTAAAATTGGTTTATATGCTTGGGAACTTCCCAAATTATGATATTAACGTACTTAGTAGTTTAAAAATGAAATTTAGGTTTATTAATTCTATATAAATTTACAGAAGTTTAAATATAGTTATCCACTTGCAAATAGACTATTTAAATATAGGGCTTAATTTATTAGTCAAAATAGCTGAATATTAGATTAAACAAAACTATTTACCAAATTACATAAGTTTATTTGAGTTTCATTAAATCACATAACTAATATCATTGTTTGACTACACACATAATTTGTACTTATACGGTACCCTATTAATTTTGAACACTGAAATATTATATATTTTTTTTAAAATAACTTTTATACATTAATGTAAAAAACATCATTCAGAACATCAACGATTGTATGAGTCAAATAGATCACTCTTGTTTACAGCACTCTACTCAAGTATTCTTTCGTTTGCTTCACACGTGGGAGACACGTGCTTCTAGTTATATTATAACAATTCCAACAACATTTCATAAAGCCCGCGTCCCAAGTCACAAGTCAGGGTGAAAAAATATATATATATACTCTGGAACGTAACGTTTTCATAGCATCACGATCATCTAAAAATCCAAGATGGCTTCCGTCCTGAGAACGTATTATTATTGGCTAATACAGCGCCTACTAACTCCGCCTTAGTCGGTGCCGCTTGACAAGATGATTTATAGTAGCGTGGCTCCTGCCATGAAAAGCTTTGAGTGTCAAATAATGTTCGTAGGCAGAGAGAAACAGTCACGGTGCTAGAAGATAGAAGGAGAAAGAGGAAGTGTTTGAGGGGTGGTGGAGAGAAACTATGGAGCTGCTATCTAGTTGAAGGGCTTGGAACTAGATGGTAAAGAAACCTTGTGTGGGGTTAGACATGAAAAGAGCGTTCGAGGGGAATAGGGAAAAGAGAGAGAGAGAGAAAGAGATGATACATAAAAAAAAATCGACCAAACAACGAAATGGCCATTTAAAATGGCTGTGAAGTGTTTTGTTTAGGGAAAAAAGAAGAGGATGATTTAAGTTTACGGCTTGGGCTACTGAGGTTTTTACTAGGTGCTTACATTTTTATGACCGGTCATAAACATGCTGGTAGTTGTGTTAAAAGGATGATGAAGGGGGGAACGAACCAAGAGGGAAAGAAGGGGAGGGAATAATGGCGTTTTAAACGGTCGTTTAAATATGTTGGCACGCGACTCTAATAAACTATCGACTTGTGGTGTTTTAAGTAGGATGTTGGAAGGGTAAGGGGGGGAAGGGGGGATGTGTTATCACTTTCTAAAAGTGTTCGGAGCTTCCCTTACATGTTAGATTGTTTTGTAAGTCTCATGACTTCTCAAAGCTTGCACTATGTACTACTTGAGAGACACAAACTTCATTATTCCGTGGTTCTTCTATATCTAGTATTTTTAATATTAAATTCTAGTCAATAAAATGTTTGGTCTTCGCGGGATGGTGATATTTGGGAAGGGCTTTTAGCGACGTCTGTTTTGTTTTGTTTTTTGTTTGAATGAAGCTTCGACCAAACGACACACCTGTTAACAAGAATGATTGAACGCGAGTTAAATGAGTGGAGAAATGAAATTAAATGGATGAAGAAGTGTTGAAGGACGAGTTCTCCCGTTGTTCCACCTTTGTAACTACCTGTCATGCCAATTAAGCTTTAACATATAATTCCTTGTCTCGGTTAACGGGAAAGAGTACTACGCGTGATTTATTTTCAACTGTGCAAAGTACGTCTGGGACTCAACACGCTTCGGACTTTCTTATTTAAGACTTAAGCTCAACTTGTTTAACTTTCTGTGAAGAATAGATACATCGATAGGAAGTTTCTTAAGGCCGGTACACACAGAACGCTAAGCTAAGCCAAGCTAAGATATGCCTTGCTATGCTGCGCTATGTTTTTTACGATTGCTGGCCGGGCGATTTTTCCATCTATCTTGAGCCATCTTACGTTGCGCATGCGTATAGCGCAGCTTGGGATCCCTGTTGAACAGACGCAGTGCTGGTTAGGCGAAAATAACCAAAGAAGTGTTGAAGTTTTGTTTTCAGTTTGTTTCACATGTATTGAAGTAATATTCTATTTAGGTTTCATATTTAGTAAAGATTTTTATATTAAAATTGAAGCGTTAATTGAAAAAGTCAAACCACTACCTACTAAATTTTCTTCACCTTCCAAAACTGCTAACAGCACTTCACTAAATCATTTCCCGCACCTGGTTGGGATTCGAACTTCAACCTCTCATCACTGCCAATCCAGTCTGTTGAGAGACAATGGGCCAGTTTCTTGTCAGATGTGGGGCGCTATACCAAATACCCGAACGCGAATGGAATGGGCCAGTTTCGCGTATGAAAGACCGTGTGTGAGGGTGTGGCCATGAGTTTAGTTGAAGGAAACTTATCCTCCAGTTCAGTGGTAAGGTGGGGGCTTACATCACGTCCAGGCTCGAGCCACGATAGTTTAGTATCAACGCGTTTGACTGGTGGAGGTAAGGACCGGGCTCTATTACAGGTGGGCTGAACTTAAGTCGTATTTACTTACACATTGTAATTATAAATGTGGTAAGGCCTACATGAATCGTCCGCGTGTACTAATCGTACATCCTTTCCATGGAGGTTCTTTTCATATCCCGATGGGATGAGTTGGTGGTGATAGAGAGTAGGAGGTTGTGGAACCATTGGAAACATAAGGTACGGCAGAAGGGAGCGCGAGTAATTTTACAGTTTTTAGAGCATTTAAATTTCTTTGGCCAAAATAAATCAAATATTTCTCCAGTAGCAACATAGAATGGAATTCCATGACACCCTTGACAGATATTGAAGATCTGTCAAGGGTGTCAAAACTTAAAAACTTTTGAAACTTAAAAAGTTTTGAGAAAATTCCAGGACACCCTTGACAGATATTCAAGATCTGTTGATTTTAGCATGTGCAGAAAACTAAACTCTATGTTGCTACTGGAGATATATTTGATTTATTTTTGCAAAAAAAAAGATACTAGTCTATAAAAACTGTAGAACTACTTGCGCTTCCTTCTCTTGTACCTTAAACAATAAAGCCTAATTAATCAAAATCTGGTGAACGTTGGGGTGGATCCCCTTTCGGAAAAACTACCCAAGGTACTAGCTGGAAATCGAGCCCGGGATCCCTAAGCTAGTAGCTGGGTGTACTGTTCCCTACATCACAGGGACGGTTGGCTATTACATCAAATACTAACCTGGGTTGTTGTACTTGCCGAGTCGTGTCATGGAGTGTTGCCATGTTATACAGATTGTGTCAAAACTGTATCTGTGATTATGTTCTCACCCCATCTGGGAATGCGTTTCTATTGATACCTGACCAATGAATGTTCTGCTGTATGATGAGATCAATTCACCAACTCTGCTTACCTTCGCAACACTCCACGGCACGGCACTGTCTCCTATAAGTCATGTCCTAGTACGGCACTTTCATTAAAACTAGTAGGACTAATTCCTTCATTCAAACGTGAAATGAAACAATTTACATTTATGGTATTATGGAAAATGTGATCAGTTATAATAAAGAAGAATATTAAATGATTGATTTAATTTTCTAGCATTTATTTACTTCTGGATTCATTTATTGAAACAATTCTTTTAAAAAAAGCTAGAAAGTACCAAAAAAAAAGGTACTATACATGCTTTACTTCCTGTTATGTAGAAAAACTCATTTCTACGGGGGTTTTTTTGCAATAAACAAAAATACCACTTTTTTTTTTTGGTAAATTGTTTCTAATAGAAGTTTTGTTATCAGCACTTATATAAAAAAATCCTTTTTCTTTTTTTAAAAAAAAGCTCTTTTGCCCAACGGGTGAAAGCTGAGGGTAAAAGCATATATATATATATATATAAAAAAAGAAACCTGCGTGGTTGATATCGAAAGGGCATCACCATATATCTGTAGCATGCTGGCGTTGAATGGAACACAATTTATGAGCGTCTCTTATATCACTTCCGCTTGGCCGAGTCTTTTGATGAACTCGTGGTGATGGTGGTGGGGGAGACTGTTATAAACCTCCCCACTCCCACCCCTCCTTTTCAATTTCCTCACATATATCATACATTTCAGAGCTCTGTGTGCGCGGGCCAGTTCTATCTCGCTTGGTGCTGAAATCAATTTTTTTTCCCCCTTCCTTCCGTTCAACGCTGATATTTTCTTGGAGACATTTCTTTTTTTTT
>CABFWO010000001.1:715952-744873 GCA_902155825.1 Timema genevievae | reverse complement strand
CTGTGCTTACAATCTCACAAGCCCTATCAAAAGAAAGGTTTTCACTAACAAATAAGGCAAAGATATGAGATCTCTCGCAATAGACTGATTTGCTGTGATGGGGAGATTGGGGTTCAAATCAGAGTCCTATGTGCTTGGGGAGATTTTCCTAAATTGTTTCCCACTCTCTTTCAACGTGGATGCGGGTAGACTACCTCTAAAATACTCCCTTTATCATCCCTACCCCATTAGAGTAATTATCATATTATATACGTTCAGCTTGAACAGGCAGTAAGGTGCAATGATAAAAAAATAGAAAAAAATACTCATGAACTTGTCTGACAGCCATCAAAAGCTAGATCTACTTTCCATACGTCAAGTCATGCTATCCGCGGCTATCACTTTTGATACATATAAAACAACACTTATTATAGGCCTATAGTAAAATATCATCAATGTTAATAGCAAAAATGTTGTATTTTATAATAAAAGTTTCTTCCTAGCAAAATAATACAATATTTTTTACCATGTTTGGCTTTAACATTTTGTAGGTAGATAACCATTGCTTTTGTTTCGGTTTCTAAAATAAAACATTCAACTAATTTCTACCTAATATTATTCGGGTACATTAATTTGACTATTTTTTATCAGTGGTAAGTCTATTGTTTATAGACTGACAATAAAGGCCTTCTTTTAGTTTCATAAAAAAATTAATACAAATATATTATAGGCCTATTTAACCATGTCTTAATACCTGTCCGGCCTATCTGTATTTACTGAGATGTGAATCATTTTGGGTGAAAGAAAGATTGTCACACTTTGCCCACGAGAAGTTATTAATTTTTGATCAAATCAAGTTTTAAGGCTAGGAAGATATTAATATAAAACTCTCTATTAGAGGTTTTAGGTTAAACCATTATTTAAATGTAACTTAATAAGTTTGATAGAAGTAAAAATATTTGTACACAGAGGCACAAACTCTGTGGGTTTTTCTTGCAGCTACAGTTTATAAAAAGATTTCTCACACAGCATTGAAACATACATTTTATAGTAGGTAATAGACTTTTAAAAAACTATGTTCTTAATTAAAGAGATATTTATTTTAATAATATAATTATTAAGCTACAATAAAAATAGATTTCAATAATCATGAACTTATTTTGTACATTGAAAAATCGAAAGATTTAAGCTATGAAGAAATATAAATTAAAACATGAGAATCTCAAAAAAACCTTTATTTTTTTCTCTTGAGTTTTTTATTTTAAAATTTATCGCAATAGGATTGCGTGTTGAAAACTCTTTGAACGAGCAAAAGAGAACTAGTGTCTATTAAATAGCACTTTATAAAGCCGGTTGCAAGGCTTGCGAAGGTGTAAGTGAGGGATCTCCATAGAAAACACTTATTTCGCGATATTTTATGTTAGGTTGGGATAGGGCGTCAGAGAGGGAGTGAGGGGTCCCCTTCTCCCCCGTCCCCCCCCCCCTAAACCACCGCGTGGAGCGAGCAAGGCTCGGCATTTCGTGGCTCTACTGGGGTAGGATGCCTGCTTCAGGCACATAAATCAATAATATCTGCCTCTGAACTTTGGCGCAACAAGCACTTATCTTACAACTTTGTAATTACACTTTTTAAATAAACTCTTACATCAAGCTATCTTAAACTTGGTCAAAAACCCTAAAATATTAAGCGTTGATACATATTAATAAAAATAAAAACAAGACCAAGGAATTTATGTAATCACGTTAAGAGTGTGAATATATAAAAAATTGATAGTAGGCCATCCTTCTGTTTCTGGAATCAAACCAGGTTCCTTTGACTGGGTTATCCTCCTACTTGACCAGTTGTCTACGGGATATTGTTGTAACTTAATCAACACCTTGTTTTTTTACAAGTAACCTCGTAAAAAAATACCTTTATTTTGTTCTACGTGAAAAATAGCAAAACGTCAAATATAGTAAAGAAACATTAACAATAAAAATTATAATTAGACCTAAAATATGATAAAATAGACATGCATTTAGATATAATCATCTAAATTTAGTTTTATGATATTATTTTATAAATCTACGCAGTATTTTTATAATATATTTTATTTACATGGATGTACTATTTCCCTTTAATATCTCCATATCTTAGTTTCTTTTTAGCACCTCATCATACCACCTATTCGGTTTATAGGCTTATGTACTAATTACTCTAATTTAATGGGGATGAGGATGGTTGAATTTAGAGGAAGTATATCCGAATTTGCGTAGAAGGAGAGTGTAAAACTATTTAGTTAAAAGTTAAAACCCCCATCAATACACCCGACCGGGATCAAATCGCAGTCTCTGTCATCAGCAATCTAATATATTGCGAGATTGACGCTCTAGACCATGGGGCCAACGAAACAGGTGCTAATGTAATGATTGGGATTATGTAGGTTTTACGTCATTTTACAAACATATTATACAGGGTGGGGCCGAAACAATTAAATGATTAGTAACTTGGAAACCAACACTTTAATGAAAAGTAGATATTCACTAGCTAAATAAAAGCAAACTACATACTACAATTTTTCATTTTTGGGAGATAGTGTCACTCAGGTGAGCACCGGAAGTCAGGCAAACCTCAGCACGTTGTACATCACTTTCCTCAGAATAGAGCGTCTACTCGTCGCCCCACCCTGTACTAAAGTGCTTTGTAATATATGTGTTTGATTTTTATTGAAAATTAAATTTAACAATAAGTTTAATTTGTTGAAACATATTCTTTAGTAGAGAATCTACTCCCCATGTTTGATACATTATAATATAAAAACGATGTTAACTTGTCCCACTCTCATCCCAAGCGTCCGGCGAACTCTCTCCATCTTTATCCCACTACCATACGGTACGGATCTCTTCTCTCTTTCCCACCGCTGGTCGGTCTGTTGTAAACTTGAAAGTGGGGGGGAATTGGGGAGTTATGTTAAGGGTCGAAGCCGGGAAGGACAGCGTCACGGTTTTACGCTAGGGGCCATTTCCACACACCGACCAACCTAACTAACTAACAAGGGAAATTAAAATACACGCCAAATTGTTGCTAACTCCCTAACTTCACCCTCCTCAAACCCCTCAAAACACCCCCTCGCCACTACAGCCAGTTTTACCACTGCCCTCTTCTCTTTAGAGTAGACTGAACAAGAGCTTCACATTATACAAAGGAAGAGGAATGCAATAGTAGGGAAGTCTAGGCTATATTCTTGAACTTGGGTTAAAAAAATTCTTCTTTTTACTTTCTCATTTTGAGAAAGTATTGTAATCGTTATCTATTCCACCTTGAGACTATGATGAACCTTGATGCTTTGTATGCCTCCAAACCTAAAAACATCGGGTCCTAAAATTATGTGTGTACCTGGGACTAGAGCCTAAACAGTTTAATAGATTTGATATTTAGATGTTATACGGGGTAATAACTAAGGGCGTTTTATTTATATACCAGTCCTAAAATTAATAATTGTAGTCTATTAATGATAATTGATTTTGGAAAACTCAATTTTTTTAAAAAATGTTTTAATTATTTTTTAAATATTTATCTAAGGAATATGTATTTGACATGCAAAAGGACATTGTGTACTTTTTTTTGGGGGGGGGAGTAAAGTGGGAGGATTTTTTTTTAAAAAGAAGTTAATCGAAGATAGGACCTATCTTTTAATCAAATTTCGTCACATACAATATACCATGTTAGGTTGTGTCGAACTATTTATTTAATGATTGGGGTAAGGGATATTTGACGTTTACTTTCTGAAAAATACCAATTGTCTATTGATGTGACTTATAAACTAACTTTACCTAGACCACTATGGCTACGGGCTTATGAATAGATAACCGGTCTCGTGGTATTGTGAACGCTTAACTAGAGGTCCCGGGCTCAATTCCCGGCTGGTACTGGGGAATTTTACACGAAAGGGGAATAATTCCCATAGTCACCAGGGTTTGGTTAGTTAAGGTTAAGTTAGGTTAAGATCTTCATTGGTTCCACTCTCTTATATCATTCACTATCATCGCCATCATCACCTAATCTCATCGGGACATGAAAAGAGCCTCAATGAAAAGAATATACGATTAGTACATTCGGCCGTCCTCCGGGAAACGGTACATTAGTACTGGCTAATCTTTCTGCAATCTAAGTTACAAATTGATGTAACCCAGACACGCCATTATTATTATGAATATATTTGTTAGTTCCATCCAGCATTAAACTAGAGTCTCCTGTACTTATTTAAGAGCTCTCTAACCAATTAACCACGGAGGCGGACCTTTGTACTACCCGCACAGATGAGCCCACCATATAATCCTAAATGTAAAGATCGTTTGATTGAAGTTTATGATTATGAGGAGATCTACATTCTGTCTTCCTCACTCCTGCCACTATATTGTAACTAGTGTGTATAGGTATAGCTCGAACAAATGAGACGCTCTGAAATAAAAACCATACGTATTAAATAACAATTATGTGTTTTATGATATCAACTAATCTAATCATATTGAAATTTTTATGTATCGTATAATGATACTACATATTTTTTTAAATAAGCATAGTCAATTCTTCATTACTTAGTAATATTAACTTTAAATAGCCATATAATGTGTTTATATTAAACCATAACTATAAATTTACATACTACATTTAAATTGTTGACACGACTTAATGAGTGTATAGCAATCTTAATAGCCCAGTAAAAACTTTATCACTCACTTACTACAATGTATCAAGTTATTGAAAACAACATTATTTTTGTCAAGTAAATTGTTCATGAAAAAAATATAATATATATTGAAGAGTTAACAAATAAAAAATTGTGGTTTCATATTTATAACCTGTTTAAAATAGGTTTGCCATCTACTAAATCATTCCTTATTTTATCTATTTGTATTCTACTCACTCTTATAATAGAAATCGTTCTGTTAGAACACTTTTTTTATCTTACTTTGGTAGAATTGACAGGTTTCATCGAGGTTAATTGAAATGTATAATCATTTATTTTTCAAGACGTTTAATATTTGTTTTTTACTAAAAAAAAATCCTAACACATTATTATGCCCAGTCACGTGTTTGGGATTCATTAGAACGCAAAGAGTGGCATGATTGAGAGATTTTAAAAATGTTTATCTAGTTAAAACTTCAGGTCTCTCATAATAAAGAGTTTTTATCTGATGGATTTGTATACAATTTTCGTTTGGTAGTCGAAACATATAAAACTCATTTTTATTCATACAAGTAAGCTCTTTAACTCACTTTGACAACAAGTGTCAAGTTAAACTTTCATACTTTATTTTATTTTTACGTAAACTCTGTTTAATTAATATGCTTGAATCTTTGGTGAGGAGAATAAATGCTGGGATTTTTATTTTAATTGAATGGTTTTCTGGGGAACACTTTTCCTTCAATTTTCTTCAGAATACAATGTTTATAATGTAATTATAAATGGGCCTTTAATTTGGCTACGCGTTAAACACATTTTAGTGTGACAAAGTTTAGCTACTCTATCTTATAAACTTACTAAACAAGCAAGACTTTAGTATTAATTAACGAGAGTTCAAGTAAGTTCACTCAATTTAAAACACGTTTGAAATAAACTTGAAGATGACTAAGTGATTAAACCAAAATTAAATTGAAATCATCTGCCTTAAAAAGCTTTACATACACCATACATTAGCTGAAAATACTATCAACACTTATTTAAATTTAATTAAGTGTAATTCCATTAATGTGATATTTGCCTCTATAAATCATTACAGTAACCGTATCATAATAATGATTTGCATTTGTTACATATCAACTTATTATGACTATTATTAGGTGTTCTGTCTTACGACATATATATTTCTGTTGTCAGTGAACTTAGACTGCCAACGCGTTCTGCCTTCTGCCTCCTCGTTCAGCTAATAGAATATTCTTCTTTCCTTCAATTCATACAATATTCGAATCCTCCTCCTTCCTTTAATTCATATTAATCATATTAACAAAGAAATGCTACTCAGCCAGATTAAATCAAGTCTCAACATTGAATAAAATTTCTTAAGCAAGGCCGTGTTTGGCAACAAGCTCTTTGCATAAGTTATAGCTTACTAAAATATACAATGTGATAACAGTGTAGTTCTTTAGGAAATTGTATTTCACATATAAAATAGGTATGGAATAGCAACTTAAACATAATGTTGATTATAGTAAGAATGTCAAGGATGGAGTCTTGTTTCTTACTCTGGGATTCGGATAGTGAGGCCCGGATTAAATCCTTACTGAGGTGACTCTAGATGGATTTGAAAAAAAAAAATAGTTAGTTTTGTGTTATGTTTACAACCGCATCTTTCTACCCTTAACAAGAGACTAGGGGTGATGAAGGTTAACCTAAAGAATTAATGTGCTCACATTCACTAAGGTGTAAAATGATAGAAATTAAAAAAAATCCTCATTAGTTTGACCTTAAGAGAAAATTTACCGGCATTTGCTAAGGTGTATAGTGAAAAACATTTAAAAAAATCCCTATCAATATATTCAGCATGAATTCAAACCACTGATTCCCCGTAGCTCACACAATAGCTTCTAGATGAGTTTGACGTTTGGTCCGCGTGTACCACGATGTGGAGTTTATCCAGTTTCTTAAGGTGGCCATTTAGGAAATACGAATTAAGGACAATATTTTTGCACTTTTTGTGTCAAAACATATTTTTGGATGAAAAATCATATTTCTTAGCACCACGTTTTACTAACCATACGGGCTATACGCTTCCTACAAATTACGCTAATAAGCTAGGCATGAGGCAGGTTGAATTTACAGGATATGTACTTGCATTTGCGTGGAGATAGAAGGAAAATATATTCTCAATACAACCAACTGGGATCGAACCACGATATCCCCGTCATCGCCAGTCTAGTCTATTACAAGATTAGCGCCTTGGACCATGCGGCCACCGAAGAGTATATCAAACAAATCTTGAGTTGAATCATAGAGTTTAATTTTTTTCACATGGAAACCTCAGTAGTTCTTGAATATCCATCAAGGGTGTCCTGGAATTTAATAACAGCTTCATTTAAAAAGTTTGTCATCTAATACTATGCTCATGACAGATATTCAAGAACTATTGATATCACCACGTGAAGAAAATTAAATTCTTATGTTTCTGCTGAAGCAACATTTTATTTATTTTGACCAAAAAAGGGTTTTGCTATAAAATTGCAAAAACATTCGCCTTTTATCGCTTTCCCTACATTCCCACCTTAAAGGAGAAATGTTGTGTATTTACTTAGAATTGTTCCTCCTCCTGTGAACCTAGATTATTTAGTGTCTAGTGTTTACTAAGACAAGTGACACTAAAGGAAATGAGGACACCAAGTGACCGTTTTCTTTCCATCGCTACCAGCATGCGTCGCAACTATGACCCAAAGACAGAAAATCTCGCAGAAAGTGGGGGTGAGTGGAGGAGAAAATAGATTTTTTTTTTTTGGTGGAAGCCATGCTTGTTTAGGGCGGAGGGAAAACTCAAAGAGTATACCCTCCAAAGAGGGGGGCCTACTCGCCCCTCCTTCTTCACTTAGTCCCTGTCAAAGTGGGGCAACCCCCCTGGATGTGGTCCGCCCCCGGGCCTTGGCTGCCCCGGCACGTGATTGGTGGGAAAGGCCCGTGACATCACGCGCTCATTTCGAATATGATAAGCAGGAAAAATTGTGGTCATCTATTAGAAGCGACGTAAGTTTCAAGAAGGGGGGGAAAAAGAGAGAGAGAAAAGGAGTGGGTTAGTGAACGTGTTAAGTCGCTACTGCCATCTATTCGACAGTACTCGGAACTAAAAAGGGTTGGGTGGGGAAATATTGAGGGCTGTTTTAAATTTAATTGATGTCCTCGCCCCCTCCCCAATTTCCAGCCCCCACCTCTATTCATGTTTTTTTTTAGTTCAATCATGATACATATTTGATAAAATGTTACAGAGTAAATTAAGACCTCTATCTAATTTCACCTGTCAAACGTGTCGCTTTTGTTATCATGCAGATCTTAATTCAGCTAAAAGGTTTTAGAAGTGAATTTTTCTTAACTAAAAATCTTTTAAGAACCCTCTATATAGTCTACCTTATATTCACAATTAGCTGTGTGGCTTAAAGTCTTTAAAATTTAATCGCACTCGGTTGACTTTAAAGGGTAGATCAGAATTCATGAGGTGCACCTAGGATTATTTATCCATCCTCCTGCCAACCTTAATCAGCCTGTAGCTTTCAATAAGTGTTAAGTTAACATTATATACTGTAATGACAGTAAGAGGGGGAAAACACACTTCATATACTTCATAGATTGCGACTAAAACCAATATAATATCTATTATTTGTTCATCCTAACCTGAGATCGGAAATAAACAAACATTCCCATATCACTACGCGAAGGACATGCATGATTGGTGGAACATCAGTGCAATATTTTTAAAAGGCGCGACCATGTATAGTCAGTATCATATCAAAGTAGGTCACTACTAATGTTTGTATTTTTTTAAATACGTTTAAATTTCCTGTCTTATGTTTAACAAAACTCGGGCCAACTTCAGCAAACGCCCTAAATAGACGGGAAGCACTCAACAGTCACAACCGTCACTTTAACACTGCCGAAATGAACTGTCGACTGATAGTTGCTGACTTGACGTTAACATGTGATAGGAACTGTACCAAGGGGTCCCTAAACGCAGAGTCAGGAGTTTGTTAGTATTCGAAAAGCGCTTGCAAAGCTTTAAGTATAGCTTCAAAATCAAATTAAGGGATACTTTTAGTTAAAATAATTTTCTAATGTTATTTTAAAACAAGTTTAATACAAAACAAAACAGGGACTATTTAGTGAAAGGATATCATTGAAGTCCGTTCCACGTGGCTTTGTTTTCATCAGGCCTCAGCTTAGGGTGAATCAATAATAGACCATGATGACACTTATTTTTAAGGGCGACGCTACTTGAAGGGGCATATCATAGCTCCGTGGTATTAAAAAAAAGAGTGGCAGCTATACATTTTTAAAACCACTTAATCATTACTTAATTGTTTCAAGTTTTCGTGTGATTATCATTTAAAAAATTAATTTATTTGAGGACGGTTTGACTTTTAACCATCAACCTTAGTTTCATAATTTCAATATTTCACATAAAACGTCACTGAGACAACCCAGTTCTACGTTTCCAAATATTTTTAAAAAGAAAAGTATGGACTACAACTTAAAACTTTCGGTTTTAATAACACAAGGAAAGGTTGAAACATGTCACTTCCATACTTGTGTGAGATATATTTTTAAATAACAAATCACATAATAAATAAAGCGGGGTTTCTGAACCTATCAATACATCTCATCAAGTTTATTAGTAGTAGCCCCCTTATTTTCAAGAGCTCCTTTTGGGTCATATTACATTTTATTAACTTTTTTTCTTCACATCAGTTGAAGTACCTTAAACTGGCTTTAAAATGGAATGATTCAGACATGGGCAAGATTATTAAGGCATCATGAGCTAGACACTGTCCATCTTATCCAAGACAAACTTTAATTTGTATCACTGAGGGAATAACATATTTATACTGGCTGCAGAAAAACAAATTTAATGCAAGGAATAAGATTAAACTCTATTAATTGCCCTTCCATAGGCTAATGGGCTATTTTATTCGTACCAATTGCCTGTATAAATCATGATTAAACTATTTTAACTATCTAAGTTTTCTTTGCTAATGTTAACAAATTTACCAAGAGGCAAACCATTTTGTGATTAAAGGCACTGAAATTCACATACGTTTGTTTAGTGGCACAGTTAAAAACTTTGCGAGTTTTTGAGTTGTTAGTGAGACTAGCATATTGGTAAAATATTTCTGGTGATCTATGCCTAGATTAGGATATATTTATTGATTTACATCAAAGATAATTTTCACTAGTAGGCTTATAAAGATCGCCACGTTTTAACATGTTTATTTAATTCAAGGACATGGAATGAAAATTTTAGTAGAACGTTGAAGTAATATGTCGATGTCGTTTTTATATATTACTTTATATAGGGGTCTTTTGTGGGGAAGGGTAAAGTCTATGAATGTATTTATGTGTATTGTGGGGTGGCTTTTAAGATAAAATGTACAGAATTAAACGTGATCATTGAATATTAAAAATATTAAGGATTAATAATCAAACATTCTTGATATGTTACACACTCTAGTATAACTTTAAACACTAGTGCTCTGCTTTTGAATGATTAATACTTAGGCCTACCTTATTTACTTTTTTTTAGCCCCACTATAAAAGTCCAACTACTCTATGCTTATGACGCAAGGAGCAGAAACATACTCAAATTAATGTGTATCTATATCTATTTTTTACTAGTTGAAATATAATTTTTGTTATGTAATGAGTTATAGGGGAAAAACACATATTTTGTTAAAATCATAGTTTGGTTCTAGCTACAAATATTCTTATTCAATTTTGTTTTTAGTACACGTTTCGATGCATTCATTTTTTAAATAATTGGTTTAATTAAAGGTTATTTCAAATCATTTTCATCCCATTTTTTTCCTCTTGAAATGCGGTTAGGGTTTCGTCAATTGGATAACCTTTCATTTGTTTTTCTTTCTTTTACATGTTTAGAGAAATAAAAAGAATAATCGTTTACTTTTATGAGCATCTCATGCATTATTCCAAGATTTATTACAAAGCAGAGGCATAGCTAGATTGTGTGTTTTGTTTCTTCTTTAAGATGAATTGATAAGTTGATAGCTCTGCTACGTTGTGTTATTTTAATAAGTTAAGGTACACCTATTAATGAATGCTAGACCCACCTTTTTATGCGGTGTTACAAATTAACGTTGTTTGCCTAATGCGATTATAATAGAAGAAATGCTATTTTTCATCTTAACAAATAAAAAAGTACTCACAGTGAATGTTCTCCTACATTGTATTTCTTTATCTTATTAAAAAGTAAAGGCATTTTAAGTTGTAAGAAATGCTTTCAGGGCCAAGAATAATGTAACAATAATAGTTTGGCTTAAATATAACATTTTGAGTGCAATGTTAATTGATTAGTAAGGAATAACTTAAATAAAAATTATTTTATCATTGGGATAAGGTAGAAAAACGAATAATAGGTAAAAGTAGAGGTTTTTTTAAGTTAGGCCTAATAAAGTTTTCATTTAACCTAATTTTCGATCCAATTGATACCAAACGATACACTCGGGCAGTTTTTGTAACAAACAAAACATTTAAAGCCCCCAAAAAAGCTATGAATTTTAAAATATTTTAAATATATATCTAATTGAGATTTTTTTAAAATATCTTAATTTTAATAGGGCCCATAAGCTTTATGATATTCTAGTATAATATGTTGATTCATTTTAATTGTCTTATATAAACGGATACAATTATTTTTTATTTAAAAATAGATAAAATTCTAAATTACCACGATTTATACCTTAAATTTAAAACTTAAATTAAAGCAGTATACATTATAGCGGTGAAGATGGATAAATGTATGCACAAATGAATAAATATATAAAATATACATCACTTTAGATCGAACCATAATCCCCAATAGTGGAACTTTAAACCCTCAAACACGTGGATCGTCTAAATGTTTCCAAATAGGTTTTGTTTACAACAGTTTTAATCTAGAATGACGTTTTTTTTATTTATCATTGGTTTGAGATATTAGGACTATAAATTATTTTTAAAAGAAAAACAACTACTAAAAAAAATCGTTTTAATAAGACACATATCCTTACATGACGTTGCAAATTTATGTTCGGTTTCTGTAACATTTTTGACATCCAAGATTCGTACGTTAAGAGCAGTAGATCCGTTACACATTAAATTACAGTGAAAGGTAATGGGGTTGAAATATCGCCGCGCATACGTTTGAGAAAGAAAATGGCTTCTATATGGTTCACTAACTCTGTAGCTACTCCGTCTTCTTTTTCTTCAGACTTCTT
Source organism: Timema genevievae (assembly GCA_902155825.1). NCBI lineage: Eukaryota > Metazoa > Arthropoda > Insecta > Phasmatodea > Timematidae > Timema > Timema genevievae. The sequence goes on along the minus strand of CABFWO010000001.1, from coordinate 732,947 downwards.
GACTGGTCCTCTTGCTTCATTGCTTGCCAACATATTATTATAGATTATATTTCCATTTCTCTTCGGTAGGATTTGATAAGAATGTGTGAAAAATAAAATGGGTGCATGTTGAACTCTTTTAGGGGTGCTGGTTGAGGGGAATTAAATCATTGCAAGGATATTCTTTATGAAATATGAAGTCTTGAGTAATATTCTGGTTTGAAAGGCTGTTTTAGAAAACACAAATTTGATTTTTGTGGCCAACATTGATCATAATTCACTATAATATTATTATATTTTATAGGTATTGATAGTATATATATATATATATATAAATTTAAAACATCTTATCACATGATTTGATATTTTGAATATTTGAAAATAGCTTTATTAACAGATTCCTAACTTACCTTATGGAATTTTAACTCGAGATTTCATTGAAACACATATAAAAGTAGGCCACCTATCCCTATCCTGAGTTAGTTTTATCCAGCCCACCTCACTACACCCTATCTCTTTCAGGTTCATTATAATTTTATCCTCCCATCTGCGTCTAGGTCTTCTCATTGGGTTTATCAGTCAATACCCCTATTAAGATTCTAGTTTCTTCCATTCACCCTGCATGTCCTTCCCACTGTAATCTACGAAACTTGATTATTCTAAAAAGTATTGTGTTGAATACAGAGTATGTAACTCATCATTATTCAATCACCTTCACTCCCCAGTATCGTCACCATTTTTTGGAAAAAAATATCTTCCTAAGCAACTTGTTTTCGAACACCCTAAATTTCTTTTTGTCATATAAGCTAGGAAATTCCTTCTATATAAACATTTATTTCATAGGCCTATAATCATATTTCAGCTCATTATGTTCTACAGCTGTCACGTTTATCCAATGTTGAGATTTAAAAAAAATTAAGGCTCTTAATTTTGCCACTATTTTATGATTCCACATTTATAAAAGTTATGATACTTAATTGAATAAATACATATTTTATTGATAGTAATTTATATCCTGCTAGCAGAAGTCTATAGCCTATGATGATTTATAATATAATATAATAACATTTCTTACCAAATCTATCACTGTAAATATTATAGATTCAGTATTTAATAGCTTTCGCAAACCCAATGATCAATAAAACATAAGCCTATAGGTTTTACTTATAATATCCATTAATTAAAAATAATCGCATATATACTTCATCAGATTTACCCATAGTATAATATATTTTTATATATATAGTTTACAATAATTAATGAATGCAGGGACGCCTATTAGGACAGGGTTGCAGATGTAAATGAAAAGTGGTTGGGGTCTCTAAAAGGAGATCTTAAACTGAAGAGTTCCACAAAAATCACAAAACATCTGAACTGTCATTTTACTTAAAAGACAAATCCTGTGTTTTGTCATGAACAAAAAAAAGAAGACTTGATTGGTTTGGTTTTTCGCCTGGGTACAACGATTATTTCCTGTTAATTTTGCTAATACAATCCAACAAAATCACATAGTAAGAATAAAAAATAATATTTCATTCAGGGTTACTAGAAAATAGTAACGAAAGCATTGACTTTTTTTATATATTAATGTTTTTTTTCTTATTTTTGTATTATTTATTCGATTTTATTGAGTTTTAATATAATTTTTCCGTTGCGCATTTAAAAAATATAATACAGTACATAACGTAATAGTTAAGATTCGACTCAGCCAACACATAGCTTATTTTGCACGTTTTTTTATTAGTAAAGTGCATGTTCATTTGAATATTGTCGTCTCTTTTGATTTAAAAAAAACCCATCTCTTTCTCTCTCGACAATCCTGTCCCTTTCTCTCTAAACCTCATTTCCTTGACGTCCGCCACACCCCCGAGCCATTCAATATGACGTGAAATCAATAACGCAAAATCTGGCGTTGCCGAACCAAGCAACACTCAGTGAAATGTGGTTACTGGGCTATATTAGGATTCTGGTACAAACAACTGTATCCGACGGTTATTAAAATCACTAAAACACTTTAATAAATTCATACGTCAAGCAATATGATTTTCAGCTGTCACTATTGATAGATATTATCAACATCTATATAAACAATACTACGAATATACCAAAATGTTAACAGCAAAAATTATGTTTTATTTCCTAATAGTTTCTTAACAACTAGGAGCCACTATATTCTAGTATTGACACCCTTATAGAGAGTGATGGGGATTTAGAGGTTTTAAACGTTTTGAATTGATAGTAAGCTGTATTTTAGGAAATACATTTTATTGTTAATTTAAATTCGCTGTTTAATACCATAACTACTCATCACTAATTGAAGTAGTAGTCTATCCGGCCCGGGAGAGATATTTCTAGTTTAATGATTGAAAGTGGGAGGTAAGTTTAAGAATAATAATATTTAGCACCGCGTCTTACTACCCGTTCAGGTTATACGCTTAAGTACTAATTACGCTAATGGATTAGGATTTGGGAGGGTTGAATTTAGAGGAAGTGAACCCGCATTTGCGTGGAGGGAGAGTGGAAAACCATTTAGGAAAAACCACCCCCAGTTCACCCGACCGAGATTCAAACCTCGATCTCCCCGTCCTCGGCGGTCGAGCTCAACACGACTAACGCGTTAGCCAACTACGCCACCGAGGCGGGTAGGTAAGTTTAAGGTTAGTGCCTTTATCGCCTGCGTAGTAATGGCCTTTTAATTTTGTTTCCAACCTGGTTTTTAATTAATAAAAAAAATTATACAATCAACATTTTTTAATTCCTGTTTCCAGGTGTACATGTCCGTGCTCGGGGGCTACTAATTTTTAAAATTCCAAAACTAAGCTTGTGATAGAGATATTGGGCAACGCTCATGACAGACAACCTCTTCATTTTATTAACATATTACAAACTTAATTCACCAATTTAACGTATCTTCAATCTAAAAAATAAATCGACTCCAAAAAAATAAGTTTTATGTTAGTACATTCGCCTAATGGCTATAATTAGATTTATCTACCTAAGGTTTAGGAATGGGAGGGTTGGTTGGGATGTATTGCACACACATCATCGAGGAGAGAAGATATTAAACCCACATTGAAAAATCACATGTAAGAAACCATCCATAGTGAATGCAACAGATATTTGAAGCTCATCCTTCCCATCACTGGCAATAGGACCCCCATTTTATTGGAAGATTTACACCTTAGTTCATTTATACGAGTGGTTTTCTAAGTTTGGATTAGTTTTAAAATTTTAATACACTTCAGAATTTAGAAAAATATCTAATAAATTCGATTTTAATTGAAAAACAATACAACCATCCCTTCAATCAGTGAAAATTTTCTCTAAATACCAACCTCAAGTCCACTTTAACCAAAACAATAATGAACCATAAAGGACTAAGCAACATTCATACATTTTAACAAGTTTAATTGGCCTAACGTTTAATGCCCGTACAAGTTCTTAGAGAATCTAGGCTTAACTTTTATCTTTTACAACCTCATCCCACCTCTTTTCTGCGCTATACGGGAATATATTAATTATGATAATCTAGTAGTGATGAGTAAGGTAGAGTTGAGAAAAAATGAAATCATATTTGCGTAGAAATTTTTTTAGAAAAACCATCCTCAGTACACCTGGTCATGACTCGAATCCCAGACTCCCGATTATAGGAGAACTAGCTGACTGAATGAGCTTGACATTTAGATCACGTTCCCACTGGTGCGCATTCTAGTTTAACTTTAATATCACTCGCTTCAGTGGACGAATATTCTTAGGCGTCAATCTCGTGTTGGACCACCCTGCTGATGACGGGGAGATCGGGGTTCAAATCTCTGTCGGATTTACATTGATGGTGGTTTTTACACAGAAAAAATCCCACTCTTCTTCGAAGAAAATGTGGGTACACTTCCTCTCAAGTGTTTCCTTCCTAATCCCTAGCCAATTAGAGTATTTTTATATTTTTATAACCTAAACAGGGAGTAATACTCGGTGATAACAAAAAAAACACTTTACTATCGGGGAAGTTAATGAACAGAATTTAGTAATAGTTAATAATTATTGCAAAAAATATATATGAGTGCAATATCAGCCATCAAACCCGGTACCCTCTGATCAGTAAACAGCCATGCAACCGACTGAGTTAAGCTGTCAGACTGCAGGTTGCTATAGTATGTTAACTCTTGAACAGGTAAATAACCAGTCTAAGTGACTCAACCTTATAAGTCAATGTGACTGCAGTGCCCGCAGTCACGGATCTTTTGTTCCCGCGAAGATTTATTATCAGGACCAGGTCGAATTTATTACGTGCAGTAAAGAGCTTCCCCAATTCTCAAGGTCAATGAATACAATGCACAAGGAGAAATCCTTTACGAGAAGGAAGTGAACACCAGTTTATTTACAAAAAAAAGAATTCAAGACTTTATTTTAAGTAACTATATTATTAAATCGGTTTTAAAATAACTATTACATTTTTCCTCCAGCGATAATTTGAAAATAAGCCCAGCTGTCGGCCAAAAATAAACTAATTTTAAAGAATTTTAAGTTAGCTTTAGTTAATATAGAAAGTGAAAATACCATCTCTATGTCTCTATAAGCTTGTCTACGAAATTATAAAGTCAATAATTCATAATCATAAATAATTAAAAGTTTATGAATTTATTAATTAAATCACTCTGATTTTTCCCTGATTTGACACAAACTTTGAACTTTCAGAAAAAATAACAAACAATTTAAGCTGGTTGTTAATATAAGAAAGTATGATAACACAATTAAATATAAGATAATTTTTGTGGCAGAGCATATAAAGGCCCTAAACTCTTCATATAAATTAAACCTACATAATTGTGTATATTTATTTTCTGCTTTGTAACGAAAAATACACCAAACAAAATTATTTTTTTATTGAAATCCAGCAACATCATAAAATGTTCAAAATAGTCCACAATATTCAAGACAAGGACGTATGCAATGCTATTGCCATTAAAAACACTTTTAAAGCTGTGATAAATCATTGTTTCTTCTTATGAATATTTGAAAAAAAAGTTTAGATACTATAAACTTTTATTAATATACTAAAATATTTTAAATATTTATTTATTCAAGTTAATTGGTGGAATTTAATTGTATTTATTTAATTCAAATAAAAACATATTTGAAAAATAAATTATAGCATTAATGAATGAATATTATCCGTAGTTCTTGCAATTTGGTTTAAGGTAATATTCTTATTTAGTCCCAAGTTTATTAAAATTAAAACGTTTGGTTATGGGAATCTGATCTTCCACAATCATCAGTTCATCACTATTAAACTATGTTACTATATTATATTACTAAAAGCTCCAAAGTAAACTTGAGAGGCCAAACAATGTCTTAAAAAAACGTCTATATGCTTATAATGTGTATGTATCTTGTACTGATAATGTCAGTGAAAACCAGATGTTTCTGCGACAGCCCATTCTTAATGGATAAAAGGTTAACGGGCTAACAAGTCGTTAACCTTGTACATTAGCATATCTATCGTTACAGTTCGTCAAACGAACGACGACGAATGGGTTGGTTCTCTTTGGGTCTTTAGAAGTAAGTATTTAAATGAGTCTTAATCAATCATAAACATCAAAAATGAATTAAACGTTTTAAATGAAATTATTTTCAAATGTATCAATTAAGTTGGCACGTAGGGAAGCTCGAGTTAATTTCAGTATACTAGTAGATTTACTAGCAATAAATCCTTTTTTGGACATATTAATTTAATTTTGCGTTAGTAATACGTCTAGTTTAAATTTCTAAGCATACTAATCTTAACAATTATTGAGTATCTGTCTTGGGCATAGTGGCATTTGCACACAAACATTTTAAATTAAGAAAAAAAAAATCCTCGTCGAAAACCAGCGATTCTTATAACGAATATTTAAGATGTATTTAAATAATTATAAATAACTTATCTACTGAACCAATATTTGATTTATGTTGACCAAAAGAGGTTTTATTTTTTAAAGCCTTAAATATATAAAGGCCTATACACCCAAACTCGCGTTTATTTACACCCCAACTTTAAGATACAAAGTTGACAATTCAAACAAATTTCCGATACACAATTTGAATGGTAAATATTAAAGGTATCCAAAAGTAATTAGTTTTAAAATAAAATATAAAGTCAAATCACTGAAGTTGGGGCTCCTGCATGGTAATATATTGAGTTGCAGTCCAATTTGAATAGGAAAAACCTTATCTAAGAGCTAAAAAAAGTGACTAGATCTTTTTTCATATATTCATACGTAAAGTCATTTGTCGGCTGTTACATTTGATATATACTATCAATACCTTTTAAATAGCACCAATAATATAGCAAAATGGCATCAATGATGAGCGCAAAAAAAATCTCTATTTTCTAAAAAACTCTTCCTATTAAAATTGGACTGTAAGTACTAATTCAACACAAAGACCAACATATAATTCAAACCTTTATTATTGGGGTCTAGAAGACACTACTTTTTTGAAAATACATATTAATTTTTTTTTGTTTTACTAATACTAGTACTGATAAAACATCATTTAAACTAGCTTATCTATTTAAGATAATAGCATAAAAAGAAAAAAAAAATGATTTTTTTAAAAAATATTTATAGTAAAGAACGACGGAAAAACAAATGATTAAGGGCAAAGACAAAAACGATTGAGGTAGATCTATGGCCTCCTGTGTAATAAACAAGCACACTAACACTGTTAAAATTTTATTTTGTGTTAGTGCATATAATGTTTACTTTAAAAAAATATATAGGTAATATATGTGCATGTGACAGTCCATTCACTAAAAATAATACGATCTACTTCTACTATTTCATAATATTAGCTCATTTTTATACAAAGAAAAACTTTCCTGTCAAATTTCATTGTGTTAATGATAATGGAGAGTGACGACCTCCAAAAACATATTTTAGTGTTTCTATAAAAATTACAAGGATCAACATTTTGTTGAAACTTGTTTGAAGGTTGTATTTTTGTTGTTGCTGAAAGAGTTTCCGGTATCACTTTTGGTGTTATTGAATAACTCATTCTAAATACACTATTCACTAGCTGACAATTTATTTTGTGTATAAAAACACTCTTTTATTCTGATTATGATATGGTGATAAGACTTTTTATTTGAATTATTTTAAGAAGTGGTTTTAAAGGAACATTTTCTGCCCACTGGTTATCACCACACTAGTGCAAGGAAAAATATTTGGATGGTAAGAAGGATATATTAAAAAAAGAACAAGTTTCCCTCAAACCAAGAGCCAGCCTTTATAACAACTTAGAATGTAGGCCCCAAGTCAACTTTCAGCGTTTTTAAGTTAAAAAGATGAAGCTCTACATTACACATGTGTTTCTTAAAAGTCTGTACGTGAAAGTTTTTTTCTCTTTCAGAAAGTAGATAAATAGTTTCTCTGAAATTGATATAGGGCATATGATATTATAATACAAATATTACATGTGATTTAATAATTGCATGGGTATTTTATTTAAATACTATAAATAAGGCTATAGATGTTCTTAGTATATCAGCATTAATACCCTCAACATTAAAATGTACGGAGATTGATTCTCATGGGGGAAATGTAAGTGTGTAGCGTAGATAAAATGCACCAGCAGTAGAGTTTAGATAAGACGGGAAATAGCTACCATGTAAATCCATATTTGGATATAGGACTAGCTTGTTCAAAATTAACTCTAGATAGAAGGTATATTACAAGTTTATATAATGAGTTGTATAGTAAATATTTTTAATTTAAAGGGGCTGTAAGTTAGTTATTAAGCCATGTAAAATTATGTATTTTTCACACCCCCAACGATTGTTCTAGGTTCCTTTGGCCTAGCACGTCAACGCATTAAGAATTATTCAGTTAATTCTATTGTCAGGCACCTTAACTCAGTAGGCAACGTGTCTGTTTACTGATCTAAGGGTCCCAGATTGGATTCCCAGTTTGTCCGAAAAGTTTGTCATTTTTTAAATGAGGGTTTCCCCTTTAACAGTGATGAATTAACGGCCGTGGACTGGTTGTGGTGTCTGTCATAGATCTAGATAATCTAGCCTATAAGTCGTGTGCTGTTATAATCATTTGGATCAGAAAGGGCGCATTAAATATCTCAAATAAATGAGGAAGGGGGTGAGCTACAACTATTTCACACTAAGTTTATTTCCTCTCTCTTTATTTAGGCTAAGGCTGAGTCTGTATGGACGTGTGGTATAGTCAGATACATTGAGCTTTCTGCAATAACAGATTCACGGTGCATCTCTCGCTAGCTGTATTATTTATTATATGTTTACACGTTGTTTGTTTAATACATTTATTAGTTTCATTTCACCGCATCTTAGTAACCATTAGAGTTGTAAGCATACATTGATAGGCTAAAGGAATGAGGATGAGAAAGGCATAGTTTTAAAGGAAAGGCACTCGAATCTTGGTTAAGGAAGAGTGGAATTTTTGTAATAGGAAAAAACCACCCCCGAGTACAGCGTCCGCCACTAAGGAGGAACTATTGGTACCATGATACCAAGCCTAGTACTTACAGGTTCCGAGAAGGAACTCCTTACTATGCTTTTGGGTTAAAAATTCTCAGATATTTTTTTTCGCTAACTGTTCCCCTAAACAAATAAGGTTCCACCCTCACTGACTCTAGTAGTACAAAGAGAGAGAGGGGGGTCACGCTTTGCCCCTGATAACGGGCCCGGTTGTGGTCACTTGGCGGACCCACCTAATACACTCGACCGGGATTCAAACCCCGATCACCCCATCACAGGCAGATAAGTCTAACATGAGAAAGACGCTCAAAGCCATTCTACCACGTAAGCGGGTATCTTCAAAGTAATACATTTTTAGTACAAGTTGAAGTCGTATTCTCTGTGGCTGCCTGTGCATTGTGAATCTACCGTCCACTCCGGGCGGTGTTCTGTTGCAGACTGACGTCGTACTTAGGCTCTTCTTCCACCCACCTCTCGTCCGACATGGCCTCCCTTCTCTAGCCTCAAATGGAGGGGTAGTGGTGGGTAATTTTTTATGGGGTGCGAAGTAGCTTTAGTCTGATAGGAGAAATTCTACAGTCATGAGTGGGGGGTTAGGAAAGGGGGGGGGCACGTATGAGTTTTGTACAGAGAGAAGGGGTATATTTGAAAACCTACCCCCTCCCCTCCAATACCTAAAATGTGCCCCCACCTCCACCACCGACAAGAAGACTACCACCCCCTCAATAGGAGAATCTTCTACAGTAACGGAAAAGTTCAAGAATTTCCAGTACCTTATACAATGCTGCCATCTATCTCTAAATCCGTGCAAGATTTTTTTTTTTTACTTCAGAGACTAATTAAATATTCATACAAAATTAATAATCTATTGATTTGCTTTTTATTAAGTAATTTAGGCTGTAAGCAGATGGCATGGCTGTCAACGTCTTTTCTACACGATTGAAGAGTTTCTCTGCATCTTTGGTGAGTGGAATTTTTTTTAATATTTTATAAAATGCTGCAATTTGATTTGGATTTAATTAACGTGACGTGTAGATACTTGTAATATCCTAATTATCACAAAATATTCATAACATAAAGAGTCATTTTCATGCTTTATATTATATGTATCCTTATTTTAGAAGTCATAATTTTTAGTAGCTAACAGTATAGTTTGAATCGAATTGCAGTGTTTATAAGTAGTTTATTGTTGATTTATTTCAAATATACCTACATCAATTTTTTTTACCATGTTACTAATTGTTATTAAGTATGCCATGTATTAAGCTAGTCTCAGATGGAGCATTTGTTAAATAGATTGATCTTATTTCTTGAATAATAACTTATGATTAGGGCTATACTAAAAATTATTTTTGATTTTGTTAATACATTATTTTGGAGGAGAAAAATATTGTAAATAAGTTTGTGTATTATATAAGTAATCTTTTTGGTTTTAAAAGTAAAAAATAAATCATTTTAAATCCATTGTGATCAATGTGAAATAATGTGCTCTATAATAAGTAGAGCATAATGGATTAAATATTATTTCATAAGATATAATGAATCGTTTAAAACAATTCAAAATGAACAAAACATTTGCAATAATATTATTTTTTATCAAAAATAACATCAAATTAACGGTCAATCCATATATTTTCCCGAAGGAACACCAAGATAATGTTATAGTTAGTGATCTGGTTGATTAAGACTATAATTTAAATACAACAATTTTTAATAAGCAATCAATTTTAGCTAAATCTTCCTACAAAATTATTTATCTGAAAAGTGAAATAATTTGCTTGCAATTTGTACAAATAATACTATTATTGTTTGTATTTTAAATTATTATATTTTAGATAAATAATATACTAATTTTCAGTCTTATGATTACAGATTAATAAAAAGAGTGTCTAGATATCCTAAAAAAAATAATTTTATATCATAATTTTAGTACAGATTATTTGAGTAGTTTTATTCATAATCTGAAACATTCGGAACTAATATATATATATTATATATATATATATATATAGTATATATAATGACTTTGCAGTAGCCTATATTAGCAACGTCAATGTATTTCCCACTTTCATCACATTTATAACAGATTATCTTTATAGAGTTTTTATTAAATATCACAGTAAGCTGGGAGTAAAATAAATTGGTATCGGAAAGCCTAATTTAAGCAAATAGGTATGAAATAAAAATATTATTCAAGGCTAGAGAAATTATAAATAATTTTTAACTAAATATTTGTATGAACCCTACTTTTTAAACTAAAACTTATTTTCAATAAGGGCTAAATTAAAAAAAAAATCTCTTATCGTTACGTCGTCTATAATGTTTATATTTTGTATTGTTTCAATAAATTTTCTTTCAGATACTATTATAATATCAACTCACAATTTTATATTTGCGAATGCTTATTGAATTAAGAATTTCTATTTATATTTGCAATACAAATTATATTATAGGTTATAAAGATCTTGAGATTACAATCCTGGGCAAAAGAAAATGGCGTTTTCGATTAACAACATAATTTAGAGTGTACCGAAGCATATTTTTTAAAATTTTAACCAGGCTGACATTAATTTATGATAACATTTCCAAATGAATCAAACACAAGCCTTTAAATTTGTACTATAGTTATAAAAAATTTAATATCAACGTGCCTTATATTCCATTACAAGTTATAATGTTAGTAAGAAATTTAATTATCAATGTGTCGATTTATTAAATGTGTGTTTCCAGACTGGGGTTGTTGGTGCTCGAGATTTAATGACGAACTATTTCGAATGTTATCAACCACATTTATTTATCCTTATCAATCTACACTAGAACTATAGACTCTTCTCGATAAACTGTTTTGTTTTCCACAATTTCGGACAGACAATGAAATGTGTTATTTGAAACTAAATTATTTTAAGGGATTCTAGACGCGAAACATTTTCCTATACTCCACATGTTATTGTAGGCACATATTTCTCAGAAGTTATACAACATATCTTGCTAAGCAATGTTATCACTTAGTAAGCTGTCTCTTATTGTAAAAATGTAATAGAATCATTTATATGGTTAATTGTTGGTTTGTAAAAACTATTATTTTAAACAATGAATGAGCTCTTCATTGTGTTATCTAAGTTCATTGATGTCTTTGTTTGGATTAAGAAGTGATTTAACGTTTATTTCAAAATTCAGAGTTGAATCAGAACTCAACCAACAAGCCAGCCTCCTAAGAAATCACACCTAACATAAACACTTAATCCTAACATTACACATATTACAATCTGAGTTATGCAACGTAGTTAACAGTTAAAATAAAAGAAGCTCATATAGGTGCATCTTGGAATCGAACCAGGGTTTCCTAGACATACAATTGTACTCAATATATATTTAAACATGGGAGCCCCTTGTTTTAATATTAATATGGGTTTTAAACGCACCAGTGAGCATTTGGACAAGGGTGTCAGTCTGGTCTTATCTGGTTGGTGATTGAATCCATGTCAGGTGTCCTGGGGGTATTTCCCCTGAATGTTTTATCACCCTGCCACCACGCAAATGAAAGTACATTTCCTGTAATTTATACCTTCCTCCTTGTGTACAGATCGAACCGGTAGTAAGATTTGAAGGACCCAAACAAAATGAAATTGGTGGTAGTGTCAAAGTTCTAGTTTTTATCGGTTCGATACACATCATTGACTAGAGAGAGAATTGGAAACCACACTGTGAGTGGTGATGGATGTATAAAGTCCATCCAGAGTAGGAATGGTGGTAAATGACAGCTAGGAAAAGTTACCATATATCCATTCGACCAAGCCATATTATGTTGAGCTGCTATCACTTTTGGAAGCTAAAACTTACACAACAAACCGTTTATTTTTAACTATGTTTTTCTTTTAAACGTTTTTACACGATTGAAATACGAACTTGTAAAAATGTCCATTTAGATGCTTTTTTTTTATTGTGGAAGCGAAGTCTGTAATTCACTTAAAAATGCTTTACAAAAAAAGCTCTTAAATGATGATTTCTCTACATATTTATAAATATGGCGTACCGGACGAAATGAGAGTGGTTGATGACGTCAAACAAAATGTATTCGGCTGTGTTCATGCACATGTGTTTACAGAATCAAAACGTGTGAAACTCTAATTTTTTATGGCTCTTTCTTTAAGTTATATGCAAAATATATTTATCCTGGTGGCCAGTTACAAATGTGAATATAATACTTTGTAATTTATTATTTAATGTACTATTATCTCTCATTTTGCCGCTAATACTTAACAAAAAACATAATAACTTTTATTACATTTTTGATCTTTCAATTAGGAACAAACAGGATTTAGAGAAATATTATTAGAAGTGTTTGATAACACTGTTGATTGATAATATAGTATTAATATAAACATAATTATTATTTACACATAGGCTAACTTTAGCGACTTTCAATCAATGTTCGCAATTAAAAATATTCTAAAATACTGCTAGCTATCAGTTATCTTCCTTCCTATGCTAGATAGACTGTACACTTCTAAGTGTGATCAAAAAAGGCATCACCCCTTGTGTGAGCTTCAAGCCCTTTATATAAAGCGTACTAAGGTCTGCCGTATGGCCACGAGCTTGAGAATGAGTAGAAGAAACCAGTAATTAAAAATTGGATGCTGACCCCTTACCCCTCTCCATGTCTTGACGGGGGTCGAGGCGCAGGATGAGTCTACAGCTGTTACAAACCAGAAATAATCTTCAAACAGCTGTTTTCTATAACAAGAGGGCCGTGTAAAAACTAGCTTGAAGAAAGGCGACCATTGTATGCTTTGGAATCATAAACATTTTCTTTGATAGAGGCCGCCCGTAAAGTTTAATTTCACATATCAGCCGAAGGAACCGAAAATAAAAGTGTTTGGTTTTATTTGAAAAACAAAACACTTGATGGTGATGTGAATGGTTTGTTTTGTTAGTGGTATCTTGAGTGTAAGGATTGACGTGATGGAGGAAATGATTATTTAAACGTTCAGTTTTTAGGCAGTTTATTCTAGTTGTTGGTATAGTATTAAATTAAAATAAGAGGGAGCTCCCCTTTGGAAATGTACTGCTAATAAAAGTTCAGTTTTGAAAGTATTTTTGCTTAATTCTAATTTAATATTGTAGTTTTACCGTATACCTTTGGGGCATACAAGTAGCCTAAATTATGATAATTTATTTATTTGAAGTATTTAACGTTTACTTTCTGAACCGACTGATTATATCAGCACTTAAGAATGTCTATGAGCGAAAGAGCCTACTAATTTAGCCTTTAAGGTATGTTCACATACCTACCAGGTTTTTTTTACATACCACAATCGACTTGGGACCGACGGCTTAACTTTCCCTCCTAAGGAAGTTTGGCTACTGATTTTTATCGTTCAAGAAAGATTCGTCGACCCAGCTGGGTTTGAATCCACGATCATCAAGTCTTGAGGCGATCACTTTACCCCAAGACCACCGAGGTCGACTATCTTACATTAATAAATATGTGGTTTCATTTTTATTTTTTATGTTTCAAATTTGAATTTCATATTCCATACCTATTCAAATGAATAAGCCTATATTGATGAAATAGATGATATTGTTGGAAGTTTCAATAGTAATTTTCTTTTTATTTAGAAGTATACAGCAGTGTTAGTCCATTTTAAGAAAATCTAATATCTTCACCTTAAAATTTAATGAAATTTCCAAGATTGAACATTGTAAAATTATAGAGCTTGAATATGTTTCTCTTTAGATCTTATCCTTTAGAATGTAATCAAAAATCTTTCACGGATAGAATGTCAATACATATTAAACTATAAGTACCTGATGATTTTTTCGTTTTGACTATCAGGCATTATTTTATTAATTTAAGACGCTACTAAACCTGTTTGAAGCGAATGAATATTAAAGCTGTAACCAACTTCATGTAAGATTAAATTAAGCTTCAATTAAAAGCGTTTTGAAAATTCTGCCGCTTTCTATTAAATAAATAAATAAATGGGTATAATCCATTAAGGGTTATTTTAGCCTTTTTCAACAAATAAAAGATTACTCGTATTTATTATTTCGGGTAGTGATGTTTATTTATGGCTGATAGAAATTTACTTCGCATGTAAAAGTTGGAAAACACATCGGCAAATTAGGTAAATATAAACTATTTTTAGTAACTTTCCATTTTCCATAAAATGACCCAATTCTCCGCTAACTTATTAAAATTGTTAAGTTCTCGAATCTCTAGTCGTTTTTTTTCAAAGCTATGGACATAAGTAACTGTAAAATTAAACAGGAGTAAAAACACAGCCATTTAGGATTAAACTACATGTCCTTTTACGAAAGCTAAGACATATTGTATTAATTCTACACCTAACATTTTGAATTAAATGGATACTTTATTTAAACTACCATCTTATTTAAACTAATAATTATTCACAAATTAACTTTGTTGTAAGCCTTCTACAACAAAACTTATAAATTATAGCATCGCTTCTTACTACCCGTTCAAGTTATACGTCTATGTAGGCCTACGAGTTATTATAACGTGTTAGGAATGAGGAAGGTTGAATTTAGAGGAAGTGTACCCGCTTTTGTGTGGAACAACATTTAGGAAAAATCACCTTCAGTACACCCGACCGAAATTGAGAGCCCCGATCGGAAGTCTAGTCTATAAACAGAGTGACACCTTAGACCATGCGGCCAACGAAGCGGGTATTAATATTATTAAAGACACAATAATGAGAAAAATAAATTAACTATATTATTAGGACCGCTTCTTACTACCCATTCGGGCTATACGCACTTACGCTAATGTGCAATGGCAGGGTGATTGTGAGACGAAATGGAGGACCTACAGTTTAACGTGAAATCCGAACCACGGTGGAGGCCTGGCATTCCACACATTCACAAGTTGTGATTAACACACGTCTTGTCAGAGGTGAAGGAAGGATTTGGCAATCAGATAAATCTGTGCCGGGACCGGGGATTGAACCCCGGACCCTCAGCACACTCCTAGACCATCAGGTCACCTTATTAACTATAACTTATTATGTATGTATAGGCCTACATTGAACGATATTATTTCTAATATTCCGCTCACACAGTCATATGATCGAATCAGGATTACACATTTTATGGATTACATTTAGATATAAATAATTTGAATATAAGACAACTGGTGTGGTTATAATTGCAATTAAAATTACAATATCTGCCAATGCAGATATCTGCCTAATTTTCCGAATGCGGATTGAGGATTCGTGGATACGAGGCGGAAGCATACGATGTTTTGTTTCATCCGCTTATGATTCTATCTATAAAGCTATTGACCATCTTAGTATGTAAATTTAAAATGTCTTCATGGAGATAGCTACTGCCCGTGGTCTGTATATTCTATCCCTCTTACGAACGAACGCCAGCTCACATGAGTTATGATGCCTGTCACGTGACAACCAGATAAGTTTGGAATTCCATGGTGGGAGGGGGAGGAACTTGTTCAAATATTGAGGGGGCAGGGACAAACTGTCCAAGGAATACATCCTTCCCTCTTATACCCCAAGGACAATCCCTCTGTAGTCATAGTGGTGCATATAAAATACTTCAGAGCTGTGCTATATATGTCTCTTTTTTTTAATATAGTTTTTAATCTCTCCATAGGTTGTAGATGATATATATATATAGCTTTGACGACTAATTTCTTGCAGTCAAAACTTGTTAGAGTTGATATATTATTGTGTGTAGCTTTAGTAGTAGCCTACATAATTTTTTTTATTTAATTTAATAGTGGATGCATTTTATAATATCACTTTCAAAAGGATCAGAACATTAAAAATAATGCATATGGGAAATTTTTAGTGTGCGGAAAGGCCTTTTATTTATCGAATTTGTACGCGTACCACATATAAGGAAACACCAACACGAAACCATTGCCCTGCTATGAAGTAATGAGTGGTTGCAATGGTGATATTATTATTTTTCAAATAGGGCATCGACCGTGGTCAAGAGGGCCTTCATTGTCTTTGGTCGCTAACTCTGAAAGACTCTTGTTTCAATTCTCGGTTGGAGATTTTTGTGTGGTTCGAAAGCAGATGAGGTAGAAAGATTCTATCTCATCTATATTGAAATAAACAGTTTGAAATAGAAATAATAAAGCAAAGAACAAAGATGATATAAAAAACTAGATACATATATTTAATTTGTGTGTTAATACGGTTCACATTAGTTCTAATTAGTACCTTCATTAGCCTCATTTGCCTTCCAAGACCACTGCTAACATAATTAAATACATATTAAGGCTTAACCAGCTCTAATTTGTACTGCTAACAACTGTGCAATGAGAAATTCCCTCATAAATAATAATAATAATAATAAACCAGAGCTGTGTGTAGTTCATTGGCTCTGATGGAGTAGACACGCCCTTTCTCGATATCTTAGTTTGACTCACTCGATCTTTATAGCAAAACATGTGAACAAGTCTTTGGAAAAAAAACAACAAAAAACGCCGCCATAATGATGACTTTTGTGCACAGGGAGAGTGTAGGGGGTCGAAGGGGGAG
>CABFWO010000001.1:620605-715505 GCA_902155825.1 Timema genevievae | reverse complement strand
AGGGGATAGTTTCTGGATATCTTGGATCCTTCTGATGGATACGTGGGGGGGGGGGGATTATATTTGGGAGGGTGTTATTTACTTGGTAAGGGATGATATTTTATTACTTCTCGTTGTTGTGATTTGTTTCAAGGGAAATGTTTGATTTGGCCATCTGTTTGGTGGGGTCAGTCGTTCTGGAAGGTGTATTTTATTATCAAACAAGTTGTATTGGATATGGTTTTGTGTAATCGGAAGAGAAAATGTATTTACTAAAATAAAATAAAATTGTTTTAAGAATATTGGTCAATCTGGTAGAGCTATACCTCAGTTTTAACTTCTGTGGTGCTGACTGACAGCTCACAGCTGACTTCTGACGGCTTTGAAAAGCTACCAGACCAAATTATGTATCCCTACGCCGAACTATATGATCTGCACTTCTGACAGTCAAAATTTAGGTATATACCTAAATGTTGACTGTCAGAAGTCAGCTGTGAACTGTCAGTCAGCACCAAAGAAGCCATGGGGCTACTATAGTCACGTGGATAGGCCTACAGTAACGAAATCTGGCTCGGTAGGATGGGATTAAATACCCGTTAAACATTTTCCCGACAGCCTGTGCTGGTTTTAACTTGTAACAAAAGGATTGTTACATTTCACTTTAAACTGTCTAACATTTTCAATCTGAACCATTTATATCATTTTCATCTGAGGCAGTTCTGATTAGTCAAAGCGTACATGTTTTTAATAAACTTGCTCAAAGAGTGTGTCTTGTTTTAAATGTTCGATTGAGAAACCTTAATTTCTCAATTTGTACATGGAGAGGCAAATTCTCACATTAAGCGTGAGTGGAAAAGAGCAGCTCCTTGAAATTTCCACTGATTTAAAGATATTTTACTTTAGTTAATAAAAATCCAAACGTAACTGATCAAGTTTGGGTGCATTCTAATTTCGTTTTAGAATATTTTCAAAACTCATTTGTATGTATTCACTTTCGTAAAATGAGATATGAGGGGGAAGAAACATGCACCAGTTTATAGCTTTATCAATGTGGTATAAAACTAAAGTTTCCCAATTCTTAAATTAACATAACTATGCCTTTCGATTTGGGACGTAAAAGTCTAAGAAAATAATTAGATTCCCCTAATACACACAATTAAATTATTGGACGATCTTTTATGCCTCACTAGGCCAGTTACGATGAATTTAGCATAGTTTACTACAGCTAATAGATACACCCAATATTAAGACAATTTCAAGCTTAATATTTGCATTTCTTTCTTTGTGTATTTTTTTAAGTTTAATAATACTTTCGGTTAGATGGATTATAATTGAATTTTTAAGATAAAAGTGGTGTTATGTACACACTGGACCATTCTCTTCAAAAACTCTTTTAGCTGCGTTCCATTGTGCCAATGACTTAGGTCTTTATTGATGTCAAACCTACCTTGTGTTTTTAAAAGCCTTCAGTATTTAGACTTTAAATATGGTTGGTCAACATCCGTAGAACCAGGCTGAGACCAATCAATGTACGTTTTTTTTAAGGAAGCAGGACTAATTTTAAACATAATACTAGGCAAAAGACCACCAAGGAGACATACTTGCATGCACACAGGAAGATGTCTTGGGACATGGTGTGACTGAAGAACAGGGGAGAGACCCCCCCGCTCCCCAACCCCACTATCTCTCTTCCTAGTTGCTAAACAGTATTCTACTCGTACAGGAGTCTCCGGAAAGGAAGGGAAAAAAAAGAAATAAAGAATGAAAAGAAAATACAGGAAGGAGACTAGCAACGTTGGCAAGGGTGGGTTGGGCTGGTTTGAGTGGAAAAGGGGGTCGTGTCAACTACCCTTGGACGAAACTCCTCGCGGCGGCGTTAATTACAGTATTCAGCTGATAAGGGCAAACTTATATGAGATATCGTCGTAATGAAAGGGATAGATTCCATAATTTATAAATAGTTTATGGCTATTATCTTTATCTCGATATAAACACTCAATGGTGGTCATGAAGTCCAAGGAGTCAAACTTGCATTAGTCTAGAATTTAGGGTGATAGGGAGGTTGAGGTTTCCAAATCTGTGCCAGAAACACCGGGGATAGATTTTAGTTTTATATATTGTTTGATTTCAAATTCTCTTTGCGCTAATAAGGGTGCACTTCTTTTTTTCTATCTCATCGATTAGGCCGGAAATAGCGATGGGGTTAGTAAATACTAGTCTAAATTTAAAAAATATTTATGTGTCTATTACAAAGTATTTTTGCCTGGTCAGCAAATGTAATTTAATTTTTGAAAGATTATTTTAAATTGGCTAACCATACAATAATTTTTCTAATTGATTTTGGAGTTGCAAATATGTTTAAAAACATTTACAAAGTCTCTAATAGGCTTTGCCAGCCTATTATTAAACTGTCATATGCCACTAGCTTATTAAAATAAAGTTTGGTCAGAATTTATAGATCAACGGTTTAATGTGAATATTATAAACTTAGATAAAAGAAGTGGAATATTTAAACTTAATTAATATATTTGAAAATAAAAGGGTGTATGAATATTTTCAAAAAATTTAAATTCACTTGTTGCCTCTGATTATTTTTGGGGGATGGATCACAGTTATAATTTATAGCAAACACATTAAAATTTACTTTAAAAAACAAAATTAAGAATAATTTACAAAATAAAAAAAATCTGAAATACTCTAAAAGTATATCTAGTAACTTTTCTAGCTGCCAGATAAAGGGCCTTCCTATGAAAATTAAACTGTAGATTGTGTAAATGTTCAAGTGTAAGAATAATCTTAGCTTTCGTGAAAGGATTGTACCTTCTAGATTTACATATTGGTTAAGACAAGAGACCAAAACTTGTTCGAATGATTTATAACAACTTGCTCGTTTATTTGAAACCTGTTCAACTTCTGTTTGGTCATGAAAAGTAATATTTCTTTCATCGTCTTGGCTTTTGTTTTATCGTGGTATGTGTGGCTTTTAATGATCTTAACATGAGATCGTAGACTAGCGATAAAACTACAAAAGGGATTATGTATAAACATATATATTTGTTATAATGTAAAAAAATTGAAATATAGAGTAAAAACGTCCAATAAAAATATTCGGGAAGTAAAGAAAATTTAGACGTCCACTAAATAAGAATGTGTTTATAATTATGCTTAGTGACACATAAATTATGAAAATACTATAACATAAATCATTAATCAACAGCGCAAAAACCCGATTCTGTGGCCTCTTTGTTTTATGCGCTACCCTCGCAGTAAGCTAGATGCTGATGATGGGAATATCGAGGTTCGAAACTAGGTCGAGTGTACTGAGGGTGATTTTATCTAAAAAAATGTACCCTCCTTTCACGCAAATGCGGGTACACTTACTATAAATATAGCCTTCCTAACTTCTAAAACCATCAGAGCAATTATTACATAAGCGTGTAACTCGAACGGGTAGTAAGACGCGATGCTAAAAAAAAAAAGTAGACCTATGTGAGAAACGTGAAAATATAGGGCTACATTTTAACCAACAGTGTTTTTTTTTAGAAATAACAAATAAAAGTAATATTATTAAATGATTATAATTTTATATTTTTTGTTTGTTTTTGTATTTTTTATATTTATTGGTTTTCAGAACCTCCTGATAATCTTGGAATTTTATTCCTATTATTATTTGTTTCTTACGTTTCAACGGAAACGTCAGATTTTAACAGCTTAACAGCTTTCTGCAAATTTTTTGAGGATTGGAAACTTTTATAAACTATTTGAAGGGGTTCTCACGTGAAAATTCTTTACAATTACATCCCCGTCCCATACCTCCTACCTCCTAAATACCACACTCCTTTATTATGAATAAAAATATACTTTACTTAATAAATACATTAATTAATAGGTGTTGACCTCGGTGGTATTGAGGTAAAGTGCTCGCTTCAGGACCAGATGTTCATGAGTTCAAACCAGGCTGAGGTTGACCGATTTTTCTTGAGCGATAAAAAGCCGTAGCACAACTTTCTACGGAGGGAATGTAAAGCCGTTATAGTCCCATGTCAATTGTTGCATGTAAAATAACCCTAAGAGTTATGTGAAAATACCTTTTTAGGTAAAATTTGTAGGCCCTTTCGCTCTCGCTCGTAGAAATTCTCGTGCACTGATATAACCAGTCGGTCAAGAAAGTACACGTTAAATACCATTTACAGCAAAAATTAACTTCATGATTTGATATGACGTAAGTTATCTATAAACATCACCACTAATTTTTTATGGAAAAATAATTATATATAATTCACTTGAATTTTAGTTTATTCATCAAAAATTATTAAATTTATCAATCGCCAAACTTGGGCTCAACAATAATTTTTCAAAATTTGAAGAAAAAATAATGTTCCATTTTATTCTTCCTTGGAAGGTAATCTTCTGTGTTTTTTGGAGCTTGTGTGTAGTGTGTCTGATCATCACGTGCACTGAGTTAGGTTGGAGCGTGTTTTGTATTTGTTTCTTTGGTTATAAAACACGCAAGCGATCTTCACAGTACAGCGACGACTAAAACAAAACCAAAAGAGAGAAAAAAATAAAATATTTGCTTCGTTTTATTTTCAACATATTTTATCTCGCTGACACGCAAACAGCAAATCATAATTTCAAAAGCAAAAATGTGAATTTTTATAAGTGAAATGAAGATTTTCTGACTCATAATAATTGGAGGAAATATGTTAGCTTCTTTTTTTTTACAAATAGGACTTTAAATTTTATATTCTAGCACTTACATTGGTGATTGAATGGTCTGAGGTGTGAATCTCGCTACAGACTGGTTTTACGTCAGTGAATCCTGGTTGGTGTTTTTTTCCTAAATGGTTTATCACTCTAACTTGACGCAAATGCTTGTAAATTTCCTCTAAATTTTACATTTCTCATCCCTGACACATTAACGTATTTAGTTCCTACAACAAAAACGGGTAGTCAGACGCGATGACAAATAAAATAAATCTGATGTAGTATGCCTATATAAATAAGGAATGTATAGTTTAGAGAAAATGTATCCGAATTCGAGTGTTAAGATAGAAACCTCTACGTCACTCGTAAGCCAGACTTATGAGTATAACATTTAGTCCGCGTGGCCACCAATTCAAATTTAATGTCTTAAAATAATGTTAGGTCCCATAAGTCTTCCAGCACGCTTGGACTGTCTGCAACAGAATAATAAAATGTATTTTAGATACTTTTATTTTTTAATAGTCTTTGTACTTAAGATATTTCTGTGAAGGTGTTTGTTATGCAAAGTACGAGGATGTTGTTTTATTATTCATGACTCGAAATGCGCATTAATATTGTTTTCTACTTGAGTGGCATCTCTCTTCTCTTCTTACACAAGATGCGCATTTTTTTTTGTCTTTACTTTTTTTTTTTAAGTAATTCCTACCCTTGTAAAAATATATTCTTTTTCCTGTCACATTTTAAAACTAAGCACTCCTATTGCAGTGTACTTATTTTGCCTATGATATTTTAAGTATATACATTTTCTTCCAAGAATCAGTTCTTAATCAATTTATTCCCTTTAATACTGATCTAATTTTCCTATGTGTTTTAAGTTTTACAATGTAAAATGAAGAGTATATTTTACCTAAAATGTTCTTAGTTGTGTAATGTATGTAATGTTCAATATGGTAAATGCAAACATTTAATTATTTGTAAGGGACTACATTATTTCTTTCAAATTATGCCTAAAGCAACTAAATTTGAACTAAATTTGAGCTTAGATTCGTAGATAAACCAATACTAAATTAATCTTGCTTGACGTATTTAAGAAAATACTCCATCGGTGTAAGTTATCCATACATCTATATGGACTTTTTTTTTCCATATAATTACCTACATAAATGAATTACAAAATAAATTATGTCTGAACTTGTGATAAAAAAACATAATTTTTAGAACTATCAAACTTAAATATTATTTTTCCCTAACAGGTTAACTTAGCATAGTTATCATTGCAAAATTGTAGGACTATTAAAAATAAAAACTTTTATATGAAATCTATATTTATAAAACCAACAGTTTTTGAGATATTGGCAAATATATTAATACAATTTTGTGAGCTTTAGTTGTAAAGAGATACTACATAAGTTTTAACGCAATAATTCTCTAATGCCATAGAGTTAATCTCTCAAAAAGTTTGTTCTCTTTCTTTCAACCTCTTAGGAGAAATGTGTGTACAACAATGATTTATCTCTATTATTTTAGATTCAATAGTCAATATTTACCTATTTTATTGGTCAAAATTTATAAATGAGGAATTTATTAATAATGCAATAACCATAATATATGCTACCCCTAATTAAATGTCAAAAATTTTGAAACGGAAGTCAACATTTTAATACGAAGTGTTGACCTTTGGGGACCCAATACTAATATTTTTACTTTCTCGCTACTTTACAGGTAGAGCAAGTATTGTGATAAAAAAAATCACTCGAGATTTTGATGGATGTCGACGTCTCATGATCCCCCGAACCCTAAAAAGTGGTTTTCGCAATGCCGTCTGTCTGTGTGTCTGTTCATCTATATGTCAGTCTGTACCTCGAGATAGAGCCTAAACTATTTTACCAATTGGGCTAAAACTTGATATATAGGGTTTTCATATTTGGAATTGGATATCCAACCCTAAAATTAAGGGTAGTTTCCTTAAGGGCAGAAAGAGAAAAAATCGATTCTATCAAAATCAGCTTTAACAATTTTGATTATATTTAATGTCTAAGCTTTGTTCAATTATTACAAACCAAATGGCTACTCTCAACTTTTCGTCAAAATGACTTTAAGGGTTCCGGTCTGATGCGTAAATTCTAATTTTTAATTTCATCTCCGTAAGTCTTTGAGATATGAAATTACTTATTATTGTTTACATGTGGATCTATTTATAGTAAACATATTTTACTTGAAATAAATTTTTATAAAACCAAATGTTTTCAAGCCATACACAAATATATTTTTCTTTTAACTTTGCCAACACTTTAAGGTAAAGTATTTAAAAAAAAAAAAAAATCCAGCCCGAGATGTTGATGGATGTCGACGTTTCATGACCCCCCGAACCATAAAAAGTGTTTTTTGCAACGCCAGATTTTTGTGTTTCTATCTAACTCCTAAAATTAATAGCAGTTTACTAGGGGACGAAAACAGAAAAATTCAATTTTTTCAAAATCGGCAGTAACGATTCTATCTCATTTAAGACTCAATAGTCAATAACTGCCTATTGGTCAAAATGTATAAAAGAGAAATTTAATAGCAATGCGACAACCATAGTAATCCATTAGTAAAATGATGAAAATTTTATCCTGAAGTCAAAATTTTAATATAAAATGTTGACCCTCGGAGACACAATATCGACATTTTTTTATTGGTCCAAATGTACAAATGAAGAAGTTAATTCCTTAAAAATGAAATTATGAAATTTAAAACCATGAGTCAAAAAATGTTTTACGTATGTTTAGCGCAATTTTTATCGGGTTTGCTAGTGTATATTATATTACGAATTTTAAGTAAATATCTTCATTTCTAAATAATAGATCGAGAAAGTTCGTGCGGAGTTCCGTACCATTTATTTTTCATGTTAACAGTGTAGTGTTAGTTTTTTTATTGAAAAAACTCTTTACTAAATAAAAAAGAATTTATAAAGAGATCATTCCCTGTACCCACTAACCGTGATTAAGTTGATAGAGTCGAAGGGAATTGTTTCCAGCAGTCTTAGTGATCATAATTCTTGTTTTCAACTTGGTCAGTTGAACTATAAAGCAAAAAGTGACTATGTGCACCCCAATTAAATTATACCCTGTTTATGATAGTATGGGTAGTCTGAAAAGCCCTTTTCCCTGTCAAAATTCTACAACACAATTTAGGAAAAACCAACCTCAGTAGGCCCTACACCCGACAGGGATTCTAGCATTAATGTTCCCATCATCGGAAGGTCAATATTTTGCGAAAGTGATGCCTTAGACCATGCAAACACTAAATGGCGGACCACGGAAGGCAAGCAATAATAAATAAGTAAAATAACTAAAAGGAAAGGTCAATGTTAAAAGTTTTGCCTGACCGCGGAAGTATCTCGAGTTTTTAAAACGAAATTCCATCCTTAGACCATGCGACCACTAAAGCGGGTATTATAATAATTTGGATCTAAAGTTTTTATTTGTAATAATAATGTTAAATCTACTTCCAATGAAATTAAAAATTGATTACTAAGTATAAATACTGATTTGATTTGAAGAATAAAGTTTAATAGGAAGAAAATTTATAAATGATTATGTATGGACATAATTACCTTATTGAATGTTTTATAATTTATAAGAAAACTATCTGGTGGTTAAGTTAAGGATACTCGGCTGATTAGAGTTAATTTTTAATGTTGTGAGCTAAAAAATATTATTTAACTCTCCATTTGCTTAATACTAAATACTGGGTAAAATATTATGAACTCCTTTAAGTACTTCTGTAATAATCCACGTTAAATCTGTTATCTTTTGTGTCTATTCTTTGTCCTTTTCTATTTTGACCTTCTGACACTTTGAAATATTTACTAAATAATATGGAAAGGTTTTAATAGTATTCTTAACAATCATTTATATATATATATAAATATATATATATATATTTGAAACAAAAAAATATGTATGTATAAAATTAATGTTAAATATTTCAAAAATAGTATTAATATTTAAAGATATTTAAATACACAAATTTTCTAGCAATATTTCAATATTCTGGGGATAGCTAGGATTATAATTTATATAAAAATATTAAATAATTATAAGCCCCCTAATATCAATCTAGCTCCAAAGGCCTTTATTTTTAATCTCTACCTCGTCGACGATGAGAACAGCCAGAGGGAAATTAAACTCAAATGTAGTTAATCCACTCTTCTTTCCACAACAAGATTGATATTGTAAGTTGTGGATGTTGGTGGACTCCTAGCTGAAGTTTGATTAGTATTCAGCTGGGTAGCACATCCCTACCCCTTGCTTCCTTCACCCCTCCCCCATCCACCCAACACCACCACCACCCCCACCACCCCCGAACGCTCAACCTCCAAGTCTCACAGGGGTTGTCATCCCTCTAATAAGATAGGGGAATTCAGCGTTGCCAACACCCAACCCAGTATGATTACTATGTAAATCCATTGAAATCCGCTGCGAGTTTCCAGTTTCGGACACTTCTCTGTGTGTGTGTGTGTTTTGGTGACGGCCGCTTTTCGAAAACTTTGACGTCTGAGCATCGAGAGGGAAATAGAGAGATAGGGAAAGGGGCAAAGGGGGATGCATGTTGTGGAATATGGCGTCTGAATTGCAAATGAGGATAGGCGTCGAGCGTCGTATAGTACTATAGATAGACGATGCGTAATATTAGGTAGGGAGTGTGTGCAAGAGAGCTTGCGATTTGAATTTCTAATACAAACTAGAAAAAAAAAAATTCAAACGTTTTGATGTTTTATACAACAATGTTATTTTACATTTTTTTAAAAACTAATAGGGGTTTTACTTTCTCCTATGGTACTGACTGATGTTTTACTTTAATTTGAGCACAATATGATTTAAATAATTTTTTTTTATAAATTTACTTAAAACAAATTTTTGATGCTTCAATATATGAACAAATTTATTATAAGAAAAAATATATTTGCATATTTTTGTCTTATTTGACACTGGCAGAAGTACCCGATGTTGCTCGTGGTAAACACGCAATACATTGCGTGGTTATCCCTGGCAATGACTTTATTTGCTTGAAAAATACAGAAAAAAAATCGTCATTTTATTAAGAAATTTTAAAATTCCAGCTTCGAGGGGCATGTATTTGTGCAAAGGAGCAACTGATTTTTAATCTCATTGCTCTGCATGCGGTATATAGGCTATCACACAACGCTCGTGGCAGACACACACACGCTTCATTTATAGACTTAGATGTAAATGAAATACAACAAAATATTTCAAATTGTTTATAAGTCACTTAATGTAAAACTTAATATAAAAGTTTTGAATATTACCGTATTTAATGCTCTAGATATTATTGCTCAATCAGCTTGAAGATGACATTAATTTAAGGATGCGGATTGAGGAATCTTTATGTTAAGACAGTACAGCATAATTAAATTTGGAAGTGGATGGAATAAATAAGGTATAAAACAAATTTCCAAGTATAAATTTCCTTTGATTTCACCAGACCAAGATTCAAACCAAAATCTCCAATCATATCATTCGAGTTCTTTGGAAGTGAGACAAGATTTTTCTACTAGTAACACAGTGTTAGCGTTGTAAGCAAAGCTATGGGCATTTCAGCTTTGCTTACATATCTAACACTAATGGAGTTAATTACTTTTAAAATTTCTATCAAATAAAAGCTATTGATTTTGCACAATAAATGACGAATATCAATTTAAAATATGTTAGTGGTATGAACAAATAATATTTGAAATCTAAATTATCCTTGCTTTGCACTAAAAAGATTTTTTACTTTCTTATATTCTGCACGACGTCATGGAAGGATAGGTTGAGGGAAAGAGGAGCTTAGGAAGAAGGAGGATTTAAATATTAGATGTCATGAAGGAAAGAAGAAAATTCTGGGTGCTGAAGGAGGAGGCAAAGAACAGGGCGCATTGGCCGTCTAAGTGACAACTGTCGTAAGACAGAACACCTAATAACAATAGTATTGATAGGTCTAAAGTACTTTTTATCATAAACAATTTGGAATTATTATTCATGACGAGTATTGAAGTTTTATGTTCGTCTGAACTCAATTAATTAGGTTTAACCGTTCTGTTTGCCCCTCAAGTATGTAGGATGTACGTAGTTTTGAGGCTTTAGTCTAAGCTGTTTTATATATCGGTTTAAAAATTGATAGCTATGATTTTTAAATACCAGCTCTAAAATTAAGGGTAGTTCACTTGTAACTGATTTTTTTAAAGATATAAAACTTTTTAAAAACGTAATTATTTTACTCAAAATGGATATCCTTAGAGCGATAGCGACGAATGATAAATAACAGTGTATACTTTTTTTTTTGAGAAAAAATAGTTTAAAAGTAATTTAATCATTAATATTATTTTGAAGATTTAATCCCAAACTATAATATATTATCTGATAAGGTATACAGTATTAATTTGTATCAATTATTTGCTATACTTAGTGTTTATCAAAAGTCATATTTGATTTTGTAGTGTTTATTTATATTTCATTACATTAGCATGCTTTATTCTTTAGAAATGCTTTTATCTATTTATAGTATTTCTCATTTATATTATTCTATAATTTCTCGTTGTAAAGCTAGTTGTTAAGAGAAAAAAGTACGTCTTTTAAAGAATATATTTTAGTATTGAAGTCCTTAAAAATACACTCATTCCTGTGAAATAAAAATCGGTATATTGTATTTAGTTTCAAACTGTGGAAGGACTGTGGTTAAAATATAGATAAAAATTTTAAAAAATCCTTTGAAGAATATAGACTATCTAAGTATTTAAAATACACGCATTCCCATGAAATATTATATCTGTATATTGTATTTATTTTCAAGCTCAACCATACTGCTGTAGCGTGGCGTGAAGTGATTGGCTACCGACAGGTGTCATCTTGATGGATGGTTGCTTATTTTCAACTGTGTCTTTTTTATCTGACGTGTGTAGGCTATCCATCCAGATGGTGTAAGGAAAGTGAAGTTATGTGACATAACAAGGACCTCCCATGGACGTTTCACAGATAAGGGACGAATATAGGTAGGTTCCCATTAAATACATAATAAATAGTCTGTCTGTATGAAAGTCCTCCCCCTCCCATTACACCACTACCCCCTCTACGAGACAATAAAAGAAATATTGTTCTTTAGGTGAAGGTCAAATATAGCTCAAGATATTATTTCACGTGTTTGATGGTATATGACTCGAATCCTAAGGTGAGCTTGTAGGGAAGATGAGTTAAAATCATTATCTTTGAAGTTTTTATATCATGACATTTTTTGGTCAATTTTAGTTCATCCTAGGTACCGGGTATATAACGTGCACTTTCTAAACCGATCGTTTATATCAGCACACAACTTAAAAAACTAACTTTAATCTATAAAATACACAACATCCAGCCCCCAGCTGTTGGTTCATCACTGTGAAAGAAGAAACCTACATTTAACCAATGGTACATTTTTTTGCCCATTCTGGAAATCAAACCCGGGACCCCTAGCTCAGTAAACATACACACTACCGAATGAGCTAGCGTGTCGGACAAAATTGATTAAAAACTTTCGGGTCAGCGTCGGTTGAATAAAAAATATTCGACCGAGAAATATGTTTATCTTAAAAAGAGTTGTCTACTGAAATTCTTTATATAACATTCCCCTATAACCCCAAAACACAAGTTAAACTAATGATTAAATTGAAAATGTAACTAATGTTGAGGTAAAAAAGTCATGTTAAACATAGTACATAATACTTAAATGTTACCGGTGCTATAAATTACTCTTCAAACGAATCACTCTTCTTGTAGGACTCTCAAGAGAAGTGAAAATATACGCAAATACATCTCCAATATTTGCCAAGAACGATCCAGATCCCCATTTATTGGACGGCTGCCATGGTTGAGGGTCTTTGGTTTAGTGCTCACTGCGTGTCTGAGATGTGATTTATCTTCCGAAACATACAGCAGGTGTATTCAGAGTGGAGAGAGATTTGAACCATGAAGGACGATCCGTCTAATTCAGTGCGGCGTGACTTACTTCAACACTGAAACCAAAAAACCAAAAAATATTTATATAAAAGGTAGGAGAAGAATAAGTGAAATTAAAGAAAAAAGTTTCAAGGGTATAATTCCATTTGTCACTATTTTCCTATAAATATTGAACATTGGTTGTCCTTCGACTTGAAAACCTGTCCCTGGATCTTATTGGTGGAGTTGTTCGGTTGGTAATACCAAAAAAGTCTGAATTTATATGAAAATGTAAATTTAACAAGGATTTTGCTGATTCAATCCAAGGACAAAACTACTATTGTTTTATTCTATTAATTTATGTAACTACTTCTAAATATTTTTTTAACCACATTTAATTTTAAATTTCTTAATCTAATTTTAACTCAAAATAGGCATTTATAAAATTCAACTTTATTCACTTTCGATTGTAAATTTGTCTACAATCTATTCCTTCATATGAAGGTAAAAGGGGGGTAAGTCACACTATACACCTTTTCCAGGACAACAAAATTTTACATCTTAAACCACATAGATAACTCAGAAAATAAATTTTAAAATTAATTTAAATATTAACGTGCCCTCTTTTAACCATAACCTCAAGTGCATTTATAAAGGTTTCATCGTCTAACAGATTAAAGCAATGTTAGATAAAATTGTACTTTCCAGTACGTTTCATACTGTTTCTAATCAGACATGAATGTTTAAATATCTAGTTCTCATTAAATCAAATGTTCTTATACCGCTATACCAATCAGAGCTATATGGTAATATTAAATCGTTTTAATTCTTTATTCAATTAAAATTATTTAATTCGACTATTTATTATAGCACATCCTGAATTTAACACAATTTACCTTAGTTAATTATATTCTCTTCAATATTTATTTAGTCAGTTTATTATTAGTAGGGTTTATTAGTATTGGAATTTAAAGGAATATCATCATCACCACAAAGGTTATTTAAACAAACACAAATTTTATGATGGTGTGGTTGTGTGAATATAGATTTATTTTTACTCATCAATATAAGTTATGCCACAGTGATGTGCTTTTGGATACATCAAATAGAAAAAGCAAGCAAGATTTCATTAAATAACTTATGGACCAAAATATGAAAGAAAAAAAAGGAAGAAGAGTTTTGGTTAACTGGGAATCGGGGAAAAAAGCTCGTGGCTTTGTTATTTAAGTTCTATTTGATTTTGATTCGATAAGTTAATATTAAATTTAAATAGCTTGTACCATACCAGAACATTAAAATTAAAACAAAATTGCTTTATATGAAATAAATATTTACGATACTTATAATAATAACAAGTATTGTTATTATAATGATAGTGGCTTGTTCTTTAGTTTATGTTCAATTTACCCGTAGACTTAAAATAAATTATTAATGATCAAATCTAAACGTTGTAAAGACCACTTTTTGCCAGAGTTGTCAGATTTTTTTAATGTGGCTAAAGTAATCCTTATAAACACTCCATTAATGTAATAAAGGATTTAGTGGTTTATCTGATTTTGAAAGTTATCTTTGGACTTTAAACACTAACATGAAAATAGAGAAAAACAAAATTTTAATCAAGTAAATTAATTTTTTACTAAATAATTATCCATCAAATAGTATTCCAAAACTAATTTTGTGTGGGAATATAATAAAATATGAAAACAAGCATTAGATTCACTTGAAACAAGCAGCCATTTTAAATTATTTATAATGCGACCATAACTAGTGATTTGGCCGAGTTTGAAATTAAACTGTTTTAGAATTGTCCGCTTTTCGAACTAACCTTGGAATTGGAACAGTAAAATCTTATTATATGTCCAGATGTGATATTCAATTTTCTAGAATCGTAAATAGTAAATAGACTGTAGCAAAAGTGTACAAACCTATTTTTCTCAAAAAGTGGACTTTTCCGAGTATTCAAGTACAGCCCTCAAATTAGGTGATTAATCGACAGTATTTTTATTGTGATTACTGTAAATTTTACTACGTCATTAATCATTAATGTATTTAAGTGTTTTGTTTATAATGTATTGTCTTTTATGTCAATTATCTCAATTCTAAAGATGGCGGTATCCTTTTCTGTATGGCCAGTAGACAATGTAATCTTATAAAGTCTAAAAGTTTGATTTTGTCGTTGGTCACAAAAGTGTATGATATAATTATGTTGTCGTTTACTTTATGCCACCAATCTTAATTATAATGGGATTTCCTCCATTAACGTATGATCAACCAACTACGTAACTTTTATTTACTGTATTTATGTCATTGATCCAAATTCTAAATGTGAAAAGTTTTCTTTTCTATATGATCAGCCAACAATGTATTTTTATAGACTGTATTATTGCTTTGTTAATGTTCATAAGACTTGAAAGGGATTTTTGTAAATATTACTGTGGCGCACTCCCAGAGGGGGAACAGTATATAAAAAAAGTTAGAATAACCCCCAAACCCCAAAATTAAGACTGAAAAAAAAATTAGAGAGAACGAGAAGAAAATATTTATTAAAGCACTGACATGTCTATATTCTGTTATTTTGGAATGGTATCTTTGAATCAATTAATTTCCAACAAGGTCAAAATGTGGATTAAATAATATCCAAAACATATGATTTTCTAAAAAAAACTGGAATTTAGAGAAAGTTTAAAGTTCTGTAATCCTCGTATTCAGAGAAACTACGCCCACCGGTCAATCATCGTGGTACGTGCTTATAAAACATCCACACAGGTGAACAACCAGGACGCGCTTTATTGCTTTGTCTTTTGAATAAATCGAGAAAATTATTGGTCTCCATATAAATGGTCTTTGTATTAGTGCATTATTCCTAGGATTTAAAAAATTGTGAAAGGACCATGATAAATCGTGATTTTGTAAGTGATTTGTTGTTTTTAGATTGTTCTTTGGTAATTAATTTTATAAGGACGAGTATGCGCTATCATCTGAATAGGAAGACTAGGATGAACATTTTTACAACCATAATGTCAGGAGAGAAAAAAATGGACTAATTATAAAACATCCCATTTATGATAAGAAAATAAAAAAGAAGAATTAGAATTTAACCGGCAATATTTGACACCTCAGCCTTTCTCTCTACCTATGTGCTATTCGAGCTCTTAAAGATTAAAGGTTTGAAAGCTCTTATTAAGTACAAGTTTTAAGAAATACATTAAACATTTTGAATTGATCTCTATTCTTTGCCATAGAATTCGAGGCGATATTTTGGACGGAAATGAGGTGGCTGATCATTTTCCTTAAGAAACACTTTAAACATTTTGAATTGATCTCTATTCTTTGCCATAGAATTCGAGGCGATATTTTGGACGGAAATGAGGTGGCTGAGCATTTTCCTCCTTCTCTCCTACTGAAGTAATAGTGTTTTATAAGTACTATTATTATTATTATTTTGATCCTGTATCAAAACTTATGAACAAAATAATTTAAATTCTCCTTCTAATGAGAATAATGCTCATTTCGGTGACAAAATTTGTTTATATACACAAACTCTGATTTAATATCTTGCAACGAAGACCTACATATCTTGGCTTGGACAAGTACAAATTTATCAAATCGTTAAGTGATAAAATTCCACACCATTTACACATCTAAATACTATTTGATTTCTTGCATAACACTATCTCATAATTTATCCTTTTTTTGTTCCCCTAGCATAAAGTCTTACCACCTTTTCTGTTTATATGCTGTTTGAATATTTATCTTAAGAAATTGTGTTTATGTATTTTAAGAATGTTAAGTACTTGTTTAACACCAATATCAACCTTGAGATTTTAATATTATGTATGTTCAAGTTAAAGATAGATTAACCTCTTTTTATTTTTATTTTACTAATCTTAAAAATATATATGTATTAAAAGAATGTATATTATTTATTTAACCTAAATCCTATTCCATAATACACATTATTGGTCTTAAAGTAATATTAATGATTCATGATTTAGAACATGAGCTGGATGAGATTGCAATTAGTTTTAATGTGAGGACATGGTCTGGATAGAGAATCTAAGAGGGAATATAGAATGGTCTATATAAGAGTGTATGACCTGGATGGGAAAGAAGGGGAAAGAAAGAGCGTGTATAACAAGAGAGAGAACGTCGCACGCCATCCTGTGACGCGTGGTTTGAAGCGCCTTATGACTGATTGGATTACACACACAAGTAATTCACACTCCATTGGCATGACCAAATTTTGCGAAATTCCGCATGCCTAAAGGCGCGGTGTGACGCCGAGACGGCCCTTCTATCACATTGTGACGAAAGGAAAGGAAGCTTGTATTGCTTATTATGAAGCACTGGGTACATTCTACTGCTGTTCTCTTTCCCTCCTTAAAAAAAACTCTCTGAAGCTATTTTTTACTTAATTTTTTTGCTTTTGAGATATTCAGGTGTGACAATTTAATTGTCTAACTCTGCATACAATATGCA
This sequence comes from Timema genevievae, assembly GCA_902155825.1. Lineage (NCBI taxonomy): Eukaryota > Metazoa > Arthropoda > Insecta > Phasmatodea > Timematidae > Timema > Timema genevievae. The sequence goes on along the minus strand of CABFWO010000001.1, from coordinate 698,388 downwards.
GAAATAAAGCTTCTACTGTGTAAATCCCCACGATTGCAAACATAACCACTTTTTCGTTCTTGTTTTTATATAACGTGGGTAGTGGATAAGGGGGTAGTAGGTTGGGGTTTTGAAGGCTGGCTATTCGAAGATATGATGAAGAGTTCATCGTTTGAGTAAGTTAGCTCCTAATTGTGCGTAACACTGGTAAGATTGGAGGAGAAATAGGTTCTATTGGGTTTAAACCACTGCTATTTACTCAATACCACCCTTAATGGGACTAATTTTAGGGATGATCACTCTCTATGATATCTCTATTAGCGGTTGCTCCTAAATTTAAGTGGATGAGTTTTTTTTTCGGGTGTATTTTGGGTCTTACCATAAAGACGAGTTGCTCTTTTTTGTCATTTGTTAGCGCGAAGGTGGTTTTAGGTGTAAACTATCAACAAAACTTAAAAATTATTTATTAAAGCCTATACATAGCTTTTATTTAAATACATTTAGCTATGCATACATCAAGTTCCATGGTATTTGTTAGAAAAAATATTCTAAAGTGTTATTTTGTCCATCCCGACATGATGTGAACACAATATATAGGACATCTTCTAACGTTTTTAGGTGAGACACTCAGACAGGATGGCCAATTTATATCTCATACAATTATTTCAAAACATATAAATGGCTTATAGTATTACGAGTAGGGGCCTATGAGTAATTCACTATCATCAATGAATAGACCTTACAACTTCTTCTAAGAATTAAAATATATATTTTTCTCTCACACAGTGAAACCATTGTGTCCTGTGTGATTCTCACTTAAACCACGATGCTAGGGTTGTGTGCGTTGTTGTTTTTTTACTTCAGCTCACCACTGGTTCATTCCATCCTCATCTCCCCCTCTCCTCCTTAAAACCCCACCACCACCACCCTTCCTTCATTCGGCATGTGTGAGTGTAAGGATACTGATTACACACATTAGTCTACCGACACCATTGACATTTTTATTAATGCGCCTCCGTTGTGCTCCCGTGCGTTCCTCTTCTGTAGACTTACCCTTCCCACCATACTATCCCGGTTTCCCTTATATCCCTTTCGGATCTTTTTTCTCTCTCTCTCTCTTTTTCTCTTGATCGGGAACCGTTATCTCTTTCTCCTCTTAAAGAGTTCGTTTCCCAAGTCTGTGTTTGTATCTCTCTCTTTCTTCTGAACAGGGTGAAAAATCCAGTGGACACGTGAAAAATTGCCACACCAGTTCTTCTTTTGCCTGGTTTCCACGTTCTTTTTTTTCAAACCATCCCCCTTTTCTATACTACCCCGAATTCCATTTTCCTTTTTAGATTTTTTCTTAAAGTAAAAAAAAAACTTCCTCAAAAATATACCTCTTAGTTTTCTTTTCCATTCATTCATATCTTACATACATATATACACTTATTTATTCTTTTCAGAAAACGTTTCGTCTATTTGTGTAATTTTTTTTAGTTTAGTTTCTTTTAAATCTTTCGCAATGCATTTGTTTGGTGGACTCTGAATATAGGTATTTTGTTTTGTATTGTTATATGTTGGTATGAGTGTCTCTAATGCGTTCAAAATATTGTTGGAAAACATTGATTAATTTAACTAAGTCTTGTTGCGCTTGGGATATTCAGTCCCTTCTTGGGATTTAAATAAATGAATGAATTTAGTCGGGTTAGTCTACAACGTTGGATGCGGAGAAAGGGGGGGGGGGAATAACGGTTATTACATTCATTTTAATACTAGATTTTTTCTATATTTAAAATATAGATCGCCTTTCTTTACCCTTAGTGGTATCCTTGCAGTATAATTCGTAAGACTCTTGTGATACTTTGCTGCAGTTGATAGTAGGGACGGGGTTCGACTCTCAATGCACTCGCTCTCTGGATGGTTCTTCCATGGTCTCTTCACCCCATTTCTCCCCTAAGCTATCCTCCTTTTCCTTACACCTAAACCTAACGTTAAGCGTAATCATCTAAAATGATAATATAAAAAGTTGAGTTTTGAAACCTCTGCATTCCTATTTGAACATATTTTATATGTTAAATATTTTTAAAAAAATTCATTCAAACAGGTTAATTTGTTTTCTGTTAATATACAAATGATATAAATGTATCTAGTTCACTCAAATGAGTGTAAGGGTTACGTAATTTTATTTCAATCTCTTATTCCTAAAGAGATTATTATTATGTTCATTTCATTTGAAAGAATTTTTATTTTAGTTCGTGTATTTCTACGTAAGGATTTGTAATGCCTTAATCATTGAACCAGGGACGAGGAGGAATCTTAAAGGACATGCACCCACATTAACTTGGAGGAGGAATAGACAAATATGTGTTTTTACCTGATTAACAAAATAGGTGTATTTTCCCAATACACCATTTCACCTATGATTAATATAATGTAATATATTACATTTTATTATTATAATATAATATAAACCTATATTACATTTGAAATACACCCTATTAATGGCAAAACACCTGTTTTTTATATTATTATCCACTCAGATGCGGGTGCGCTTATTCTAACAAAACTCCCTGTACTTAACTCATTTAAATCAAATGCTATTCATCAATTTTACGTGTGAAAAACAATTCCCACTGCTTTCTTTCGAGATTCCAATATCAATTTCTCTGTTATCATCAATCCCATATGCTGCAAGCCTGACATTCTAGACTACGTGACCATAAACTCGAGGTATAGTAATTGTTGGTATCCAGAAATGTTGCTGAAAGATTGAAAATCATTCCTTTGCTTGAATACGTGTCAAAGTGCCTGACAAGTTGCCCGAGAGACATTGTGGTTGTATGGTTTTTGGCCCACGTAAAAGGTAACTTGAAATTTTAAAATTCTGGCCTAAAGGTGCATACATTAGTGCACAGGGACTACAAATTTTTAAAATTTTAGATATCTACGTACGGTAGATATCACGCAATACTTATGGCAGACAAAAAAATTTCACTTCTCTTAATATATAAGATGTTATATTTGCGGCTAAGTAGACTAAGTCTATTAATATTAGCTATCAACAACATAAATTATATGTGGTGTAGTTAGCTAACGCGCTAGTTTCTTGTTGAGCTAGACTTCTGAGGACGGAGAGATCAAGGTTCAAATATCAGTCGGGGGTACGGGGGGGGAACGGGGAGTTTCCTAAATGGCTTACGCAAGTACGGGCTCACTTATTCTAAATTCAACCTTCTCAAACCCTAACACATTAGAGTAGACTAATTAGTACTTAAGCGTATAGCCCGAATGAGTAGTAAGAAGAGATGCTAGATAAAATAAATAATAAATATATCGTTTCATGTGGTTGGTATAAATAGGGAAATATATAAGGTACGCGTACTTAATCAACTCTCTCTTGGAAGGAGGGTGGAAAACACCAATTGATGCTAATCCTTAGACTTCAGAGCCAAAAGTTAAGATTGTTAAACACTTCTTTATCACCGCGTCTTACTATCTGTTCGTTATACGCTTATGTACTAATCAACCTAGTGATTTTAAGGGTTAATAATGCTACATTTAGAGGAAGTGTACCTGAATTTGCGTGCAGAGAAAGTGGAAAAACATTTAGTAAAACCCCCTTTAGTACACCCGACTGAGATTCGATCCTCGATCTCCTAGTCATCAGGAGTTTAGTCTACTGTAAGAGTAGCACTTTAGACCATTTGGACACCGGACTGATTAAAAACACTTAAACTATATTTTTTGATTAGGTTTTAAACTGTAGTTAAGACTATAAGTACGAATAAAATGGAAGTTTAAATTATTTAATATATTTTGTTTTGTTTTATTAAATACAAAACTAATAACTATTACAATGATTAAGTAGGACATAATATTTACATTTTTCTTATGAACTCTCCTCTTTTTTCATCCTTAGAAATTACACATTTCTTCAATTCTTTATATTTTATTATAATGCATAAATACGAAATACTTGAAATGTCAAAAAAAAAAGTTTTGGATTGTTTCAAAAATATGAATAATACAAACGACGAACGAGAGTCTGTTGTCTAGTATAAATATCACTACGTTCATTTTGTCTTCATATTATCTTCTACTTTTTTTCGATCATCCTCGCAGTTACCCCCATCCACAAAGTTTTCTTACATCACCACTGTGAAATATTCCTACTTTTTGAACTGCATACTGGATTAATATCCCACGTCAGTAATGATATAAAGGCTGTCTATCCTTAAGTCCTATCCCTTTATACACTGAATAAGCGTTTTCAATGTGAAAGCGTAGATCATCTCACAGAATGATTTCCTGGAAAAAAGTAAAGGGGAGAATTTACTTTGCTTCAGCTTCCTAGAACAAAAATCAACAACAAAAAATAAATATTCACTTTATATTGTACGCATATATTAAATAACACAGACAGTGAGACTTTTTTGGGGATATCTAATTTCTTGTTAATTATTAATTAATTAGTTTCAATTTGGTGTTAAATAGTTTTTACAGTGTGTTAGCAATAAAAAACTGAGATTATAATTATAAATATTGATAAAGTGATTAATTTTGAAAAATACTATTTTAAATAACATGTATCTTAGCTATCATTAGCAATTAAAAAAACACTGGGATTATAATTATAGTAAAGTGATTAATTTTGAAAAATACTATTTTAAATAACATGTATCTTAACTATCATTAGCAATTAAAAAAACACTGGGATTATAATTATAAATATTGTAAAGTGATTAATTTTGAAAAATACTATTTTAAATAACATGTATCTTAACTATAATTAACTACATTTTATAAATACTTAAAAATATCATAACATATTTTTTTATACTTTATTAAAAAATACAACAAATTAAATTGATAACTCCTACGTATCAAGTACTAAATTTCAAGAATTACAAATTCTATTATGAATCTTGATGAAAAAGTATTATTAAGGTTTAATTCATTGCTATGAAATTAGATATTCAAAATTATTTGGCTTTTAATATTAATCTTAATCTGATTTATTGGAATGCTAAAAATATTTCACATATAAGTTAATCCAGACTGATTTTTATAATTGAAGTGATTAATATACACAAACTGTATTAATTTTCAAAATTAAGTAATATTCTCTGGTGAGAATTTAGAGGCAGTGCACAGTAAGAAATAATGTTTAAGTTTGATGATTATTTTATCATCCTAAAGTAGATATGTTTATATTTTTTTGTTTACAATATGCTGAAATCTAAAATGTATTTCAAATACTTTGGTTTGTTTAATCTGTGCTGTTCACTTCGTAGCACTGAAACTTAAGACACTTTTATAATTTACACATATAGCCCAACATTCAGTTCAGAAGAATGTTCTCCAAGATGGCTTAAGGGTAACAATATTGGGAAAGAGAGTTTAGGACAGTGTTTTTTTGCAGTTCTTATATATATATTTCAAAAGAAACCAATTAATTCTCCAGTGGAAAAATAGAGCTTAATTTTCTTCACAGTGACCTCAATAGTTTTTGAATAACTGTCAATAGTGTACTGGAATGTAATAAATTTTTCTCGTAAATTAACAAGTTTCTCATATAATGCCACTATGCTCTTGACAGATATTCAAAAATTGTTGATATCATCATGTCAAGACAATTAAATTATATGTTTCTACTGGAGCAATATTTTATTTCGCCAAAAAAGTGTTTCGCCATAGAAACTGCAAAAATTCTGCTCTTAACTCGCGTTCCCTCCACTCCCACCTTAAACTAAGGGGTTCCCACGAACGCATGAACGTTTTTTATATACAGTAACGTACACGGATTTGATTAAAGTGAATTTATAGCTAAGTAGTTGCCGTACATAAATTTAGCAGCTTAATCAATCATTTGTTACTTTAAACCTATTATATGGTGTTTATATTAATGTGACTTACATATGAGGGAGTGATTGCCATTTTGTTTGTTTATAACTTGAGCGCAAGCTTTGTCTTGTTATTAAACCTACTTAGTACTAAATGTACACAAATAATAAAATACAAATATATCTGAGAAACGTTATTATAGTTGTACTTGATATACTACAGAATAAATTTTCTTTTCTTTAAGTGTTTTTTATTATAAGAATATGTTTAAATTTAATCATTCTTCTAAACGAAAATGTATTTTAAAAATACATCGAATCCAAGTAATATTCTACTTACGCGGGTTTCTAAATTGCGCGGAAATCTTCAGGACTAATTTTTTTTATCACTGCATCTTTCTATCTGTTCAGGCTATAAGCATATATAATTTTTACTTCAATGAATAAGGAAGCGTTTCATAGGTAATTTACCCGCATTTGCGTGAAAGGAGAGTTGGAAGCTATTTAGGAAAAGTCACCCTCAGTAGACCCGACCAGGATTCGACCTCCAATCTCCCCGTCATCAGAAGAGCAGTCTAATACGAAAGTGACGCTTTAGTGCATTCTGAAGCGTGTTTAGGGACTAATTAACCACTAAACTGTACTACTCGATCTCGGTTTTAATAGAACCAAAATAATTATTTCTCTATTATATATTTTTTATTCATTTTAATGCATCCAATATTAATTTCCACTGACTATACATACATGTTCATGGTCCCACCTTCTTTATAGAACCCTCTTATTATATTGATTATAGAAAATCACTTTATTTCTCGGAGCGTGATTGTAAGTCATGAACTTTTTTTTTTTTTTACCAGCTTATCTATAACTGGACGTTTAAACATGGAGGAGTTTGAAGATAGATGCTCATACTAGTAGAGTTATTTCATTTTAACAACGAACTTTTGACCCATCAAATTACTGGTTCCGGAATTGTTTTCTAAACGCAAATGTGCCGAGAAGAAAAATTACTCCAGGCTACTTATTAGAGTCGTGCCCGAAATGATGTGCTGATTACGTGAAGTGTTACCACTTATGACGTAGCGAATCGTAGAAAGTATTACGCTGCGTTTTGTTGAGTGGATTATTTTTTTGTTTTTATATTTTATTTAAAAGAATCTCTTTTACTTTTTCTATGACATTTTTTTAGGGATATTCAGTGAAATTATAAATTAAATAAATGTCTAAAACTGGTGCAGACTAATTTGAATTATGATTTTTGGGAAGAAGATTTATTATATTTATGATGATAAGTTACCTAAAAAGTCATTAAATATATTAGTTGATACAAGGTAATTGGATGAAATATTGAAATGAATGATATAATATGTTCCTTTATTTAAATGAATGATAGAATATATTTCCTTATTTAAATGGATGATAGAATAAACAACCTTAGTCCTTTAGTAAGCCTAATCCTAGCCACTGGTCTACGAGAGGATCATATAGAATAAATGAATATATTTTTAAGCCTTCATGATTGGTTTGAATAATAAATACTACTTTATTAAAATATGCAGGTTGTGGGATTTGTTTAGTATTTTTGCTCAGATTTAATTTACTAATAAATAGACAGAACTTGCAATTAATATAGTATAATATAGTAAACTATTTCTGGCTTAGCTTGAGATTGTCAAATTTAAAAAAACAATACTTTGTAATCTCAGTTGATCTTTATAAATTAATTAAAATTTTTTAACTACATAATTGACAACTTAATTTGTCCGTGAATAAATTATAGGCCTACAAATATGTAGTGACCTGTGTCAAAAGAATCCTGGATGCATATGCCACGGTAATATTACTTACAGTTGACCCAATAAGCTTTTTTTGCTGGTATCACAAGAATATTTCGTATATTTGCTATAGTAGGCTTTCATACCTGTGTTAGAAAAATATTTAAAGCCTATGCCACGAAAAGTATTCGTAATTTTGTCAATAGAAGCTTTCATATATTTTCTATAAGAAACTTTAATTCTCATACAAAAATGATTTTTCATGTTTGTGTCATAACTAAAGTAATAGAATGTAATGTAATAGAAGAAGCTTTAATGTATAAGCCAAAATAATCGTTCATCCCTGTCCTATTAACTTTACTATAAGAAACTTTCATGTCTGTACTACAATAAGCTTTCATATCTGTACTGCAATAAGCTTTCATATATGAGCCAAAATAATGTCATATCTGTCCTATAAGATTATTTCACACCTGTCCTATAAGAATCTTTCATACCTGTAGAATAAGCTTTAATACCTATGGTACAAGAATGTTTCATGTCTGTACTACAATAAGCTTCCGTGGGTATAAAAATGAGCTTGGAGCTTCTTAAACACGTTTCCTTTGCCGCTATAAAGACATTAAAATGAAAAATATTGGGGCCACATCCTTATCTATGTAATTATCACCATACAAATTAATTACCCACAACGCCCTTCCCAATTAATTTAAACTCCTTTAAAACTTTTTAAAGAGGACAAAAAAAAAAAAAAAAGGAGCCCAAGAAAATTGTTTCCGAGGTCTAAGTAAGGTTTCGCTAATCACTTCAGATGTTAAACTCATTACTATAACGACCAGCCTCTTTATTTAATAAGGAGACTTAAAATTAAATCCATATAATGTCACGGACATAAAGAATCAAACAAATTCTTGTTCAAAGGAAATCATCGTTTAACTCTTTGAAGTCCTCCTCTCTTTTACTCTCCCTCTCTCGACCCCTCCCTCCCCCCCCCCCTACCCAATTTTCCGCCGAAGCTACCACCTATCATCGTTACCAACGTAAACAATTAAAATTTCTCTTCAAAACGTAATATCTTGCTCAGCAAACTGTTTGCACCCACTCTCTTTACAAAGAGGATGTGTCACTCCTAGGATTATTAATGATGATGATGATTATGATTATGGCTGTGCATCTTCTGAAACATCTTTTACTCAAGAGGGAAGAGGTTTGGTATAGTAAGAGAGTATAGGAGGGGGATTATATGACGTCATCAAGGTTCAAACACTCCCCCCCTCTCTACCCCTCTAACACACACAGAAAAAAAAAGTTGCATTACTTGGGGGGGTTTTCTGCATGTTTTTGCTTTAACAGGAGATGTAAGATGATTTATAGCCTTTTTGAAAATATTAACATATAGGTTTTTGTGGTAAAAATTAATATAATTTTACTATGTGATATTATTACTGTTATTATATATATATATATAATATTATATATTTTATATATAGATAATATACGTGAAAGTAGATCTAGTTGGCCTGGCTAGTAACTTCTCTAGAATTCACACAACGTTCTTCTTATGAAAATAGGACTTAAGTAAAATTATGAATATAGTTCACAGTTTTATTCGGTTAAGTTCTATATATTTATTTCCAGGGAAAATATTTTAATACCAGGTATTATTTATGTTAGTCAAGCAAAAAATATAATTAATACTGCTATTAAAATAGAGCCATGGTATTATTTAAGAATTCCCTTCAACGTAATTTTCATTTATCGAGTAACCCAGAGCGGTGGACCCTTGGCTAAGGCTTCAGTCTCATTTAGTTTGATTTATTTGTAACTGGGTGTGGTAAGGCTTCGATTACCAGGCGTGTTTACTGAAGTGGGTTTCTAAAATTGTTTACCACTCTCATTCAAACGTTAGAGGAGAAATGTGAATAATTTGGACGGGAATTAAGAAAAGTATGAAAAAATAAAATTAAGTTAATCTTGCCCTAGCGTTTTAGTGTAATAAAAGGCACTATTAGTCCAAGCTTTACTCAAATAGACGATATTATTCCAATTATTGTTTTTTTATACCATCCTGTTTTACTATCTGTTCAAGTTATACACGTATTTGATAATTAGGGCCTACTCTAATCGGGTGGGGATGAGGAAAGAAGCATTTTAGAGGTAATATACCCACATTTGCGTAAAGGGAGATTGGACAGTTATTTTGTGCAAACCACCCCCCAGTACACCCGAACGAGATTCGAAACTCAATCTCCCCCGTCATCGCCAATATTGCCTATTGCGATAGAAGCGATAGTAGACTATAGGACCAACGAAGCGGGTAACAGTTTATGTCCACAGTACACTTAACAAACTTTTTTTTTTGCGGAGGAACACCGTTTTATTTTTGGTACGCACCACGGTAGCAAAAAAATGGACTACGCATCCAATCCAACGGTTTTACGATAAATCATAATTAGGAAATTATAGACTAATTTTTCCCTGAGGTAGCTTCAAATATTCCAGATCAAAGATTGACGTTATTTTTCTTTGCCAGTTTCTTTAACTCTTGGAAACATTTCACTAAACCGATTAGAAATTTGTGTTAACCCTTAACCAAACTTCGCGTGAAAGCTTTTTATTTTGTCAGATATATTAAACATATTATTAGTAAGTACAAGTAATCAAGAATTGTGGACGACCTACGGCTACAGCTCGTACCAACTTCATTCGTGTTATTATATGTATATAATTATATTTTAGCACCACGTATTACTAAAACCCGTTCGGGCTATACACCTATGTAGTAATTAATGAGTTAAGAATTAGGAGGTTTAATTTAGAGGAAATGCAAACACATTTGCGTGGAGGGATAGTGGAAAACAGCTTATGAATAAATCACTCTCGTTGCACCCGACCGGGTTCGAACCCCAATCTCCCCGTCTTCAGCAGTTTAGCCCAACACGAGATTAGCGCGTTAGACCACGTGGCCACTGAAGCGGGTACGTGCTATTATCGAACAGCGATGCGTGGCGTTCTGGGCTGTGAACGCACGGCACACATAAATCACCGCCGCGGTACGTCACACCGTTGCTGAAGACATTGAGGTCGAGATACTATTCTAAGCTCCTCGGATGGTTTCCCGCTTGTAATTTACCACTGTGTTTATCTCAACCTCTCTCGCCACATGAGTGTCTTGTAATTACTCTAATACACCTTCCTATACTCTTTCTCTTTAAGTTTAAGCAGGTGTGTTATACTAAATAGTTAGTAAAGAATAAAACCTTATTCGGTCGTTGGATTGTTTAAGACTACACTCTCACAATATAATGGACTGCTGAAATGGGGATCAAATCCCTGTTGGGTGTATTGAGGACTATTTTACGTAACAGTTTTTCAAGTCTCCCTCCACGCTAGTGCGCGTACAATTCCTCTAAATTCAGTTTTCCTTACCCCCAAATAAAGTATCATTAGTACATATTATGGGTATAGTCCCAACGGGTAGACGTTCTGACAAAAAACAGCTAAAACTAGTATTGAACATCCTAAGAATTATTTCAATAGTAATATAGTTTGAAATAGTAATTTAGTTTTTACATAATGATCGTTATTAATTTTATATAGGCTATATGTATAGGCCTATTGTAACAGCTTAAAAAATATTATGTAAGCCCCCTATATTAATGTTTGAGTTTTACATTTTATTTTTTTATTAGTTAAAGCAATAAAACTTTTCATCAGTTTATAATTTAACTCAACCTCTTCTTATTTCCAAATAGCATTTTTTTAAAATTCTAAACTATAAATTTCAAATAAGGTCAGCTTGTCTCTTCTCGCCCAAGTTTCAGAGCTTGAGTATTATTAACACACTCGACACCTTGGTCTGTTACGACATCCACAACTTTCTAAGCTGTGCTAATTTATTAATTCAACATGGAATGAACCTGTCAACATAATTTTCTGTTTTATTTTACCAGTTCATCTAGATTCTCGCGTGATTGATTTTGTTTACAAGCGTAGGCAAAACATTTTAGTTCAGATTTTATTACAAATTGCCACGATCTAAATGTTACCCATTTTGTGTGTATACAATATATACATTTAATTAAAATATATTCTTACTGGTATAGTAAAAATATCTATCTAGCAATAGTAAAAATTTACATTCACGAGTATTTATTTGTGATATAATTTATTTCAATGAAAAGAACATAAGTTAATCGAAAATGCAATTTAAAGAGAAATTATAATGCATCAATTATCTATAGGCCTATGTATATTTTTTTGAGCCATACAAATTTTATCTTCTGAACAAAGTAGGTTCTCATGTACTTAAACTATCTTATTCTAAAGATGAGGGTTAGAAGGTGCAATTCAATTTTAAAAAAATATGTTTTCACGTGAAGAAATAAATGGTACAATACACCGCACATCCTTTATCGCCCCTTTATCTAAAAATGGAGATATTTACTCAAAACTAATAAGATATTTGAAACTAAGTAATATACATTGTTGCAGAAACATTCCACCAAAGAGCATAAATTGAATAATATATATTGTTAAGGAAATATATTGAGAGGAAAAGTAATATTTGTGTTCATCAATTAAAACAGAGATATTTGCCAATATTACAGAAACTATTGATTTTATAAAAATATATTACAAATAAAAGTTTTTTATTTTTAATAACTTTTCAATGATGATTTTTTTTTCGTATCTCAAAAAGTTGCGTAGATAATGAACCAAATTGGAGATATCTGCTTATTTTTCTGGAAAAGTGAGATATGCCATTTTGTTTGTAATATTAAACAGTGCCTAAATATGAATTTCAATCGCAATCGTTAGAGCTTATTTTGAGAAAATCAGGTTTTTTCAATTTTGGCTTTTCAGTAAACTACTCTTTATTTTGGGGTTATGTGTCTAATTCAAAAAACTACCCTGCCAAGGCTTGGTAAAATGGTTTCGGCTCTAGCCCGAAATACAGACACAAAAAAACAGACAAACGAACGGCACTATGGAAACAATTTTTTCAAGTTCAGTGGGTCATGAAATATTTTGACGATAAAAATACTTTCTCACCTGAGGTGTCGCGAGAAAGTTAAAAATGGTAACCAAATATTGAAGAAAAACAATCTTTATAAGCTAGGATTAAATTTCGGCCTTAAAAAATTATCTGTAAGGCTAGGATCTACTATCTCAACTATTTACTGATGACAAACTGATAAATAATGAATTTATAGATTAATTTTGATTAGACTATCTAGTAGGCTTATTTCTATCGGGTAACTTTAGTGTGACCCACTTAGGCGGCCGTGTGGTCAAATGCGCTACTGTCACAGTATACTAGATTGCAGAGGACGGGGAGGTCGAGGTTCGAGTCTTGGCCGGGTGTACTGAAGGTAGTTTTTTCTAAAATAATTTTCCATTTTCCCTCCATGCAAATGCGCATACACATTCTATAAACAAAACCTTCCTAATCTCAAAAACCACTAACGTAATTCATTGAACAGGGAAGTTAAATGTGTTTTTATTAAAATTCTTACATAAGTTTTCAAAGTTTCAGAATGATTTCTTTGCGTTTGATTTTGTAAATTAAAATTTTAAATTACTTAAATAAACCTAATACAATTTACGTGTAAGTGTAACTGTGATATTGTTACTTCCAGATGCTGAAAACAGTAGTCTCCATTAATTTAATACATTTGTCATATTTTGGAAATATCGTCTATTTCTGACTATATCAGATTCTCTAGTCATACAAGAATACCTACAATCCAAGAGGGATGAAAGATTAACGTTACAAAGAAGGGGTGGTTTCAGGACATACCCAAGAGGGTTAGGGTAGAGAGAGAGAGAGCTGCTAAGTCAACTGTGTCGAGATTATTTTTTTCCTCCCCTGTTTTTTCTCTTCCCCCCTCCCCCCTCCCCGTCCCATCTCTCGTTTTCAGAGCAAGGCCTCCAGTGTGAAGAAGCTTTCCAGCGATGATGCTATTTGTCTTCTTCACTCGGCTGTCGCGCCGTGTCAGCTTTAGGACCTCCCCCCTCCTCCTCCACCCTTTTCAACCATCCCCCCCTACCCTATCCTCTACATCGCCCTCTCTTCATCCGACTAAAACCCACCCCGAAACTTTCAAAAACTCCCTTATTCGCTACAGGGTTTTGGTATGCTTGTTTGGTACACTACATTTTTTTTTTCCCTCTCCGTGGAATCCGAATCCTCAAGCTAAGCAGCAGCTGCGAAGAGAAGAGAAAAAAATGTATATAAAAGACGCGAAGGGCCTCGCTTCACTCTTCTGACACAAAATGCCGTTTTTTTTTTCTTGGTGGTTGTTGGAAAGGGTGAGTGAAGGACAGAAATTCTACTCAGACGTTATGCCTGTGTTGGGATGGGATGGAGAACGTTTCTTGAATTCTGTTCCTTCATTTTCTATTTTTAAATATAGCTGTTGGTTCATGTATGCATTGGTTGGCAGAACAAGTATTATAAAACACTGATTTAAATCAAATATTTATCTATATTATAATATTGAGGATACAAATATTCTCACGATTGATTGTAAATCAGATCTAGAGGGCTTTTTAATTAAATTTATTCAGGCAGTTTACCTTATGTTCCAATAAATAAACAACCTACTAAATCCAAAATATAGCCTACCTGTTGATAAAGTTGCACACAGTATGCAGTATAGTAGGATTTTGATGGTAATAAACATTTATAAAATACAATCCTCTTTTGATGTGTGGTCAATGTTGATAACATTTCACTATATCATCAGGGTTATTTTGTAGGTACAAATTAGATTACTTGAAGTCTAATTACGTGGAAGTAGATCTAATAACGTTTATAGCTGTCAAATTATAACTTAGAAAAATTGGATTATACGTCATGCTGGGATCACGATCAACTTAACGTTAACTTAAAGTTAACTTAACGTAGCTTAACGTAAAGGACCTCCTCGTGTGTTTAAATGGAGGCGATCACGATGCAGTTAACTTAACGTTGACTTGCAGTTAAATTAACGTAAGAGATGTCCTGGGAGGTATTTTACTTTAAGTGAACGTTACTTGAAGGGTATCACGTGATCTAGCCAGCCAATCATTATGCGAGTGACGTCAACAGGGCAATTAATTATTCATTTGTTGGTATTATGACCAATGTTTACTCTTTAGCTTAAGTTCTAGTGATCAGACATTGAAACAAAATAATTAAACTAAAATAGGAGAGCTAATTTATAAAAAAAGTTTTGTAATAGATATATATTGTATCGATTGAAAACTGTAAACATTCACAGATCATCACTGTAAAACTAGTACAAATCACATATCATACTCGAGAATGAAGATGTTTGGCTCGAGTTGTTACGTTAAGTTACGTGAATCGTGATCACATATACGTTAAGTTAACTTTAAGTGAACGTTACGTTAAGTTGATCGTGATCCCGGCATCACGGAGACTATATCCCCGATACACTAAGGACGGTTTTATATAATCGAGATTAGAATTTCAACCAATCCCTCCCAAACCTAAACTTTTTTTTTCCATTTCTTTGAAAACTGTTGAATCCTGAGACTTGACTCTCTCTCTCTCTCTCTCTCTCTATATATATTAAATACCCAAAACAAACAGTAGGATTAACTTAGATGTAACCCTATACTAGC
Source organism: Timema genevievae (assembly GCA_902155825.1). Lineage (NCBI taxonomy): Eukaryota > Metazoa > Arthropoda > Insecta > Phasmatodea > Timematidae > Timema > Timema genevievae. Next base: position 683,171 of record CABFWO010000001.1, on the reverse strand, counting down.
AATAAAAACTTTTGTTACTCATGGATTGATTGTAGCTTATTTTGGAATAAATATTCAACTTTTCTCTGTTCACGGAAAATTGGCCTTTTATGGCCACTGAAAAATGATTAAAGGCTGTACAGTTTTTATTTACCTTAAAAATATATGCTGTTCCATTAACATCTGATTCATTTTTTTTGACTGGTTTCAGTCGTCAAATTGAATTAAAATGGAACATCTTTTTAGTAGTTTTCTGTTTTTAATTTATGCTATTTTTTATGTAAATATATTAAATAGTAGGCCTAGTTACTCCTAAATTTAATTCACAGATTTTAAAATAATCATACTAGGATTTAAGTTAATTTGATTGATTGAAATATTTGTAAGTTAATTAAAATATTTTAGAATGTTAATCGATTAAATATTATTCCTAAGTTTAATTCACTACTTTTAAAATAATTATACTATGATTTTTATTAATTTAATTGATTAAAATTCTTATAAATTAATTAAAAAAGTTTTAAAATGTAAATAATATATTAAATTGTATTCCTAAATTTAATTCAAGGCTTTTAAAATAATCATACAAAGATTTAAATTAAATAAATGTTTTATATTTCAAACTTAGGCTTGATAGCTCATATTAGTAATTACGTCCAAGAAATTAACTATATTTATGTAAATGATTTGTTGTTGATCAGAAAGTTAAACTTGATGTTTACTGCTAATAACGTTTTCAAGTAATTAATACATATATTTAAATAAACAATTTAATAAAAACAAAATGTTAGCAAAAAATAAAGTTTGTGTAAATCAATCAAAAGTATTTGGGTAAAATAAACAGGACAACTTGTTTACTAGGAAACAACAGACAAAATAAAAAAATTGTCACCGTACCAAAAAAGAAAGTATTCAACCTCTTTTCTGAACTCATGTATCACCAAGAAGCATGGCCCCGAAACCCAAACATGTTCCAAATGTCATATAAATTATTTTATCAAGTTCACAGCGTAACTTGTTTTAAAGAAAGCAAGTAAGTTAATTTTTACTGTCAACATAAAAAAACACTTCTTAACCATTTCAAAACTTGGCTACTATAAATGAATCTTTCATATAGAAAAATAAACAACTATATAACTTAAATTATCGCAAAAGTCCCCCGGAAGTGTGATTATTGTGATTTTTAAAGATATCGTAATCAAGTAGATGTGTCTTCTAAAAAATATTACATTTTAAAAGATTGGTTGAGTCTATTACTACTGATATTAAAAATAATCATAAAAATGGTTTCTTGGCACAGTTTCAAAGTTTCTTTCCAACTTTTTTTTGTTTCCTTCTGTACCAATTTATAATTGTAAGAAATGGATTAGAATATTTATTGTGTTTGCTGTAACATCCAAAATCTCCTCTCATAGGCTACAAAAATCCCTTAAGGTGCGGCAGAAGGGAGCGCGAGTAATTTTACAGTTTTTATAGCATTTCACTTTTTTGGCCAAAATAAATCAAATATTTCTCCAGTAGCAACATAGAGTTTAGTTTTCTGCACGTGTTAATATCAACAGATCATAAATATGTGTCAAGGGTGTCCTGGAATTTTGTAAAGACCTTTTCTCTTTATTTAAAAGGTTTTGAAAAACTTACAGGACACTCTTTACAGATATTCAAGATCTGTTGATATTAGCACGTGCAGAAAACTAAACTCTATGTTGCTACTGGAAAAATATTTAATTAATTTTTGCTAAAATATTTTAATCCTATAAAAACTGTAAAAATACTAGCGCTCCCTTCTGCCGCACCTTAACAACACCTTAAAAGTGAATTAAGAGTAGTCCTACTAGTACCTTATTTTAGGAAGAGTTTAAACAAAAGAAATTAAATAGGCTATACACGCCTAGACAATACCAAAGAGTGTTTATTTTCTCCTAATTTTCAAAGTAGATTGGTTCTAAGAATTAAGAACTAAACTATATTTATAAAATATAATTTAATCGATCATGCAGATGGTGCAAATACCTACTGATCAATCATTCGTATTTAAGATTTTCATAAAGTTACCCCGAGTGATTGTTGGGATTAGACATCTAACCCTAAAATTAAGGGTAGTTTACTGAGGGGCAAAATAATATAAAATCGATTTTCTCAAAAACTGCTAAGACAATTTTGATTAGAGCTTGTATTTATGAATTGTTTAACATTACAAAAAAAAAAGTTATTCGTGTTTTCCCATAAAAATATATTCAAGGGTATTTTACATCAGCGTAAATTTCAAATTTTGGTCATATCTTCACAACTATCCCAGTTACGAAATAACTTAGGGCCTATCATTGTAAAGTTGTAATACTACTATTAAAATATTTATTTATTTAGCACCACGTCTTTCTACCCGTTCGGGTTATACGCTTAAGTACTAATTAGGGTAATGGGTTAGGAATTGGTAAGGTTGAATTTAGAGGAAGTAGACCTGTATTTGCGTGGAGGGAGAGTGAAAAACCATTTAGGAAAAACCACCCCAGTTCACCCGACCGAGATTCGAACGTTGATCTCCCCGTCCTAATCATTCTAACTCAACACGAAACAAGCGCGTTAGCTAACAACGCCACAAAGGTGGTTCTATTCAAAATAAAAAGCTTTTATTTTGATGTTTATTTTTTATAAAACCAATAGTTTCTAATAGCTCTAAGATTATTTTTTTTGGCGTACTTTGAAATTGAAATTGGTGGAAATGTTTCTTTAACAGTGTATATTATTTCATTTATACTATTTGGTGGAGTGTTTCTACATAAATGTATATTATCTTACTTAGGTTGTTTGCTGGAGTGTTTCTGTATCATTGTATATTATTTAGTTTGACAAATCTTACAAGTTTTCATTAAATGTCTCTATTTTAAGATAAAAAGAGAGTGAAATTCTTTGCGGTGTATCGTACAATTTTATTTTTTAGTGTTATTAGTTTTAAATATAGATCATTCTTACGAAGATCATACCAAATTTGCCAAAATTTGGCTGCTAGCCCTGTCTCCCCCTCTTTTCCTTCCCCCCATCTGAATCCAAACAGTAACACTCCAATCATCCAGTACGTCAGTCATTGTCCACTGTGTGAATTAGACTAATGGCTGTATGTTACCATTGTGACAAAGCCTGATGGTAAATGGCTTTGCCTGATTGGATACCACCCGCCATCCCATCCCTCCCCCTCCACCCCCTCTTTCCTTGCACTGGGGGAGAGGGTTAGGACTGCTTACATTGTTCTCGCCCCAACCTCAGACAATGGTACCCCTCGTACAATGGTAACAATAGGTCTAGATTAAACACAACACCCCCCACCCCCCTCCCTCTCACTCCGACAGAAGTGGTGAGCGAGGGGGTTATTGAAGGGGGATGTGAGGGGGTTGAAACTGTGGGGTAAGTGGTTGAGAGTTCACAAGAAATTATTTAGGTTTTCTTTTTAAATATTTTATTTTAGATACCTTTAAGTTGGGGTAGTAGAGTACGCAAGAAAAGGCCAGTGTTTTTGCAGTTTTAATAATAAAAACAAATCCCGGCAAAATAGAGTAAGTATTTCTCCAAATAAAAACATAATTTGATTTTCTTCATATGGTGACCTCAACAGTCCTTGAATTTCAGTCAAGGATATCCTAAAATTTGATGATAGCTTTTCCTTTACATTTAAAATGTTTCTGATCAATTACTAATTTGCTAATGACAAATATTCAAGCATCCACTTCGGTAGCCGCGTGGTCTAACGCGCTACTTTCGTGTTAGACTAGATTGCAGAAGACGAGGAGATCGGGGTTCGATCCCGGTCGGGTGCACTTAGTATGATTTTCCTAAATGGTTTTTCACTAGTCCTCAAAGCTAATGCGATTGCATTTCCTCTCAATTAGGCCTTCCTAATCCCTAGTCCATTAGTGTAACTAGTACATAGGCGTATAGACAGATTAGGTAGTAAGACGCGGTGCTAAAATATATTTTGATTCAAGAATTGTTGAGATTACCATGTGTATACAATAAAAATCTCAAGTCTATTTGCCATCGGAGTGGACTAACAGCTAGCAAAAGCTACCAGATCTACTCTCCTGTATCCATTCGAAGAAACATATGACCTGCAAGACTTAATTTGATTTGTAGTCAGTTTTGGCAGTCAAAATTTCACAACAAATAGTTGGTTTTAATTATGTTTTTTTATTTTAACTGTTTTTGCATCTTCTCCTAGCAGTCAATTACCATCATTCCTGTGGCGAACGGACTATATATTTATACTGAAATAATATTTGATTTATTTTGCAAAAAACAACAACACTGTTTTCTATGAAAAATACAAAAACATTAACCATTCCTCACGTCCCATTTCAACCCACCAAAAGTATTAAGATTGATTAATATGTGCTTTCAAAATTACATTGTGTTTTTAAAATATAGAGCTTGCAGCAGTCTCATTATCATTACTGTATTTATTATTATTAAGTGTTGAATTTTTTTAATCTGAACTGAACGTATGTAATATAGTTTCAACTAGGCAAAAAAATTAATATTTTATTTATTGAAATGTGTATGAAAAAAATTGTTTTCAAAAGTCAGTAGGGAAGAATGGGGCATGTTGTTAAAGGGGCAAGTTGATGCATTTAATTTTGTGAGTGACCGGTTAGTTGCAGCACCTCAAGATTTATATTTAAAGAGAAGAATTCTACCCGCCATTTGTCAACGAGAGTTGAGCCGGATAGCACGAATACCCGTATTTCAAAAAGATTGTTTTTAGCCGTCAAAAGTTAATTGCCTGTCTTTTATTTGTTTTGTTTTAGTGTCATAAAAAGCGGTAAGTCATTTGTTTAGAATTTTACTCTAAATGAAGTATTAATTAAGCAACAATACTCTGTAGTCTTTATTGATTTTGTATTGTATTCAAGGCATTCCAAATAAAAAAATAGAACACACAAAATGGCGTTATGGAATAAATTGTTACGTTTGTGTTGGGGCATGTTCTTACAGTGTAGCAATTTGCCCCAGAATTTTTTTTTAAAGTATGGTCTAAGAACGATTAAGGTGAAATGTTGTTAGATTAAGCACTATAATTGAATTATAATATTATTTCTCTTTTAATGTTGTGGGATCCCAAATAAATTCTATAAATATATCAAAATGAATTATAGTTTGTTTAGTCCGATATACGCAAATATGCCTGTAAATCCAAATCTCCTGATGCTTCTTAAGGTGGGACAAGTCCAAGAATATACGTCCATTTCCTAAGGCAGAACCAAGAGAATTTTTTAAAAAACTAGAGGATGAAAAACGCACCATTAGGCAATTTTGACACAACAAAAAAAGAATGTTTGGTTATTGAAGAAGCAAAAGCCACTGGTATTTGTTAGGAATAAAAAACTCATTCAAATAGCTCACACAAAAATGAAGGAGGATGATTTTGATGAGTGTTGTTACCAATCATCGAAGCCAAAATAGAATGGATGTAAAATGTGGACACATTAATCATAAACTGACGGAAACCGTATACGTAGCTATAACGACCTGTGCATAAATTGTGATACTGATGAGTGATTCGGTTTTGTATTCCAAACTTTGTTCATACTGTATAATTCTGACTAAAGTTAAATTATACCTTATTCCCGAACATTTTTACAATGGAATTTTAACGAACATGTGTGTTAATCATTAATACTGCTTATTTTGTTTATTCATTCATAATTTTGTGTTTAGTTTGATTAAACTACAAATGTAAGCAGAAAATTTTGCATATGTAATTTAAATATTTTTATTTATAATTACTTATTAGTTTAGTTGTACTAATTAGCTTACAATAGCTATTTATAATCCCTTTAAATATACATTATAAACCAATCTAACGACTTTGCGCTTCCCTGTAACATTTGACTTAACCATCCAACAAAATATTGTTATTTTAACACCTGATATTAATTGTAGATTAAATATCCATTAATATTAATTTTGGTCATCTAAAACTAAATTGTCTGCTATTCAGATAATTTAGAAAAATATTTGAAAATGATTACAGCTAGTTCCAGTCTCCCCGACCCACTTCGGTAGCAGCATATTTTAATGCGTCACCATTTTAATATAATCCACTGCCGATGACAAGGAGATCAAGGCTCGAATCTCGGTCAAGTGTACTACGGGTAGTTTGATGTTTTTTCAAACTACCTTTACATAGACCCGAATGCATTTCCACTAAAATGAAACCTTCCTCATTTCTAACACAATAGCCAATTAGTACATATGCGTATAACCTTAAGAGGTAGTGAAACGTGGTTCTAGTAAAAAAAGAAAAAAAAGGTCGGTAGTAACAGCTATATATTATAAAGTAAGGCTTGATTCACACGTTCTTCGAAAATAGAAAGCAGTATATGCTTGAGTGGGGCAGCAATTCACGCGCTATATTAGGACCCATAATGCACTGCAACGCTAACTTAAAACAGCTGATCATCAACATGTGAATAAACTTATTTTTTAGAACATTATCCTGATGGATGTTTTCAAATTGTAATTCTGTGTCGTAGTACAATCCAATACATCGATACACACGCTTTACATTAACGGGCTATTTCGAATCTCCTGTGCCGAACATCTCGGGCAGAGCGGACAAAGTAAAGATGGGTGGAACTTTAGCGGAACAGCTCGCGCCGATGAAGCGGAAATGTTGTGATTGGCTTGGATCTCGTCACGTGACCACGTTTCTGTTATAATTTTTCGTCGGACGTGTGAATCCACAGTGAGGATGTAACACCGAAACTGAAAAAAACCGTATGGCCTACATAAGAGATCTTGATCTCGGCTCGTTATCTAGGATCAGAAAAAAGGCATGTTATTCTTTGGGCCTATTACAAGCTACATCATATTAAGTACAAAAACAAAGTCCTATAAAAACTACGGATTGTTGAAACACGTTCTAACCCACTTCAATGGCCGAATGGTCTAAGGCATCGCCCTGGTGTTAAACCGGCCTTCTGATGACGTGGAGATATGGGTTCTAATCCCAGTGAGGTTTAATGAGGGTGGTTTTACCTAAAAAAGATTCCCACTCTTCTTCCACGCTAATGCGGGTAGATTACTTCTAAAATGCTTCTTTCCTCATCCCTACCAAATTAGGGTAATATTAATATAGGCCTATTGGTAGCCTATAACCTGAACAAGTAGCAAAACGCGGTGATAAAAAAAACTCGCGTTATATGGAAGAGGTCCAACAGTATATTGTTGACCGAGACATAATATTCAAGTCCTCGCGATGACCAGATATACAAAAAACGGGCCAATTTCCCCAGATATAGTTAGTGACCATATAGGTATATATCGAATGCTATTTAGAGAAACACATAAACTCATCTAATTAAAAATTCCATATGCTAATTTGAGATTAACATAATGTTCATGTTTAAATTATTATTTGCACTACGTCTTACTACCCTTTCGGGTTATAAGCACTTACGCTAATGTGTGATGGTAGGGTGATTGTGAGATCAAATGGAGGACCTACAGTGTAACGTGGGATCCGAACCACGGTGGAGGCCTGGAATTTCACACATTCACAAGCTGTGATTAATACACGTCTTGTCGGAGGTGAAGGAAGGGTTTGGCAATCAGATAAATCTGTGCCGGGACCGAGGATTGAACCCCGAACCCCCAGCACAGAAGTCCGACACTTTACCCTTAGACCACCAGGTCAGCACCTTAATATTTAAAACAATGTGGATTAACTAAAGATTCATCCTCTTGGGCTAGTGTATGGACTTGGTTCAATCCTTGCCGGCAGATTATTTTCCTTTTTAGTGTTTATTTGATAGTTCAAATACTTGTGCCTCTACATGTGTCATCTGGTGTTCATTAGGTTGTCCTGAATAAGCTAGCTTGTAATTTGTGTTAAATTATATCGCCATGTTTACAAGCTGCACGTTAAATATCAGCCCCAATTATAAAAAAAATTAAATTGCCTAATCAAGGGCAAAATATTAACTATACATTTATGAAAACTGTACATTTTGGGAATGGATTGATGTTTATATATGTTTCGAAACATCTATACTTTTCATTAACTATATATTTTCGTTTAAAATTCTGTATTTATCTTTGTTTCTACCCCTTCTATGAAACTAGCCCGCAGTGTATCCCACCGTGACGAAGAAAGGCGCCTCCAGACTAGAAATGTAGTTCCACTGATCGCCATGATTGTTCATTACAGGGAAGGAACTCCCAATAGGGATGAGGAATGGGGAAAGGAAAAGAATCTTCTATTTATATAAAGATTGGGAGGACAACGTGAAAAAATATGAGAGGGATATAGGATAAAAGGGGGAAAAAACACGATGGGGTGATACAAGGATTCTTAAAGCGAGGAAGGATATGTGTTAGACAGAGATGAACACAATATAATCCTCAATACTCTCACACACACACACACACATACACTAATGAAAGAAGCGTCGGCAGGGGGCTTCGCAAGAAACCCCCCCCCCTTCCAATCCAATCCTTCCCCCTTTACCCCCTAACAAACAAAAACCTCCACCCACCCTAAAGATATTTCCTTTGGGGTGCACCCTACTGTGCTACCGCATCCAACATATCCCAGCGAACCATCAGGACTATACCGTAACTCCTGCAAAAATCTCTTCGTCCTTTTTTTTTATTTCTCTTTCTGTTCTGAGCAATCTCTCAGCTAGTGCCAAAAAAAAAAAAAGAAAAAAAAGGTAAGAGAGGTATAGAAAGAGAAAGAAGAAAGAAGGGAAAGATGGATGTGTTTTTCCTTTGGCGAGGTCTCCCACCGGATAGACGCGGGCGTCTACCAGCACCGTGACGCCCAAGGAAAAGAAGAAGAGGAAGTTGTGTTTGGAGGGCGTCATGAGACCTCGAAAGGGAGAAGGATGAGGAGGGGTGGGTGGGTGGGGAGACGCCATGATTACTTTGCTTGCTTCATCCCTTGTTTGCTTCTGGGAGGTTAGAAGGGTGGACGGTGGGGGAGGTGGTGGTAGAAAAAAAATGAGCCCGGTACTGAATATTTCGTTTATGTACTTAGTACTTAGTGTTTATCGCTACTTAATGGGTTTCAAGTTCTGAACTTGGGTCATGATTTTTTTAGTAACTAAGAGAAAAAGCAGATGGGACAAATATTTCAAGTAATTTGATGTACATTCCTAAACATAAGTTTCAGGAGATGTACATTTTCAGAGACTTGAAACTGAGATTTCTTTCAGAAGTGAAATATTTTAGAAAATTTATTCTTTTATAAGTAAATTGCATAGGCCTATCGATATCATTTTGGTGGAGTCTACTTGAGGTTACTGAAAACAGGAATATTTTGATATAATTACTGCTACACATGCCTCCAAAATTTAATTTATATATATATGTATATAATTTAGATATGTAATTCATAAAGGAATTAAACTACTGTAAAGTGGAGAAGGTTATATAATTATTTGTTTAGTACCTTACTACCCGTTTGGATTATACGCTTGTGTACTAGTTACAGTAATGTGTTAGGGATTAGGAAGCTTTAATTTAGAGAAAATGCACCCGAATTTGTGTGCAGAAAGAGGGGAAAACAATTTAGAAAAACAACCCTCAGTGTGCCCAACTGGGATCGGACACCGATCTCCACGTCTTTGGTAGTTTAGCCCAGTGGTATTCACCCTTTTTTGCTCGCGTACCCCAACAAATAATTTTTCTAACTCTGTGCCACCATTGGATTTTACAATATATCCAGTAAGTATAGCCGATCAGGGAACTAAATAAATGCATAATACAACGATTTTGCGTATTTGTTGCTTTGTTTAGATCAATAAAAAATTATATGAGATTTAAAACAACATTAGTAATATTAAAATACATAAAAAAAAGTGGCAATATTTATTTAATGATTACAAATAGCCCTTCAGTGACATACCTGGTCTTGTTTTCTCGAAGCTAATAGTTTAATACAGGGACAAGCGTGAGTGAGTGCAAAGACAAGGCCTGGCCCAGGATTCATAAGATTCCTCTCCTTATTTTTTTTATTGATGTCATTGCAGAGAATCCTTGCTCACACAAATAAGTAGATGGGAATGGAATAAGCTTTGAAATAGCAATACCACTTAAGTCCTTAAATTCATGGCGAGCTGTTGTCCAGAAATCGCAAATTGATGTAGTCCTGAATATTTCTTTTAGAAAGCTATCAGCAGAAATTCACACTTAAATCTTTTTTAAATTTGATGGAAAGTTCAGATGAAGTGACTTTTGTGGTATCAAACGGATTTGCCATCCAATCATGTGGGATTTTTCCTTTTTCTGAACATGTGGAAAGTATTTCAGAAATGCACACAGCATAATAGCTTTTAGTAGGGTTTGTACGCAAATTAAAAACATTTTGGCCTACTCCTAGGGGTACGCGTACCACAGGTTGAATACCACTGGTCTAGCCTATTGCAAGCGTAAGGCCTTAGACGATGCGGCCACCAAAGCGGGTAGGTTGGACCTACATAATGATGAGTTACATACTCTGTACTCTCAAAAGACACCCCAGATTCCATAAATAGCTTACCACTTTATCTTCAAGCTAATATGAGTACAATTTCAATAGTGTAATAATTCGAATAGTAAGATGAAGGGGTGTGGGGTGAATTTAGGTCGGGTATAAATATTTTAAATATATTTTTCTGCAACATTGTGACGCCTTCACTTAAGCCCTGAGAATATAGCAACCTGATCAGGCATAGAATGTCCGTGTTAAATCTACGATAAATGCAAGGTTTGTGAATATAAATTTAAATAATATACCAACTCTTACTCTTCATAATACGATTTAATAAAATACATCTTTTCATAGTATTCGAACTCACCAATAATTTTCCACTATTTAAAATACTAAACTGATTTAATTCTGTTTATTACACTGCGTCTTACCACCGGTTCGGTTTATACCCATTTGTACTAATTAAGACAATGAGTTTGGGATGAGGAAAAATGAATTTGAAGGTAGTGTACCCGCATTTGCGTGGAAGGAGAGTGGAAATCAATTTTTGATAAAACCACCCTCAGTACACCCAGCCGGGATTCCAACCATAATCTTCCTGTCATCAGCAGTCTAGTCTAATACGTCTTAGAACATGCAGCCACCGAAGCAGGTCTGATTTAATTTGACATTTCACAATTTAAATGTTTGGGTCTCAATATTTTTGTGACTCGGGCTATATCTCACTGGACCCCCCATCAGGGGGAAATTGGATTTTCACCCTCGTTCTCTTTCTCTTTCTTCCTCCTTGATAATATTACTACTACCAAAACAACGAACCTTAAGGGTGAAAATAGGAAAAATAAAGGAATAGCTGGGATGATTTAGACAAGCGTGATAGTTGAATATGTGCTACAACCGATACTAAAGCTGTATCAAAACATGTAGGTTATTTTTATAAACATAATGTTTCTTACCTGAAGAAGAAAGAAAAAGATGAAACAAATTACTAGGTGGTGTTACTTTGGATAAACCGACCATCTAGCCGTACTTGATTATTACTTTCTTTTATTTAAATTATCACACTAATGGTCACGTGGTATAAGGAGTCAAGCTCGTAATATACTGAATTTTAAGTGATGGGGAATTTCAATGTTCAAATCTTGACCTAATGTACTTAAGTTTATTGCCCCCCTTCACCCCACAAAAGTTATATATATATATGTGTGTGTGTGTGTGATTCCACCATCCTCTTTCCTCCTTAAAGCTTTCAAATTATATTTTATGGATTTAAAACTCTTAAGGATGAAATTACGTTTGTTTGTTTCATAGACTGGCCTGCTGATGACGGGCAAATCGGGGTTCTAATCTCAGTCGGGATATAATGAGGGTTGTTTTCCCTAAATTGTTTTTCATTCTCCCTCCACGCAAATGCATCCATACTCCATTAGAGTAGTAATCATATATTCGTATAGACTGAACAGGTTATAAGAAGCTTTGATAAGAAAAATAGATAGGCCTACTATACATTGATTTTCCTACGAATGGACATTTGGAGCACTTTTAAAAAAAATACAATTAATTCTTTGTGTTCAACATTTAAGAGATGTATTATTATTAATGTTTTTATATGTATTTATAGCAGTATATCTATCAAAAGTGACAGCTGCAGATCATATAACTTGACGTATGAATACGTGAAAATGCATCTGTTAACTTTTTCTAGATGACAGATATAGTATGTACAGTATATTTGTAAGATTTGTTTTTATTTATTTAGATTATTTAAAGTGTACTTTCTCAACTAATTGATTATATCAGCTGACGTAAATTTCTATGAGCGAGAGCAAAGGGGACTACCAATTTTGCCTGAAAAGTTATTTTCACATAAATTTTAAGGTTGCTTTTCAAGCCACAATCTACATTGGACCGACGGCTTTATCCCCCCTCCAAAGGAAGTTGTGCTACGGATTTTTATCTGTTTATCTGTTGAGCCCAGTTGGGTTTGAACCCACGAATATTGGATCCTGGGGGGAGCACCTTACCCCAAGATCACACCGAGGTCGACCATTCCTAAGAAAACTGGAGTATACACTATTGTTCTTTCTAAGCCAAATTTAAGTCACATCAACGACTGCGTATCCTTGGTCCGTAGTCCGTATTCCATAGTCTTAGATTGCTCTGTCTAGAGAATCCCTATCCTTATCCTCATCCGTACTCCATAGTAGTTGGTCAACTTTTAACTTTCTAAGGACTAGTTCATTTGGACTACCAATTACTATTAAGTAAATATGTGCGCGAGCGTCTGAATAAAAGCATCAATGACAGCGAAAGGATTCATTGTTAATTATAGCTTTAATAGTTCACAACCTTGTTATAAATATAGTTACTGTGATACATTTCAAGTATATTCTGGATGCTTTCTCAAGAAATTTGTCTTAATATTTTTTAATCGATCAGCTGACTGCTTGGCAGTTGCTCCTTACTGTATACACTTTTCTTTCGAAGAGTTTTATTGGACGAATTCTCTGAGTATCTCATTGGTCAGCATGGTCACATGCTTAAAGATACGATTTTTTTTCATCCGAATACAATTTTTGTGGACAATGGACCATAGACAACGAGCTACAGACCTACAGATACGGTAGTCCGACTATTAATCTCAGTCGGTGGCGTGTCTGCGTACTGAGCGAAGGGTCCTGAGTTTGATTAAGGGCATGGGTGAAAACATTATCATTGGTGAAATGCGGGTTACACCTTTCACAGTGATTAGGTAACAGTCGGGGGATCTGTGTGATGTATCCGTTTTAGAATTAAGTTAGCTTATACTGTACGTCTTGGGCTTATAGAATCAGATGGTCCAGAAGCACGTCAAATAATAATCCAAGCCAAAGTTGGCACATGCCCATTTATTACAAAGCAGAGCTTAGTGCCATTTACTTGAAAAGGTTCAAATGAGGTTGACCTAAGAATTTAAGGCATTACGGTAACAGAATGTAAAATCACTGAATATTAATCTTCAAATAATATTCAAGCCTATTTATAAACGTAAAATCACCACCGATAAATAATAAGCTACGTATTCTCAAAATGGACACGGTGAGTAATTGTCGAACAACTAAACGAATGGCATTATATGTACGACCTTCAACATATTTACTAACATTTCAATTACTTTAGCTACCACCCACTCATGGAGCACATCTATACGAAGATTGGTAGAAAGAAGAGAAGTCTGTTTCCGAAATATGTAGACCTTTCATATCATCTAACACATGGAATGTACCCCGTAATAGTTTCTTTGATACTATAGCTACAATCATATTGACACATAAAAAACAATATCTGAAAGCTAAACAATTAATGTATCTATATAGGCCTATTAAATTATGTGTTCTGAGAAATTATACAGGTAATACCAGATTTTGGCAGTTTAAAGATAAATTTAGAGGCATTTAATCAATGTTGGCTAGTCTACAGTCCAATTTCCAAAGGAAGCGTCTTACTTGTCATATAGAGAAATGTATATATATTTACTCTCATGTATTCATACTTCAGTTCATGGGACCTGCAACTGCCATTTTTAATAAAGACTTATAAAATCACAAAAATAAAATAGTAAAATGCTATAAATATTGAACACAAAAAGTTTGTTTTTTCTAAACTGCCTGTAGATTTAAGAGTTTATAATATGTTTTATAAGGTCCCTTATGCCAGATTCACACATGAAGCTACGCTACGCTACGCTATGCTATGCTTTGCTGTGCTATACTATGTTTTAAGATCGCTATCCAAGTATTTAAACGAACACGTTCACACATCACGCTATGCTATGCTACGCTATGCTATGTTAAATTACGATAAGCTGTGCGACATTTTTTCTCATGTGTTTCACACAGTGAGCTGTACTACGCTATACTTTGGAAGGTTGAGTAAAGTATTAGAAGTCATCAAGACAACATGGCCTTTTGTGGGTCCGTCCGTTGTGCGCATGCGCAGCACAAAACGTAACGCGAGTGAGATGTAAAAATAGCCCGGTCCTCTATTTCGCTCGCATAGCGTAGCTTAGCACGACATAGTATAGCACAGCATACCATGATGTGTGAACGTGTTCGTTTAAATACTTGGCTAGCAATCTTAAAATATAGTATAGCGCAGCAAATAATGGCATAACATAGCGTAGCGTAGCTTCATGTGTGAATCCGGCATAAGAGTTTGTATTTTACTGTAACAGAGAGTAGAACAAGACGACCTAAAACTCTTTTTGTTTGTACACTGCATCCATCTTTAGTCCCACCAATGGAAACGGAACGACCCCACTCCAATACAGGCCAAAACAACTTGTACTATAGGGTCCATCCATAATATTTTGTGGGAATGCTATGTCTAAAGGTGTGTGACGTAAGAGATGGATGTCACTTTGAAGATAAATAAGAGCCACATAAAGTTGGATGCTGTTTGTGTTACATGCATGTGTGTGTGTGTGTGTGTTGCCACGGCGCATGCGCGCGCCAGCGCCATATTTATTAGGTTCAACTCGTGGGGGGTCTACTTGTTCCGCGGTCTCCTCCCCCTCCCCCCCAGACACCCCTACCAACCCACCCACTTCCACCTCAACATACACAAGTTCCTGTCCTTCCCTCTCCACCTTAAAACTTGTGTGATGTGTCACAAGACAAAAGAATCTGATGGATGATGAATGGTTTTTCCACGATACGTCAGAACAGGGCGACACCGAAATGTAAGGTAAAAGTGTGTGGGAGGGGGGGTGAAGGAGGGTTAGAGTGGAAGGGGGTGAAAAGAGGCAGAGATAAAGTGGTGTGTCTCAACTGAAACGCTAGGGACAGAGAGAGAATGATAGATACAGTGAGACGAAAAAAAAAAAGAAATATCCTAGGGATTTAAAAAAAAAAAGCAAGAAAGATTGGGTCTAAGGAAAAGACAGTTTGAGAGGGAAAAAACATCTCACACTTCTCTCTGAAAAAAAAATGCTTCTGTGTGTGTTTTCTTGTGTGACAATGAGAAATTATATCTTGGTGATGATTATTATAGTGTCTCAAGGGCTGAAAATGTTCAAGAGTACAATGTATTATGCGTTGTATAAAATGTATTGTAATGTAGTTAAGTGTGTTTACGTTACATCTATATTAGAGATAAAACATTCTTAGGGGGGTTTATATCCATTTTAACATCCATCACCGACCAAAGTATCTTTGTGTTTGTATTATAGTAGACTTTTAAATTATTTTAGATGTTGTCACTTGTACTATAGGAGGATTTTGGCAGCAGGAACTTTCAGATAATAGATTCAAAAACATATTTTTTGTGTGTTATAGGCCCCTATATTTAAGAAATTTTACTATATTATTAATTTTAATGCATAGGTGATGAGAATATCTATCAAAAATGAGAGCTGTAGATCTCGTTATTTCACTTATGAATACGTGAAAGAAGATCTAGTATTTTTGGTAACTGTCATATAAGGGACTTCAAATGAAAATTGGACTTTGGTTAGATCCCCAATTGATAAAATATTTATGGATTTTATAAGTAAAACCATATAAATTATTAGTAAGCTAAAATATATATCTACGAACATTGGTTTGGAGGTATAAACACTTTGATTTATAACTAAACAAATTATCTATCACATGGCTTACAAGTGAACTATATTCTAGACCATACAACAGTTTCCCTACATGTTTATACCCAAGTAAAATAATGGTGTATTTACATTAATGAGATAAGGATGATGGAGCTCACATCAATATAAAGTGTATCCGCATTGATAATATAGATAGTGGGAAACCAATTTACAAATAAACTACTTAGTACATCTACACACAGGATTCAAACTTAGAACTCTCCGTTAAATAAAAGCAAAAAAATATGAGATTGACACCTTTGTTCACGTGTCCACCAGTGTGGGACTCTTAGAACTGCATTAACACTTTAATAATTAGTATAATTAATATGTTATGAGAATATTACCAAATTGATCAATACCAATTTGGTTAAAAGTAATTAATTATCTTGTTCTTACTCCACTCTTACTATACATCAAATTACTTTATTTTTTACTTAATTAAGGGTTTACAGATTTGTAAAAGCATAGTTTTTAAATATAGGCTAATTCACTTAAAAATTAAATCTATATTGCTTTTTAAAATATTATCATGACATGTGATTACGATGAACCTCTAAATAAGCTTTCTGGTAAGAGAATAAAATGTGTAGGCCCATTAGTTTTTTATTATTAACTAAACTATTTGTTTAAATAACTTGTTTTTAAATGTTTTGTATTCAGTCAATTTTTTTCTAAGCCCAAAGATATATTTAAAGATATTTTAAAATGATGTGGTCATGGCTTGCTTAAGTGGATTCTGAAAATGAGCTATATATCAAACAATCGCTTTAATTTGAGCTATTAAAACTCTCTTGTTAATTATTTCCGCTGACTGTATTAATAAGGGTATCTTTGCCTGCTATTAAAACCGTTAAGGAGGTAACCTTCAACTTAACAGAACCTGTATTACCACTTGAATTGTATCGTCTAATGACCTTGTTTTTTAAGTGAATATCTAGGAATATAATGTCTTGTTTTTAACCTAGTGATATATCGTTTTATTAGTAATAAACAGGATGACAGAGATGAAATCGGCCGTAGATGCTATAAAATTCACACCAAGATAGATAATGAGGTAATAGTGAGAAAATACGAGTGTATGGACACAATAATTACATTTTACTACAGTCTATTCAGAGTAGGAGTGGTGGTGATAGCTGACAGCGACCAGAAGATTTTTTTATTGCAAACATTGAATGGTAACCTATGTATAAATAATCATGTCCTTAGTAATACTAGATTAAATTATCAATCAAAAATCTTATCAAACGATTCTAATAATACTTCCCTCAGGATTATTGAATAATTGGCTTTTTTGTTACTAATTGAAAGAAGAAAAATATTAATAAAATTATTATGTTCTTTATTGATTAAATAGCCAAAGCTACAATATTTGTTATTTATGATTATAGCCGCATCTAAATATCATATTCTTTATTATTATTATTACTATTATTATTATTATTATTATTATTATTATTAGCACCGCGTCTTACTACCCGTTCGGGTTATACGCACTTACGCTAATGTGTAATGGTAGGGTGATTGTGAGGTGAAATGGAGGACCTACAGTTTAATGTGGGATCCGAACCACGGTGGAGGCCTGGCATTCCTCACATTCACAAGTTGTGATTAATACACGTCTTGTCAGAGGTGAAGGAAGGGTTTGGCAATCAGATAAATCTGTGCCGGGACCGAGGATTGAAGCCCGGACCCCCAGCACATAAGTCTGACACCTTACCCCTAGACCACCAGGTAACACTATCACATTCTTTAAATTGGAAGATTAAACCTGGATACGGGAACCGAACATGAGACCTTAGGCTTAGTACGCCAATACTCTAAGCACCGAGCTATCCAGAAATCACTCCATGTTTAGGGCCATTCTTTACCCATATTTTAAGACAGCGTCAGTGATGGACGTTCAAAAATCATTGGCTACCAAGCCAGAGGTTCCGGGTTCGATTCCTGTGTCCAGTTATCATTTTTTCAATTTAAAGAATGAATATATATATATATTTTATGTTCTTTGTTTTACGGTTGTGGCAACAAAAAATATCATAGAGCATACAAATATAAATTTTAAAATAATTAATTCACACTTGTATCTTCTTATAACTGTTCACCAAAATAAATAATTATTTTATATAACTTAGAGACATACAAAATATATGTTTCAAAATAAACCGTTATTATTTGTTAAATACATGCACATTTATACAACCGAATATGGTTTTTATGACGTCCTCAATCACACTCATTTCATCAGGTTCACTATCCTTATAGGTTGCCTGGAGGTCTAGGGGTAAGGTGTCTGACTTCTGTGCTGGGGTCCGGGGTTCAATCCTCGGTCCTGGCACAGATCTATCTGATTGCCAAACCCTTCCTTCACCTCTGACAAGACGTGTATTAATCACAACTTGTGAATATGTGGAATGCTAGGCCTCCACCGTGGTTCGGATCCCACGTTAAACTGTAGGTCCTCCATTTCATCTCGCAATCACCCTACCATTACACATTAGCGTAAGTGCGTATAACCCGAACGGGTAGTAATACGCGGCGCTAATAATAATAATAATAATAATAATAATAATAATAATAATAATAATAATAACACTATCCTTATAAATTTGACGAGAAGCAGAATTTTAGAAGCTATCGTTTGAAAATAATTTTTTATTGAACTACTGATGCCAAACCCACACAAAAAAAGTCCAAACGGCTATTTTCATAAGTTCGTATTTCAATAATATAACAATGAGTAGAAGGAAAAAGGAATTAAAAACAAATTGTTTGCTGTGAAAGTTTGGCCTGCCAAACGTGACAGCAGCTCAACATATAGTCTGGTAGATCATCTCCTATGGTTTGGCAAATGGATACATGAGAGTATATCTGGCAGCTTTGGTTTCAGTTACCACCTCTACTACGCTGAATATACAATACAAGCCGAGTTATTTATTGTAACAATTAAAGAAACCATCAAGATAGACCAAGTTACACCAATTAATATTACCAAAGTTAAAATTGTTGTCTTCGAGATTATGATGAATCTTGAAGTTTCATGTGCACCCAAATTAAAAATAAATGTGGGTTTTTCTATTCTCCTGAGTATGCAGCCCAAATGGTTTGATGGAATTATTTCAATTTTAGTATTTAGATGTAGTATTGTCATATTTTGTTGTAGAGTCTAATTCAAGTTCTAAAACTAAGGGTAATCCACTATTAACGGAATTTTTAAAAGTTCAAAATTTTTCGAACGATTTGCTTCAAAAGGAATATTTGTAGCCTTGTTATGTTAAATACATATCAGGTAGGTAAAATAACACTGTAGGACAATAGATATTTTTTGGATGAAAATTTATCTATAGGTAATTCAGTGATTAATTATTTTCGAAAATAGCTGAAACAATTTTGTTTAAAATGACTATATGGGGAACTTCTTACATGATAAATAGCAATGTATGCTTTTTTTTTTACTAGTCTGAGAAATTTTTACATAAGATATTGATCAATTTTTTCTTAACTAAAATTAAATGACGCACTAGCTTACGTAGACATTGATGTGAGAGATTTAAAGTCGATTCATTTTTATATCTATCTGTAAGCATTACATTTTAAATTTAATGTTCTATTTAAAGAAAAAAGAATATTTATATCACCTTTAGCTCTGACGAATCTTTGAGGGAAAACCTTGATGAATTTTCACTCAATGCGTTAAGAATACACATTGTTCACTACAAAATAGTAAGGGGGTGATAAAAAAAATATCGGAAATACTAGGAATATGAGAAAGGGGAGACGTGAAAAAGAGGAAGAACATCACAAAGAGGAAACAAGAGAGAGAGAGATGGCTAGAGGTAGAATGAATATAAATTATGCAGTCGTTAAGATTTGGGGATCTCGGAACGGCAGGGGCGAAGAACACTATAGACAATAGCGCTCGGTACGAAGAAGACAGGTCCTGAGATGATGTATTGCCTCTCCAAACAGAAATTGCATTTGCTTCAAATGTATTCCATTTTCATCATCAAAAACACACTTTGCAGATACACAATACATCCCTTCTAGCAATCCCTCCCCTTCCCACCCTACAACCTCCATTTTCTATCTCATCTTCCCTTTTCAAACCACCCAAAAACCCAACTCTCCTGTAAAACCCGAAGAAATCGCGCAATAGACTAAGCAAGATTTAATTTTATGTCCTATGCAAGATATTACAGTACTTATTTTTTACTCTATGTCTAACTATCTTCAGAGATATTCGCAGTTAGCTAAGCAAATACCCGCTTCAGTGGCCGAATGGTCTAAGGCGTCGCTCTCATGTTAAACTGGCCTGCTAATGACGGGCAGATGGGGGTTCAAATCCCGGTAGGATCTACTGACGGTGTATTTTTCTAAATGGTTTACCATTTTCCTGCCATGCAAATGCGGGTAGATTACCTCTAAAATGCTTCCTTCCTCATACCTACCCTATTAGAGTAATTAACATATTTGCGTATAGCCTGAATAGGTAGCAAGACGCGGCGATAAAAAAATATATATATATATAAGCTAGTGGAGTGGGGATGAAGAGGTTGAGGGGCTGTAATCATATTTGATTGGAGGGAGAGTGAAAAACCATCTAAGAAAAACCTCCGTCAGTACATCCATTGGGCACAGATTTATCTGATTGCCAAACTCTTCCTTAACCTCTGACAAGACGTGTATTAATCACAACTTGTGAATGTGAGGAATGCCAGGTCTCCACCGTGGTTCGGATTCCACGTTAAACTGTAGGTCCTCCATTTTCATATCACAATCACCCTACCATTGCACATTAGCGTAAGTGTGTATAACCCGAACGGGTAGTAAGACGTGGTGCTAATAATAGTACATCCATATAAGATTCGAGCATCAACCTCTCCGTCGCAGGTAAACTAGTAGGCATATATAAAAAATTTAGGTTTAGTTTACGTGGCCAATTATGCGAGATTAATGACAATGAATAAAAACTTATGGCAAGATTTTTGGAGGGAAAATGTAATTTTTATGTAGGCTACTGTAGATTGTAAAAAAGAAAAGAAAAAGTATGCCGTCCAAACTTGAGTGTGGCTCTGCGAGTCTTGTTTATTTCTACCTGTTTGACATTCAGAACACCCTCTTTCAAATTTTCTCAAGGTTAACTCCAACAGTTTGAAAAGGGTTTTTGCACGAACACAAATAAGTATTTGCATAAATCACGACACTGGGTGTAAGCACCTGTTTTTTTTTATCCCCCTCTAGTAGGTTACATTGTAGAACGAAGGACAGCCTTGAAAATGTGAATGCTCTCTTCCAACGCTCACCTGAATGCATAAAACGTAATGGGTTAATGTTTGGAGCTCCACCACACCTGTGTACTCTTGTTTTGACTTTTATGCTTGTAAACAAGGGGAGCATTTCACATGAATAAACACGGTTTGTGGTTTAAAATAGAAGTAGAGTTGAATTGCCCAGCTTTGAAAGGGTGACTGTTCTACCTTTAGGGAACATCCTTTTCACTAAACGCATTGGTATGCACTTTGTTTATGTGTTGGTTTCACCCACGTCCATATTAGTTTTATGGTGGAAGAACCTTAGCCTAACTGACAGTTCAGAGACAGGCAATACTAGGCAAGCCTAAATTTATTCCTACGTCCAAATATTAATAAACTAAGCCTTTTGTTACTAACAGAGTCAATTTTGATGACTTTAACTAAGGCTTTTATTAATTTTGGCTACATCGCAATTATTTGTTTCGTCTACTCAAAAGTTATTCCTAAGATTATTCGAATACATAATTATGCTACATCCAATAGTGAAATTGGCCTTTTCATGTACTGGGAAAATGTCTACTCATTCCGTGAAATGTCTTCTTCTCTTGTCCATTTCACGGACCGTCAAAAACTCGCCTAGTTCATGAATTGGGAAGCGCTTGGTCTTTTAGTACAAGTTCCAGTTCATGAAATGGGCAAGAGTTAATGCAATTTTTTTCCTGTTCGTGAAATGGACAATATAATAGGCCACTCCATGAGAATTAACAGAAATTTGCCCAATTAATTAAATGGGCAGTTATACTATTGGGGTGTAGCATATTATTGATTATGTAAAATAGATATAGGTCTAAAAGCAATTCGTTTGACCCCAGATAGAAAATAAAATATTTTTTTAGCATCTCGTCTTACTACCGGTTAGGATTATATGCTTATGTAATAATTACCGGTACGCTAATGGTTTTATGGATTAGGAAGATTACGTTTAGAGGAAGTGCACCCACATTTGCGTGGAGGTAGAGTAGAAAACCATCCTCAGTACACCTGACCGAGATTCTAACCTCAATCTTCCCGTTATCAGCCGTCTAGTCTACCACGAAAGTAGCACGTTAGACCACGTGGCCATCCATACGGCTATGTGCTAAATTTCTTAGTTATTAGTGTGCCCTACCAAAGGAAATATATTTGGGCTTTGCCAATGCCGATAGCCGATTCGATTTATCAGCCGATATTGGCAGAATCGGTCAAGGATAATTTTTTTATCATGCAAATATTTTACGCCGATAATTCAGTAATCATTCTCACAGTAAAAACAACGAATACGTCCAAAATAACGTATCATTCTTGTGCTATTGCGTATTCTAGGGGCTAGCTGCATAGAACTGTGTTCAGTAATCATGTGTTTTCCTTTTATTGATGGTTCGTGACGTCGGCTGCATGCCGATTACTGAGCGCTCCAAGTTCCGCTCGATCGATCATTCACTCGGTGCTCTCTGAGATCAGTTCTTAGAGCGCGTCCAAGCGTAATGTCGAAGTACCAATTTACCACTTTTGTAAATAGTTGTTTAATATTTTTGTAATTTAACTGAAAATTAATATATTGCTCAGTTAATTGAGAGTTAATAATTTGATATAAATATATAAATCGGCATCGGTTACCGGCAATATCGGCAGCAAAATATCGGCATTGCCAATATCTGCGAAAGGTTTATCGTTCCAGCCCTAAAATATATAGCTATTGCCTATTTTTTTTTTGTATTGTGCTAGGTTAGTTTCAAAGTAATGTGTAGGTGTGAGCATTCATTATTTAAAATATAAACAATTTTTTTAGAAATTACAAAACATCTTTACTGATCGAAATTGGATTTAATAAGTTGTCTTACATTGGTTCATCGTCGAAGATAGATTTGGACTGTTTGTTCAAATGCAAAAATATTCACATATTAACAAAAATCTTAAAATTTAATTGCTATAGAGCTGGTTTTTCAAATCTGGTTTTCCACTATCCTTCCACGCAGATTTTATTACGGTTCTTCTAAATTTTATCTTTTTCGTCTCTATCGCAACAGTGTAATCATTCAAACAGTCCTGGTGGGTAGTAAAACGTAGTGTAAAAAAAACTTGAATCATTGAATGATCTTATACAAGATAAATCCAAAGTAAAATGTATTTCTACTTTGTAGTTACCATGATCTTACAAGAGCATGTAATTACATGGCTTATAAACTATTTTATTAAGATTATTATTAGCACCACGTCTTATTACCCATTCGGGTTATACGCACTTACGCTAATGTGTAATGGTAGGGTGATTGTGAGATGAAACGGAGGACCTACAGTTTAACGTGGAATCCGAACCACGGTAGAGGCCTGGCATTCCTCACATTCACAAGTTGTGATTAATACACATCTTGTCAGAGGTGAAGGAAGGGTTTGGCAATCAGATAAATCTGTGCCGGGAGCGAGGATTGAACCCCGGACCCTCAGCACAGAAGTCTGACACCTTACCCCTAGACCACCAGGTTACCTATTTTATTAAGAAATTTTTAAATTATTTCTGTAACTAACATAGTAAATATCTTACACAAAACCATTAAAAAAAGGGGAAAAACGACTAAGTAATAAATTAGTTTGTGAAAACTGACTAAGTTGTACTCCCTTTAAAATTAATCATAACCTCATACTATGT
Organism: Timema genevievae; assembly: GCA_902155825.1. Lineage (NCBI taxonomy): Eukaryota > Metazoa > Arthropoda > Insecta > Phasmatodea > Timematidae > Timema > Timema genevievae. The sequence continues at coordinate 659,160 of CABFWO010000001.1, read as the reverse complement.
ACTTTGAAAGGAGTCGAACCCTGGACCTATTTGTATGAAGCTAGATCAACAACAAACACTGCCATCTTTAAGGAACACGTCTATAAAATTAGGAGCAGTTACACTAAATAAAGCAAGTTTAATTAAATGAATCAAAAAGACTCTGAACACACAATAACTTAATTTTTTTTATTCCACTTCTTCTGCCATGCAGTTTAAGTGACAGATGTGTCCCAGCCATTACAATCTTCCGCCTCCGCATGGCGCAAAGCCCGTGCGATCATTTCCCGCCGCATTCATTGAAGGGAATCAAAGCTCGTAACACCACGCTGAGATTCAAATTATCTTCCCCTCCCTCCTTTTAAACCCCCCAGCCCCTCCAAACCCCTACCAAAAATCTTCGAACAATGAAAGTGGAGGAATGCCTAAGTGGAGGACCGACAGTGACGCATCATCTCTCACATTTCACGCTTTTCATGCCATGGCGACCGCCTCCTATCCCTCTTTTACACTCCTCCATTGCCTCCTACCTCCCTACCTACCCCATTTTACTCGCGTACAATGACAATTGTTTTCTCTCCAAGAGAAGGACTGAAACCATTTCATAACGTTAACAACATCTTTTGTTACCTACATCTTCGTAATTTGAGTTTGTTTTAAGCTTTATGCAGTTTTACAAGGTTGTTGGAAACAATTATTTTGAATTGTAATTAAAATCACTAAAAATTATTATTTTAAATTAAATTAATAATTTTTAACAACTCTATCAAATAAATTATATTAGTCGTATTTAATATATATTTGTATCTCATCTTTTTCCTACATTTTTTTTTGTCTAGGGCCTAATTGATATTTGAACATGCGCTTTCTAAATATAAAGAATATTTCCATACAAGACTTACAAACTTGCTTAACATAGGTGCTAAGGTGATCCACACAATATTAATCCCTTAACTCTATTATGTAAATTACTAGCTTTTGCCCGCAGCTTCGCTCGCGTTAATGTAGATTTTATCAATAAATTCAGGTTGTCAATTGACACAGGGAATATGACAATAAAATCGATGAACATATTGAGGTTGTTAGTCAATAGAGATAGAGATAAAGAAAAAAAACTACATAATATAAATCAGGATTAAGTGTAGGAGTAGAAAAGAAGTAGCGGAGTGTGTGTCAGTAGAGTCACAGGTTATGCCTTGCCATGAATTGGAAGATCCTACTCCATCTTAAATTTTACTTACAGTTAATTAAAATCCCTTATTTACTCCGCTTGTTATTGACCGTTGTAATCATGGGCACAGAATAGATCATTATTTTAGGACGCTCCTATATACTATGTTGTATGTCCTTCCATTTGGCACAAATACATACAAATTCTGGGCATTGGACACACGCGAACAGGCTACATATAGCTGGCCATGGGAAAAACATGGCATTTCCAAATGCACCTCTGCTACCTGCAATGTTTGCCCTTGCGCTTTGTTGATAGTAATAGCAAAACTAAGTTTGATTGGAAACTGGAGTCTTTTGAATTGAAATGGTAGGTCAGTGGGGATTATTGGGATTCGAGGTATGATTACAATTTTCCCTTTTCCCACACCTGTTAAAATGGTGGCACGGATTATATTTTGCCCTAATTGTGTAATTGAAGCCTCGTCCCATTACATAAACGGGGTGCATCTAAATTTCGCATAAGCATAACTGGTACACCTAATTTCAATTGTAGTTTATGCAAGGGTACACCCGATAGCTCCAGAGAATTTAAAAACTCGGCGGGATATGAAGTGCTCTGTTCTGTGTCTATGATTGTATCTATTGACAAATACTCTTTTATTTCTCCCTGCACCTCTTTCAAAATGTTAGTGTTGATTTTGTTAACGATTTCATATTTTGGTGCAAGAATTGCTCTTGCACACAACCAATGATCACAATTTAAATTTAGTTGTAAGTCAGGGTAAACTTTAGCAATGAGCTCCACATCATTTTCCACCAAATTACAGAATTCCCCTGTAAGTAAAATACAGCCTTCAGCATCCGTGTCCAAACGTCCATCGCCAATTTTCAATAGTGTCTCTGCGTAATGTCCTGAATCTACGTCATTATAAAGGTGGACTCTCATATTCGTTGTTAGGCTGAATTTTTTCACTTTTGCCCACAATCTTGATGACTTGAGACAGGCTTTGATTTCATCTGCATGTGTGCCCCTCTGGATCACCGGTAGAGTTTGTCGGAAGTCACCAGCCAGTAAAACTACCATTCCTCCCATAATAACTGTACTGTCTCGCAAGTCCTAAAGAGTTTGGTTTAACGCTTCTATAGCTTTTTTGTGGGACATCGTACTTTCGTCCCACACTAAAAGTTTACATTGTCGTAGCATCATACCTCGAGAGCTATTTTTGCTGAAATGAATAATACCAAACTTCTTACGACAATTTTGTCATTTACCATAACGGGGTGAACAGACAGAGCTTAATTAGCTGAATATAATCATTTTTAATCATTTTAAGATAGATGTGCCTAAAATAACTCGGGAACAGATTTTTATTCGGGGTATCAGATTTTCTTCTGGGATACCGCAGGTCCCTTTTTCTGTACTCCAGGCATCATGTTGCAATTAATTTATTCATATCAGTAGGCCGAGTTGTTAAGCTGGACGACCGTCTAACAGTTATTTTTTTCTATCCGTTAGGAACAGTACTTTTTTCTGGATGAAAGGTACCCTATGTCCTTTTCTGTACCCATGACAACGTGTATGCGAAATTTCATGATGATCGGTCGAGTAGTTTAGGCGTGAAAGCGTAACAAACAATAACAAACAAACAAACAAACAAACTCACATTCGCATTTTTTCTGGATGAAAGGTACCCTATGTCCTTTTCTGTACCCATGACAACGTGTATGCGAAATTTCATGATGATCGGTCGAGTAGTTTAGGCGTGAAAGCGTAACAAACAATAACAAACAAACAAACAAACAAACTCACATTCACATTTTTTCTGAATGAAAGGTACCCTATGTCCTTTTCTGTACCCATGACAACGTGTATGCGAAATTTCATGATGATCGGTCGTTTAGTTTAGGCGTGAAAGCGTAACAAATAAACAAACAAACAAACAAACTCACATTCGCATTTATAATAGTAAGGATATTACAATTTGTCTAAAGGATGGACCCGTTAACCAATAATAAATACCTTCGTTAGTAAATCCCCTCTAACTGAAAACGAACCTAGATCCTTGTGGTTGACCTCTCTAACCACTTAGCCAAGAGGACAGACATTTCATTGGTTATAGTTGTTAGTTACAGAAATAAACATATTATTTGTTTTTAGCAGTTGATATAAAACAATTTTTTTTGATTGGATATAATATTTAAATATACGTTCATCCATCACTATCTTTTGAGAAGTCAATTCTCAATTCAAAAACAAATTCCACTTGCTTTTTAAGAACACCAATAAAGGCCACAAAGGTTTTACACAATTTTTTCTAACATACATGAAATACAATAAATATGAAGGATACTAGGGAAAAGGGTGGACAATCACATTACACGCATTTTAGAGGAGAACTACCCGCCTCGGTGGCGTAGTTGGCTAACGCGCCAATCGTGTTGAGCTAGACCACCGAGGACGGGGAGATCGAGGTTTGAATCTCGGTCGGGTGAACTGGGGGTGGTTTTTCCTAAATGGTTTTACACTCTCCCTCCATGCAAATGCGGGTTCACTTTCTCTAAATTCGACCTTCCTAATTCCTAATCCATTACTGTAATTAGTACTTAAGCGTATAACCCGAACGGGTAGTAAGACGCGGTGCTAAATAATAATAATAATAGAGGAGAACTTTTACTTCTCAAAACCCATAAATACTCCAGCAAATACTTATTTTAAATTAATTTTAATTGACCAATATCTCTTTTAAACATAATTCAAAGTGCATTAGTAAGGTCACATTACTATTTTAATTGATGGAAGCACAAATTAATTTGAGTTAAACTTGGACTTTTCCCCTTTTCCCCTAGTATAGGCCTATGAGCAGCTAAAGACCCACTTCGGTGGTCGCATGGTCTAAGGAGCTACTCTCGCAGTAGACTAGACTACCGAAGACGGAGAGATCGTGGTTGGGTACGCTGAATGTGGTTTTCACTTACGGGTTTCCCACTCTCTCTCCAAGCGGGTGCGGGTGCACCTCCTCTGAATTCAACCTTCCTCATCCCTGGACCATTAACGTAATTAGTACATAAGCGGATAGCCCTAAAGGGTATTAAGACGTGGTGCTAAAGCATAAATCATAATAAGTACATCTCTTATCCTGTTGATTGCATTCTAAGATATGATATTTTAGTTGATACCAATTTTTTGAATAACTAAAATAAGATCATCTGATCCACTAATATTCTTCAAACACCCCCAGTTGCGCCTTTGAACCACATCCCAAGACTAAGCATCCTCTCACCCTGTACACAAACCCTTCATCTCCATTCATTAACCACCTCCTTGCGACACGAAACTTGAAGAAGAGAGAAAGACGTAATTTCTCAAGGAAGAAGAACACACACAGCCAAGACAAAGAAGGAAGAGAAAGGGGCTAAGACCTTGGAGAATAATGGTTCTTGATTAATTATTAACTTTGGCCCGCAGAAATAATTTCAAACTCCATCCACACATTCACCCGCGTCCCCTTTATTCTCTCAACCCCTTAGGATGTCTTGTTGGGAGATGCTTTCAGAGTGTGAAGTGGGTTTCGTGGAACAAAGTGGAAAAACTGTATATGTCAAAATATGTTGGACTCACATTTTAGGGGGTTTATAAAATATGTATGATTTCCATATATGTTTTTAATAACATGTAGGCCTATTAGTTGTCTATTTCACTAACAGTTAAATTTAAGTAATGAAATTTTTATCATATAGTTAGCATATTTGTAAAAATATATTTTTAGAACATTGCCTATGATTTATAAAATAATTTTGGAGTAAATGTTGGTAATATATTTATCAATTTTATTATAGTTGATTAAGTGTTTAATAAATCATTGAGTTTTCCACAAAATAATAACAAATAATAGGGAATAGTTTCGTAAATAGTTGGGTGTTAAAAAAAAGTTTGTATTTCAGTCCACACAAAGTGAATAAATAATACAAGATTTGATAGTTTCATCAATAACGTAAACAAATAAACTGAAGTTATTCCGAAAGGAGAAATGGACATTTCAATCGAATATAGTTTAATCAAAGGGTAATTGAGGGTAAAAAATACCTTCATAAAATTATATTTTAGTAAGAATATAGTTCAACCAAGAGAGATCTGAACGAAAGAACCATCGAACCAAACTATAGTTTAACCAGAGTACAGTTGAATTAAATTTCAAAACACAGGAACCTAAACTGAGGGTCATGACCGCTCTAGGGGTCACAAAACATAACCTGTGGGTCGCAGAAAACTTTGACAAACGTGAGTAAATAAAAAATATATTATATAAGTATTGAAATTATAATACACTACAACCTCTCATTATATATTCGTTTAGTTTATTGCAGAAATAAACGTCATCCAACAGATTACACAAACACAATTTTAATAAGTATTCGTAAGATAAAGTTTTTTTTAAGCGCCGCGTCTTACTACCAATTTGGGTTAGATGCCTATGTAGTCTACCAACTACACGAATGTGTTAGGGATTTAAAAGGTTTAATTTAGAAGAATTACACCCACGTTTGCGTGGAGGGAGAGTGGAAAACTATTTAGGAAAACCCCCTCAGTGCACCCTACCCGGATCGAACCCTGATCCCCCCGTCTTTGACAGTCTAGTCCAACATGAAAGTAGCACGTCGCCATGCGGCCACCAAAACGGGCGTAAAATAAACTAATGACTTCCAGTGGTTGAAAACAGCACTTGTTAAAATTGAATTTATAGTGTTAAAATAAGCTTACTCGTCCATCTAATAGAATTTATATGCCTAATATTTATAACAGTCACTTTTTTTAATTTTCTTAATTTTATGTGTATATGTAAAGTTTGAATATTATAAGATTGTAATTAATAATATTAAATATAACTGCATTTATCTTATGCATATTTTGCAAAAATTGTGTTCATTATTTTTTCCCATTTTATCTAAAACTGCCGACACTAAAGTAAAAATAAATTAAATCCAAATATTGATGCCCGGGGTCACTTGTAATACTTTCTTGTGAAAAGGGGTTGCAAATAATAAAGTTTAAGGTCCTGTGGTTCAAAATGTTATTCACAAATTAATCTATACGATTATAGCAATATTACATTGCAACACATCGTAGTTGATGAATGACTAATTTCCGAAAAGATTCATTATGAGATAAAGGCCTATATCGATTTAATATATTTTTCTTTTAAGATCACTTTATTTCATTAATATTATGTACACATAGTGTGAAATATCATTCTGATAATGACAAAAAATAATCTCGATATTTTAACAGATATGTTCATGTTGTTTTGGAATAGCATTTGTATGTAATTTGTATGTGCCCTTATTTGAAAATCTAAACGGTTCGAACGGTTTTATACGGATTTATATTTCATAAACATCTCTGGAAAATATATCATAATTCTGAATATCAATGTAGAAGCGAAATTAAGGATAGTTTACTTAACATTATAAATACAAATAGTAAATTTGTTCGACAACTGGTCATATGATTTAGATAAAATTTTGCTAGATAATAGTTGGTATTAGTAAAAGTAATGTTATTTAGTTTAAATTAACTTTAAATTTAAATTAACAAAATTAAGTTCATAAGTTTTTCCATTCGTTATTATTTTATGGAATTCCTATTCCTTTAACGTTGTTTAAATGGTTTAAATAACAGTAGTAAAATTTGTAAACATCAAGCCATATTCAAAATTTTATTGGATTCATAAGTAATGCCTTTGAAGATTTATTTTCATATAAAATGGCACTAAGACTAAGCATTAATTTAGAGTAAATTGCGGAAAATCGAATTAAAAGACAGTAGCATCATAGATAGACTTGTATGAAGATAAAACAAGTCCAAAAATGAGTATCAAAAGTGAGTAAGTTTAGGCTATCATTCCAATTATTTGTTTTAGTAGTAATTAAACGTATCAACAATAGAATTAGACCATTAATATCATTTTAATTGATCTATTAAATCCCCCAACTCATTGGTGTGCAAAATTCAACAGTTTATTATAGTTATTGAAATTTATTATATATAATGCAAATATTCAAACGAGTAAATATTTATTTACAGGTTTAGGAAGGCTATCTGGTTTGTTTGGTTTAAACACCAATTTTATCTTATAGCTTGGGAAATACTTACGTCCTTAATACATTATAAATATGTCTCAAGAATGCAAAGTCTACGAATGTTAAGGATATAATACCACTAAAGAGTTTGTAGCGAACGCACGATTAGAGAGAATGCTATAAATTCAAAGTTGACACCACCTTATTTAATAATTTCGCAGAAACCTCGCGCCAAACATGTCTTGTGCCGCTTTCAAGCATCCTTCGCAGATTTCCATCCTGATGAAACCTGAAGAGCTGGCTTGGGGACAATGACAGGAGGGCGAAATAAGGAGTAGCACTCGTGATATTAACTAGCAGAGAGTCTTAACTGTAGTTTCAGACGAGAATGGAAGGTAGGAAACATGTCAACGTCAAGACATGGGGGGAGACATTTATCAGGCCTGAGGATTATTCTCTTACTTGGTTCGCGTGCTCCAATGGAGTGAGTGGGTGTTTGGAGGATGAGAAGGGCTCAGGATGGGCGGGGAGTAAGTGCACTGTCATACTTTCTCATGATATGCCGACTGGGAAAGGTATTCCTGTGCTCGGGGTTGTTATTTCCACGTTCAGATCTCAATGGACGATCATGAACACGCGCAAGATGTTGATGTGTATTTAAGTTTGTTTCTTTTAGTGCACTGAATATGCTTTCGTAGGTCTTGTCGTAGGTCATGGTTGTTAACGTGTTAGGAGCGTCAAACAAGGGCCAACAACTTTCTAAGATTCATTGGCTTGGATATCATTAGAATCTTAAATCAAATTTTTGTGTGTTACTGAAATCAGACTTTAAGATGATTTTTTTTAACACCACGTCTTAATACCCATTTGGGCTATACGCTTATGTATTAATTACGTTAGGGGTTTTTAGGAATTAGGGAGGTTATATTTAGAGAAAGTGTAGGAACACTTCCTCCCACAGCCACTATGCTAGCCTATACATACAATGATTTTATCTTGATTTAAGTGTTTGAAGATAATTTTGTCCTTAATATCTTGTAAAAGTGCTCCTATTAAAGTAGGCTACTACACTTTACAGCAGTTTTTTTACATCTAGTTTAGCCCATTTAATATAATAGTCATGTCATTTAATATTGCCTCTATGTAAACCAATGCTATGAAATGGATACATTAATTTACCACATTTGATAAATGTGAGCATTATTCATATTGTGGTAGTTGGCGCTAGGGTAAACCCATAAGCCAATACTAAACTATTTATGCACGGTCTGGTATCGAACCAGGGTTATATACACCAGTGGTTGAACTTTATAAAAATTTGAATCCGCTTCGGTGGCCGCGTAGTCAAACGCGCGACTCTCGCAGTAGACTAGACTGCTGACGATGGTGAGATCTAGGTTCGAATCTCGGTCGGGTGTACTGATAGTGGTTTTTTCAACATGGTTTTCAACTTTACCTCCATGCAAATGCAGTTATACTTCTTCTAAATATAGCCTTCATAATCCATAAAACCATTAGTTTAGTTAGTACACAAGGGTATAAGCCGAACGGGTAGTAAGACGCGGTGCTAAGAAAATAAAGCTTGGACAAGAATAATAGTGACCGCGTAAAAGCAGGAAAGGTTGGTTTAGCGATATTTGCACACTTGGTCTTCTCAATTCTGACATTAAAGTGTTTTCATTCCTTAAAATCGTAATTCATCCAAACTAAATAACCTATTATTCATTTGTTTCAAAGATAGTTTAGGTATTATTACTGTACTGAAAAATACATATTTATGAGGATCATTCATTCATCAACTATCACCAAATTTTTATTTATTTATTTGAGGTAATTAACGTGCACTTTCTGAACCAACTGATTATATCAGAACATGAGGAATTTTATGAGCGAGGGCAAAAGGGCCTATAAATTTTGCCGGAAATTGTATTTTTACTTACCTTACAGGATTCTTTAACGCCACACTTGACATGGGACCTATGGCTTTAATTCCCCTACGAATTTTGATCGCTCAAAACAGATCCGTCAACCTCGGCTGGGTTTGAACACATGCACATCGGGTCCCGAGGCGAGCACTTTACCTCAAGATCACAGAGATTAACAATAATCACAATATATTTAGCATAATTTGACAAAGCTTTTCCACGGTAAATAGTCAACGCACATGCTAAATCCAAATTGTGTATGGATTCTGATTTAGAGATTAGACATTCTTTTTCTTATAGCTAAAAGTACTAAATAAGTTTTAGTATATTTATACCAATTCGTAGCAATATAATACCTTTATTATATTTTGTATTAATTTTCTAGTTACAGTACACAGAATATATTATAATCACACGACTTAATGATAACAGCCAAGGTTATTAACCATTATTATTAATACTACACACCCATCCATAGTGGCTATACATACAGTATGATCTGGATAATTCAATGTTGGTTAATTCGAAAAATTGTATAGTTAGAAGCCACCACGATTCCTTATAAAGTTCCTATCTAAATCGATGATAAAAATAAAATATTGTGAATTTAATTTTTTACAAAATTCACGGTATATGAACAAAATTTATATAGAAGAAATGCTTCTTAACAAATACTAAATTTCAAATTGACTTAAACCCATACGGTAAATTTAACAAGTGGCCAATGGGGCACACAAGTGTTACATGTGTTATCCGAGTCACCAGTATATATATATATAATTACCTTCTACCCCTCTCACTCACCCAACACTGTCACAGGTCTTCGTATATATATTTGTTTATTTACGTATACGAAGACTTGTGACAGTATATATATATATATATATATATATATATGAAGACCTGTGACAGTGTATATATATATATATATATACACACACGAAGACCTGTGACAGCGTTGGGTGAGTCAGAGGGGTAGAAGGGAATGATGGTAAGTTCTGTAGTTCAATCTAGGTGGGAGGAATCCATCAACATGTCTCATTTGTTGACAATTAGTCTATCTATCTCTCTCTCTCGCTTTACTCATCTACCGTCTCTCTTTCTCGTTGTCAACCTACTGCATAGTTCTGTTTTGTTCCCCTTCCACACTCCTTCCTCTTCACCCTCCTTCTTACACACACACACATACACATACACACACGTACCACATTACAAATTTAATTACACCTACTGTACAGTGAGTGGGCCCATACCACTCACGTGATCAAAATGCAAGTGAAACAGCAATCAATATAGTAAGGATATTAACGCCGCGGTAGTTGGCTACACTGGACCTCTGCAGTGTTTTGTTCTCCGAACGGTAGACCAAATCGAATTTTAAATTTCATTCGACAGCAAAATGTTGGTTTATAGTTCTATAAGAATGGTAGTTTAGTGATCTTATAAATCTGTTAGTGTGTTAATAAATTATTATCGTTTCGTTTGGATGTTAAGTATTTATCTTTGTGCTGTTAAATTTGTGAAAACTGTTTAATAAAATGGCCTGCTGATTTCTAGGATAGTGTTTAAATAAATCTGCCAAAAGGGAAATTAAATATATTACACATTAAATGTAGTAGGATTTTGTAAGGACTTTATTTGGAAAATAAAAAAAGATATTATTTTATAGTCAAACGTCATAACATCTTACTATTTTTAGTGTTATTTTATAGTTATTTATTATATATACATACAAAGTGACAGTTGTAAATAACATTTAACGTATGAATACTAGAAAATAGATCTAGTAGACCTAACTTTTTCTAGCTGTTAGATAAGGTTATTCCCATGAAAATTGGACAGTTAAGTTAATATGAATTTGATGGATTTAAAAAAACTGTATTTGTCAACAAATCAACAGCTTTTAAGTTAAGTATAAAATTACAAATTTTCTTGTATTTTTGTATTTTGTCTATTGAAAGTAAATACCATGCAACTGGCCATTCGAACACTCTTAAGGTGGAATGTAAGTAACTGCAAGTTATATAGTTTTTTATCGTGAGCTTAATTATTTACGATAGGTTTTAAAACTAAATTTAAAAGATGGTTAGTTAGCACAATTTATATATTAGCGCATCTTCCGTCTCAAGTTTTAATAAAGCCACTAAGAGCTAAAGCCTATGGAAAACCAATCATTGACCGAGCGAAGCGAGATTCTGGTTTAACTTTAGCATTTAAAATTTTTTCTGTCCATCTGTCCGGATCTTTGCTACGCAATAACTTTCAAATGAATGGAACAGTTTTAAAGAAATTTGGCAGGGATATTCTTTGAGCCTAGATCAAGCGAGATATGTAGGCTACACAGTTTTTCAATCTTTTTATCCGTTTCAAGGTAGCGTTTGCTCAAAAGTTCTTTCGTTCAATAGCTCAATCTCAAGTGATTTGAATTAAAAATTATAAACAATCGATTGACTACCTAGGGAAGTCTTAAACAGAGTTAACAACAATGTTTTTCTACGCATATAACGTACGTAACGTAGTATTAATTTGTTTTACGTTTAAAGTGAAGAAAATATATCCACTCCAAATCCAAGGAGAACTTGCAATCCAAATAGAAATCTTAAGACTAAAGTAACGATAAGAATATGGAGAGAAGCGAGGTCTACTACTATTAAACTACTACTAATAATAGCAACATATAACAAGTAGAGACGTAAATGGGTTAGAGGATGAAGAAAGGCGAACGTATTACCTCTGGTGCCACCGCACGTGGCAAGGCGCGCACGTACTCTCAAGCAGTGCTTGCTGTGTAGGAGCCTTTGCAGCAAGTGGCTCGTATTTTACTGCCCCCCCCCCTCCACTCACCCTCTTCCCCCCTCCCTCTCAGTCGTGCAGGAGGCCCGTGTGGGCCTCTAAACTGCTCGTAAACGTCAGACCGAACAGCGCAATATCATCATTTTACCAGCAAACCACCGCGTAATGCTCCCTGCAACAAGTTTTGACTGCCACCTTTGTTATTTTTTCTATCTATGTTTTTCCTCCTACTCGTTTCATTTCTCAATATTGTTTCTACGTTATAATATAGAGAAAGTATTGCAATATTTAATTTATTTTTACATTGAGATTATGAATAGGATCTTTATGTCCGAATTTAAAAAAAAACAACGTGTTTTACAATATTACTTTTGTCTCTCTTTCTGTCTACAACCGAAACGGTTTGATGGATTTGGTTCTACCTTTATGAAGTGAAATTTCCCTTTTCAGACACCTCTGAATAGCGGATTCTTCTTTATAACGGACGGATTAAATCTCCCTGGCAAAATAACATGGTTTCTTAAGGTCAAACAACTTCCCAATAACGGACTTCCTCAATAACGGGCACGGACACTGCTATAGACGCATATTCACGCATAACAATCTTCAAAGAGAGGGCAAAAATTGAGAACGAATAGTTATCCTGCGTACAATTGACTACTAAACAGTACAGTAATTATATTGTAGTTAATATACACAGTATATATGCTATGTTCATATTGATTAAACTGTATTCAAGCAATATGATTTTAATATATATATTTATAAATAATGGACACATTAATAACATATTTTTTTAAATTCCAAAGTGTCTGATATCAAGAGATTTTAGTGTATTTAGATGTTATGTAGATGATAATAGGCCCTACCTCAAGACCAAATACTGGTTTTGATTCGACCCCTAAAAATAACTTACAACTGATTATTTACAACTGAATTCAAAATTGGAAAATGGCTTTACCGATTTTGTTCAAATTGGATATCTAGAGAATGTTTAAACACTGTAAACTTGTTTTATGGAAACAAAATTGATTAAGGGTAGTTCACTGATGACAAATTGATTAAAATAATTACTAGCTTAGCGACGCTAATGTTTAATATATATTATCAATTATTAAATTTACCATAAATTCTGTTATCAATTTAAATTAAGGAATAGGGGAAGTTGTTTTAGATGAAGTAATCTCACTTTAGCGGAGAAAGGGGAAGTGAAGGGGTGTTAATATGGTTTGTAGGTCATGTTATCATGTGTCATGTATGCGCGATATATAGCGAAATAAAACAACTAAGAGCCCCGATATAGAATCCATCCCTGATGAAACCTTGTTGGTCGCAGTGCGCTCAGTGTAATGGTTTGTCTCAACACGCAGATAACCGTGGGGGTAATCTAACTGGCTACCTGTTGAACTCCTCCAGAGCAGATTGCGGCGACAATCCCTTGGTAATGGCCGATACTTACGGTTTTACTCTTTGTGTCCCTGCTAGTCCAAAAAATGTTCAGAGGATATTGGCTCTTCATGGTCTCGTATTTGTCAAGGAAGTTCACTGGGATTGCCGTTGGACAGAACGCTTGTAGAAACTAAAGAACATCGTCAGAGTTTCAAGAGAGCCTGACCCAGATGGTGGATGGATAACTTCCTACCATTATCTAGATAAGGTCCCATTAAAATCAATATTTATTTAACAAGAGAAATAGAGTAGGGAAGAGAAAGGTAGAACTTAGAGGATGAGTAGGAAGCTACTGGCATTTGGGCGGGCAGAGCAAAAGTGGAAAGCAATTAATTTTTAAACGATCTTCAGTAAAATACAACCAGGATTCTTATTCCCATCGTTTGCAAACCAGACAAGACGATATTGGTGCCTTAGTCCACCTGCTAGGAGGCTTAACACAACTTAACACTAAGGATAGGGATGACAAGTGTGGATTAATGTAAATGCATCCAAATTTGTGGTGAAAAAGATAGAATTTTTTTTTAGCATCGTGTCTTACTAAATTATTCGGGTTCTATGTACTAAATACAGCAATGAGTTAGGGATGAGGAAGGTTGAATTTAGAGGAAGTGTACTCAAATTTGCCTGGTGGGAGAGTGGTAAACCATTTTGTAAGTACCAAACTCAATACACCCGACCGGGATTAGAGCCCCAATCTCCCTGTCATAGACAGTCTAGTCTAACACGAGAGTGACGCCTTAAAACATGCCGCCACGGAAGTGGGTAGAAAAAAATTTAAACACAAAAAATTTCCTTCTGTTAACTCAACCGACAGTTGAACCCTGACTTCTCCATCTTATTGTGACCTAGTAGAATGTGTGTGTAACGTCTTGAAGACTTAGACCGATCGGCTGGCTACCACGTTGTAAATATTTACATTTAACTAGAACTAATAAAATAAAATAACTATGTCATTTACAGTTTAGTATTTACAGCATTGGTGAGCATACGGTATAAATATAAAGCTCATTTAATCTGGTTTACAAATGACGTGTACATCGGGGTTCAAATTCCTGATAGGCGTAAAGAATGTGGTTTCACCTAATTGGTTTATTATTATAATAATAATAATAATAATAATAATAATAATAATAATATTTAGCACCGCGTCTTACTACTCGTTCGGGTTATACGCTTAAGTACTAACTACGCTAATGGATTAGGAATTGGGAGGGTTGAATTTAGAGGAAGTGAACCCGCATTTGCGTGGAGGTAGAGTGGAAAACCATTTAGGAAAAACCACCCCCAATTCACCCGACCGAGATTCGAACCTCGATCTCCCCGTCCTCTAATTGGTTTATTATTATTCCCTCACGCAAATATGAGTACATCTCCTATAAGTTTTAGTTCCTCAACCCTATATCATTAGTGTAAATATTATATGGGTCTCTTTGTATAGTCCGAAGGAGTAGGGAGATGTGGTAGGAAAAAAAGAGAGCACAATCTGTATTATTAATTAAAGCTTATTTTTCTTAAAATGGAAAAAAAAGGCAAGTAAGTTTTAATACTCAATTGATATGACTATTTTAACATACGTCAGTATTGTTTCTTTACTTCCCAGATTATTATTTGATTTTTTTAAAAATCTTTATAAAGCTGAAACTTAAATGAAAAATAATAGCCTTTTTTGGAACGAAGTAATTTGTTTTCTAACCTACATATTACTTTAAAAATGCACTTCAAAATCATGTATAAACAATATTAAGTGTAGTCCAAACGACTTAACTAAAAATCATTGCGCTTGTGTACAGTCTTATTTGGATAGGAAGGAACTATTTTGAGTTTTGACAGCTATGTAATTATTAACTGAAACAATTTTCATTATATTTATAAATAAAGTCATGAGATATGCAAATGTCATTTTACAAAAATTAACTTCAAACCCTAAGAAATAATGTCATTATTAAAATACACAATTATGTTAGTATGTTCTCTAAGTTCCATCTTGTTAGAGCTTTGTTAAAATAATCCAAGTGTCTCAAGTTTTAAATTTCCGGCAGATCCGAAGCACATTTATAATTGGGTAAAAATCAATAAAAATAAGAAAATAAGTGGAGGTTTTTATGTCTGGTTTCTGTGGTCATCCTTCGAATGGTATCAAGCAGCGTCACTTTATTTTAATAAAATTTGAACTAAAGATTGCAAGTAAAACTATTAGATTGTTTATCATTTCCAAATCTCTGATGTATTAAAAACGCTCCACAATTTTGGCTCATGAGTGCATCACCCATTGGGAGAGTTGGGTGATAGAAAGGTTTATTAATGGGCCCCAGACTGTTTTACTCCAAGGTTCCCGTTGTAGCCAACGCTACGATTCGTGGTTCCAAAAGAAAGATATGATAAGTGGTTTCGTCTACTAAACAGGAAGTTCATGACAAGATGGCAGATACAAAACACAGATCCCCACTTAGTACCGTCTCCCAGTTTGATCCTTAGAAAGAAGATGGTATAACATTTAGAAAGAATAAACAAATATTATAATGCTTCATAGACATCCGAAACATAGCCTAGTATTAAAATTAGTAGTTACGATATTCTGATATTGTTATTTAGATAGCCTCATGATTCTGAACAATCCTGATTGCGAAGATGAGATTTTTGATACATGGAAAGGGGTCCAGATTGGGGACACGCCATGTTGCTATGACATCCAGCCCCTGATTTAATTATAAGGTTGGCCCATGGGGGCCTAGAAGTACTACATTCTTTCAGCCTCGTCAACAGTAATTTAACTAAATTACATAAACGAGTATTTTTTGGTTAGGTTCTGTCAGGCTAGGTTAGGTTAGGTTAGGGTAAGCTTGGTCAGGATCAAAGTCCCGGTGGCCGGTGGGTGCTGCCAGTAGCCCCTTCCACCCGTGTCACCACCCTAACGTAGGAATTCTCACGAGTTGCTCTTTTATTTGTTCTCAATCTGGACATTAGTTTATTTAGGTGGCCATTAAATTTTGGATGTGTTTGCGATTTGGATGAATTTCGTCCTGATCGCAATATAGACTGTTCGCCATCTGAATTGTTCGCAAATAAGTATACAGCCGTTATTTAAATCACGCATGTTGAGGCTACCCGCCATTTAACAATGACTAGTCAAAGAGCATGGGCTGAAAAACAAAATGCTAGTTGTTAGGTAGACTAAAATTCGTCTACCCTGCAAAGTAGCAAGCTTATATTATATTATTCCACTTTGGCATAGCTTATAAGATTGTATCATAGTTTAATACGTTAGTGTAAGACTGGTACTTTTCAGGGAAAACGGAGTGTACAATAGAAGCCTTAATTGGAGAAAAATCAACCCTAGCGGATCATTATGGAATTTAGCTCTGGACTATCGTATTAGACTCAAGAATGCGATCACTAGACGAACCGTGACGGTACATCTTTCCTCAAAATTAGGTATATATATATATATGTGTGTATAAGGTCACAATATGAGAGATGTGAATCTTAAAGAGATACATCAATAATCCCTTGAAGAGAATAAAATATCCATCTTCTTTGCAATCGGTTTGATCATACCCTCTTCTTCCTGGTTATAGTCAAGTACTCTAACCACTAACCTAAATAAACAAAAGGCTATAAGGATGACCTCATTGATAATGTAAATAAGTGATATAAATAATATAGATTGCATATAGTAATAGGTATATAATTATTATAAATTATATGTACGTAAGTAAATGTGTGGGTTATACTGGCCTACATTAGCAATAAGGTTTAATCTTTATAGCCTGTTGTTTATTTAGGTTAGTGGTTAGCATTCTTGACTATGACCAAGAAACCCACTTCATTGGTCGTATGGTCAAAGGCACTATTCTCACTGTAGACTAAATTTCCGATGACGGGGAGATCGAGGTTCGAATCTCGGCCGGGTGTAATGAGGGTGGTTTTCCCCAAAATTGTTTTTCACTCTACCTATACGCAAATGCGGGTACATTTCATCTAAATTTAACCTTGCCAATCCATAAATTCACTAGCGTAATTACTAATTAGTATCTAAGCGTGTACTCCAAACGGGTAGTAGGACACGATGCTAAAAAATAAAATAAATAAAAATTGGCTTGATTTGAAGACAGTCCTAATACTTGCAATAAACTGGTTTGCCAGTGACGGGGATGTCGAGGCTCGAATCTTGATCAGATTCAGTAGGGGGAAGGGGGTAGTTCTCCCAAAAGGGGTGAAAGCTACCATTTCATTCCTTATCTCTTAGAATAATTAATTAATAACCTTAATTTTGAGCTTATTAAAAGTAATAAAAAGCTACGGATGAGCAGACGAGCCCTATAAATATTAATATTTCTCTGTTCTACAGTTGCTCTAAAGTTGTAGTCAGCCTCAACCAGGCTGGAAACCCCCAACACACTTTGGCTACTACTCGTAACAGCGATTGCCAGAGACCAGAGGGAGAAAAACTCTATGGGATAAAAACAATGTTATTAATTAGCGGCCCATGGGTCTATGGTTCATTTTGTCCTCTCTGCAGTTCATACATTTATTTTCCTTTTCTACCCCCTCCCCCTCCCCCTCCCCCTAACAGTACAGCTATAGGGACCGGGGTCGTGTAGCTCATTACGCCGGAGTGCCACAAGGGATTCTTCTCTGCTGCTCTTTCAACAACGGCAACTCATTCCGACAGGAAATGTTTGTTCTCTTTCCGCCCTCCCCAAGCATGATCTCCCTGGTGGGATAGTTGATACGATACTTTTTTTTTTTTTTTTCAGAAGCGATTNGATACGATACTTTTTTTTTTTTTTTCAGAAGCGATTCCATCAGTCTCTACTTCTCGATGAGTTTCGTCAGGCTGTGCAAAGCTTGACGAATCTGTATATGTCTTGTATATTATTCCCTCTCGCACAATATATATAGACTATATCCATTCGACAAACCACTCACTTTGCTCAGATAACAAAGTAACTGGGTGAATATGTATTTTCGAGTATCCTGAGGTGAGTTTGCCAAGGTAAGCAGAGCTGGTTTAAATTGT
Organism: Timema genevievae; assembly: GCA_902155825.1. Classification (NCBI taxonomy): domain Eukaryota; kingdom Metazoa; phylum Arthropoda; class Insecta; order Phasmatodea; family Timematidae; genus Timema; species Timema genevievae. The sequence goes on along the minus strand of CABFWO010000001.1, from coordinate 640,740 downwards.
ACCTGTGTTATGTTCTCATTACTCAAATTTAGCTCATTGGCTCGGTATAAGCGAAAATACGTAGCATTTCCAGATTAATTATACACACTGATATTTGTAGGAACTCCACTAGGGGCCGTTCTTAAATTATGTAGGCTTTTTTTTTAATTATTTCTGAGCCTCAAATAAGGGTTTGTAATAATTTCCGTCCCCATTCCCTCTATCGTACGTAATTTTATACGATTTGGTAGATTTGATAATTTTAATCGTTAAATCATTTTTATGCATAAAGATTGGAAATAAAGCGAGTGATAGGCAATTTTATAATACTTTAATTGACGTAGTTAAATTAATATATTTATTTTATGAGGAAACAAATTGGTTTTGTCGTACTATAAACATTGATAAAAAACCTTAGGTACGTAGGCTGGATACTGACTGCACTCCTCCCACTTGTAGAGAAACATAGGAAGATACTAAACTCCCCCTCTCCCAAAAAAACCCCTTACATAATTATGGAAGTTCTTTTTCCCTACCCAAATCCTAGTAAGCCATATAGGAATACAAGTACCTTTCAGAACGGACTACCTCCAAAAACCAGTGCACATATATATATATATATATATAGAGAGAGAGAGAGAGAGAGAGAGACAGAGAGAGCAGAGCCTGTGTATAATTGGTCGAATTGGGACAGAGGAGTAGGTGGTACAGATTTAACTCTCTGTGCTCACCCTGGCAACATTCCATGACACGCCACTGGTACTTTCGTCGACAAATTGTGAAGCTATGCGAAAGGAAACAATTTTACAAGTGTTCTCGTCACACTGGAAATAACCTGTTCATGATTTTTGATGTTGTTGCATTAGCACTGAACGAAGGGCTATTATAATAATTGAAGGGTACAGGGGAGAAAAATGGGGAAAGTCACATTACACACATTTTCCAAGACAACAACTTTTATATCTCAAACCCAGAAAATATATATTTTTTAATTTATTTAAATATGACAGAAACTTCTTTTAACCATAATCTAAAGTGCATTAGAAAGGTATCATTATTTTCTAACAGGTAGCAGCACTAACTCAATTTGAGTTAAAATTGGTATTTTCCCCTGTACACTCTTAATTTAAGTGGTTCACATATTTATTTTAAACGACACAAAAAGGGCTATACATGAGTAATAATTTTAAGTAATTTCTAAACGTGGGATAGTATCGCCATCTATTATCATGTAATAATGTCAACAAAAATCGACCACGTTTGGTTTTCCCTTGTGAACGTTTCATTAGAAGCATGGTGCTACAAACTTCACTCGTGTACCACTAAGGAGTCCACGTTTGAATCCTTCCAGAGTGGTTTAAATTTAACGTAAAAGTGATTTTAACTCCCCAAAGGTTTAATAAGTGCAACGCGTATATCTCCCAATGGTATTTGGTGACCAAACAGTTTAATTAAAACCATCACTAAAAACCCCAATGTTTTGGTGCCATACAGGATAAGATGTTTTCGCCAAGCTGCTTAACAAAAGACTCCTATCAACATACTTGACTGGAGGGTGTGATGCGACATCCCCTGAGTAGGGTACAAGATGGGCTGCTGCTAAAGGAAAGAAGTGGTATGGACCAATGTGAGGGCTGCAGACATCATTAGCCCCTTCTACTCTCCCTCGTTCTTCGACCCCTCGCCAACCTCTGGCAAAAAAAAAAAAACTCTAAAAAAACTCCGGGAACAAACATGGCCGAGACGTCACGCAGCTGCCTAGATGTCTGCTCCCTTGCTCTTACCGAGTTTCGATTGATTCAATGGTTTCAGATCTACCTCGGACATTGGTGTTGAGGGTTGAGGCGTTACAGTCCAAACGATGTCCAAGTTTCTCCTAAGGATGTTGGTTCAAATCGTTGATTCTATCAGGGATATTGTTTCCAAGAGTAGAGCTTGGGCAGATTTGTTAAAGGTGAATCTGATTTCTTTGAAAGTGTATCCGTTATAGTGCTAAAAGATCTTAAGGTGGGATGCAAGGGGACAAGAGAAAAGGCCAGTATTTTTTGCGATATTTATGGCCAAACTTTTTTGGCTAAAATAAATAAAATATTGCTCCAGTACGAATAAAATTTTAATTTTCTTCACATGATGATACCAACAGTTCCTGAATATCCATCATGAGTGTAGCGGCACTAGATGAGAAACTTTTTAAATGACGATAAAAAGTTGTTATTAAATTCCAGGACACCCTTGACAGATATTAAAAAATTTTGAGGCTCTTAAAAAAATTATAAATAAGATGTTTAAATTCTTTTTTTTTTCATATTTTATTTAATGTCAGGTGTAACATGAATGCTAATTAGTTAAGATTCTTAAAATTATTTATAAATGTTTATCGATATTGCTTGATCCTAAAGAGTTTTTATTGATATTATAGAAAATGTAATATATAGGTTAATCCAAAACAATAATAAGCATTTTTCGAAAAAAATTTTACTATTTGCGAATTTGTCAGAGTCAAGATAATTCTAAAATGTGCATATTTCTTCGCGATCCTGCAATTATCTTAGATTTGGATTACACTGTAGATATATCATCTCAAGTTGAAGATAATTTGTTGATTTGTCTTGAATAGTATTTACTTCTATAATAATATATTTTTTAATTCCAGTATTTTAGTACTAATTTTGTTTTCTTAGATAAATAGTTTAATTACTTCATGTGTATCACAAAATAATATGTGATGGTTATTCACAGGATCAGTCCTGATATTTGAAACAAATTCAATCAAGTGAAAAATGACAACCTGGTAAATGGAATCGAACCTGGGACTTTTGGCTCTACGCGTCAATGCAATCACCAACAACTAATGAAGGATGGCCCTGGATACGATACGAACCAGCATGGCTCAGCGGTAGAGCATTGGTGCAGACCTAGAGGTCTCGGATTCAACTCCCGTGTCTAGGTTGTCATTTTTCACTTAATTGCAGGTGACATAAAAATACGCGACAGCTCATAATTTACCCAGGGCTGATATAAAAGGTCAGAGGGCATGAGGGCTTGATAAAAGGAAAAAACACAAGCTCTTGCCTGAAATAATAATTGAAAAACCTAATTGTATGAACCATCCTCAGTTCCCTTGTTTGTGAATGAAGCCTGACAACTCTAAGTCGGTCACACTGTCCGTGTGGTCACCCATGCGTTAAACTCACAATAACGCGACCAATCGGAGAGAGAGAGAAAGAGAGAGATAGAGAGAAAGAGAGAGATAGAGAGAGATAGAGAGAGAGAAGAGGCATTCTAACTTATTTATACACGCATCAATGGGCAAGTTTTTATTGTAACGTTGGGGTCAAGGTTCGAAACTTAACCAGGTGTACCAAAGGTGAGTTTTACAAGATTCGATTTATCGCTTCAGTGGCCGAATGGTCCAAGACGTCACTATCATGTTAGACCAGCCTTCTGATGACGGAGAGATCTGGGTTCAACTCTCGAGTCTACCGGGGTGGTTTTTTTCTAAATGTTTTCCCAATTTCCTTCCACGTAAATGCAAGTAAATTACTTCTAAATCTCTTGCTTCCTCTTTCCTACCCTATTAGAGTAATTATTATATATGCGTATAACCTGACCAGGTAGTAGGACATGGTGATAATAATAATAATAGAAGTAGTAGTAGTAGTAGTGGTGGTGGCGTATCAGGTGTACATACCTAAATCTGTAGCTCAGTATGCAGAAAGATTAGCCAGTACTAATGTACCAGTACCATAGCCCAGGGGACGCCCGACAGTACTAATAGTTCATCCTTTCTTTGGAGGCTCTTTCCCTGTCCCGATGAGATTAAAGGATGATCAAAAGAGAATATGACCTAGTGAAGCCAATAAAACTATTAAACTAAACTTAAGCCTAGCCCTGGTGACAAATGTAATCATTCTCCTTTTGAGAAAAATTCCCTGGTACGAGCCGAGGATCCAACGCCAGACCTCTAGGCTGACCACGACCACTAGGCTGGTTAATTTCAGGTGTATTTCGTCTAAATTATTATCTTTCTTTATCCCTATATTTTTATTTAATTTAATTAAATGGCTATAGTTTAAATGGGTAGTATGCCATTTATTAAAACTAATTTCTCTCTACTAATGGATTTAAGACGCACCTGTTCTATGTTTCGAACAAAAAGCTATAGTACCTTGATTACAAGCGTTACACCTTTAGCCTTTTAGGATAGCTCAAACCTAAAGCGGTAACCATCCCTAGTGTCCACTAGTGCTGCCTGGTGGCAAAGCCATTAATTATAACCAGGAGCTACGTCGACCCGGAAATTAAAAGTGATAACTCAAACATTTTGAAGCGAAAGAGGAAAGGGTGTTGGCCTGAAGGGAAGGAGGGTGAAGGGTAGAAAAGGGGGGGTAGATAAGTTTCCGCCACCCACCGTTTCCCCTGACACCCTTCGAACACCCTCCCCCCCCAAAACTATCTCTGTAACCCTTTCTAACCTACTTTGGCCCCCAGAGTACCCATCCAAAATTCTCCCCCTTCCTACCCACCCACACCATTAATAAAAATCACAAACCCCTTGATTTTTGGGAAGAACAATTCGTATGATTAAGATTAATGTAGGTTTAATGTAGTTTTTTTTAAGGGGTGTGAATAGGGGCGTAACAAGTAATTAGCGATGAAATGGCGGAACAACCAAAGTGACTTGTTTAAAGGTTTATTTGTACTTTTGGTTTTGTTTTTATTTGTTTTGATTGATTAATTGTATGGAAGTAGAGACGTGAAAACTTGGTAACACGATGTTTTAAAAGTGTTGAAATAAATTTCAAGGAACTTCTTGATAAATGAACTTGTTTTAAGTTGGCAACTGCTAAGAAAGAGCACGCCAATTAAAATTACATCTGTACAATTTGTTTTGTTGGAAAAACAACAATCTAATTTGTATTTACAATCTAAATTATTCAAAATAAATGTTTAATTTTTAATAACCGTCACAAACAGTTTGAAAATATCGCATAAGTTATATTGAAATAGGCTTAAAATACTCTATTAAAATTACCCTCTAATGAAATCGTTTATATTTAAAAAGTGTGATTAAAATTACTTATCTTTTGTGTCTATTTGGCTAACTTTAAATTGACTTCAGTTAATTGTTTGTTAACTCTAATTAAATATAATAATATATCTTATTTTTTGTACATGCATAAAAATAGAAAAATTAAAAATAATTTTAAACATAGCTTAATTTATTCTGGTATAAAATTTAAATAACTTATAATTAAATAGTCATATCATTATTGTATTATTATTAATTCTATTCATATAACTGTACAATCATTCTATATTATTCTTGGAATATCATAGAAGATAATATCTTCAAGATTTTTGATTTTGAAAATCAAATGCGTACTAGCTTCTTCTAATAATCTTCGGTTTTGAATCTCGAAAGGGTAAATAAAGTACTAAAGAATCGTAGTTCACTATAAGTGTAATCTCAGCTACTAATAGCCTCAATATTGTTTCCCCCTCCATCTTTTCTCTCCCCCTCCATCCCCTCCACACTCTGGTGCGCCACGTCACACTACACGTTCGGGATAGTCACATTATTTAAACTAATGGAGCAAGGTGGAATTTAAGGGAAGTGTACACGAATTTGGGTGGAAGGGTGAATGGGAAATAATTAGGAATTAGGAATCCCTGTAATCAAAGTTGGTAACTAAACCTCAACCTCCTTGTCACTGATTCAGACAAGGTGAGACTAACGCTTTGGTCCTCATGCGCACCTGTGCGGGTCATAATCTAAAACAGCTGTAAATATAGTAGTTTAATACAATTCTGTGTTCTTAGATATTACCATAAACATTTTGGGGGAGGAGGGGGGCCACGAGAGAATACTTCTTTATTTTTCAAATTAGCCTGAGCAGTAGAGATAGCTGAGCAGAGAGAAGAGACTGCTGACTTCCTCAATTAAATGCTCGCTAGTTCCATCAAACGCCTGCTCATCCGACCCATGGGCCGTTTTTTTTAAGTTTCCTATCACAATCTCTCACTTTCTCCCCCCTTTACCCATCTCGTTTCACTTCCACCAAACCCTCACACAGAAAACTTTTCTCATCATGGCGTCGTTAATAGAAGCGACGTCAGTAACAGGACGGAAAAGAAAGAGAGGAGAAAAAAAAGACTTGTAAGAGTAAGAAGACTTAAATCTTGGCACGAAAATACTTAATATGATATAAAACTGAACATAGTGCTAACTTAACCTAAGACATCACATATAATATTATAATCGTAAAGGAAGATTCTTATAAGACTGTTCAAAATGTTAGTCAATATAATTTTATGTGTTTAAAGCGCCAAGTCATGCGTTCTTCCGGTTTCCCTTTTGACAGATTGTGTCAATTTTGATTACTGCCCCAGTGCAAGAATAAAACCCCTAAAAAAAAAGTTATTCTTGAATAAATCAAGAAGCAGCTTCAAAATAGTATCTATAAATACAAGACAACTATAATGTTATTAGTAAATAATTTTATAATCTGTTCACGCTATATTGAAACCCGTTTCGGTGGCCACATAGTCGAAGGTGCTACTCTCAAAGTAGACTAGATTGCAGATGCCGGAAAGATCGAGGTTCGAATCTGGGCCGGGTGTAGGACTACTTACGGTGGTTTTTCAAAATGGGTTTCCACTCTCCCTCCACGCAAATTCGAGTGCACTTCATCTAATTATAGCCTTCCTAAAACCATTAGCGTAATTAATACATAAGCGCATAGCCCGAACGAGTAGTAAGACGCGATGCTAAAATGTAAATTTGTATATATAATTACATATATATATATAAATATATATAAATATATATATATAAATATATATATAAATATATTTAAATATATATATATATCGAGGCCTTTCCTGACATTATAAAAATCCAGTTCCGAACTATTCCATCATGCAAAATTGAATGTATCGGCTAATGTAAAGTACCCTTAAAATCATTTTGCCAGAAAAATGAGATGCACCGATTTGTTTATAATGATAAATTATGCCTAGATACGAATTTTAATTAAGATCGTTAGACAATTTCCAAAAAATAGATTTGTTTTACTCTTTACACCGTAAGTTACCGTAATTTTAGGTTTAAATATCTGATTCCAAAACTCCTCTATGGAAACTTATAGAAACACATATAGGCCTACCTAGTTTTAACCCGATCATTGAAATAATGTTGGCTTTAGGCCAAGGTACAGACATACAGACAGATGGCATCTCGCAAACAACTTTTTCGAATTCATGTGATCATACTGTAACGTCAACATCCATCAAAATCTAAAATAAGATTTTTTTTCTTACGATCACAATAGTTCCTCTCTCCTTAGGGATCACAAGAAAGTATTTATTATTATTATTATTATTAATTTTTTACCTCACGTCTTACAATCTGTTCAGGTTGTAAGGATATATGATAGTTACTCTACTGGATAAGGGTTGGGGAAGGAAGCGTTTTAGAGGTAATTTACGCCCATTTGAAGATGGAGACTGGGGAAACTATTTATGAAAACCGCTCTCAGTACACCCGACTGGGATATGAGCCCGAATCTCCCTGCCATCAGCCGGCCAGTCCAACACAAGAATAACGCCTTAGACCATTCGTCGAGAAAATAATAAAGAAGAAAGTTACGCCGATCCAACTATATAAATAACCAACACACTAATGACAGTACATTTGTGTCTCACCTGGAAGCGAAACTAAATTAATTTTTTTAAAGTTCACATGATTCTTGTCTAACTAAAAGTCCGGGATATCCTCTTTTTAACCCTGATGGAGTAGGAATGAGGAATGAAGAATGTTGAGTAAATATAGCCGCATTTACGTGGAGAAACATATTAAGGAAAAACACCTCAATATACTCAAGCAAGCTAGACAAGATGAGACGGACATACTAGTATGCGGGACCACTGATGCGGCCAGTTTTGTAGTCAAATATTTTTAGTAGCGTAACCACTGTGATATGCATAGTGTTACGCAAGCACATTATAGATCTAAATACATAAACAGTTATACACTTTGAGACGTGATCTACTTTAAAAAAATCAATTTATTATTATTATTATAATTATTATTAGCACCGCGTCTTACTACTCGTTCGGGTTATACGCACTTACGCTAATGTGTAATGGTAGGGTTATTGTGAGATGAAATGGAGGACCTACAGTTTAACGTGGAATCCGAACCACGGTAGAGGTCTGGCATTCCTCACATTCACAAGTTGTGATTAATACACGTCTTGTCAGAGGTGAAGGAAGGGTTTGGCAATCAGATAAATCTCTGCCGGGATCGAGGATTGAACCCCGGACCCTCAGCACAGAAGTCTGACACCTTACCTCTAGACCACCAGGTCACCAATAATCAATTGTTCTTTTCTTTATTGTTAGTGCTGCTGGTGCTTTGTTTAATTGGTGTCTTGTATAAGGCATCACTCTCGTAATAGACTAGGCTGCTGATGACGTTGAGATCGAGCTTCAAATCCCGATGAGGGTGGTTTAAAAATATATGGTTTTCCACTCTACCTCCACGCAAGTTCGGGTTCTATTCCTCTAAAACCAACCCTCCTCATCTTTAACACACTAGCGTAATTAGTATCTACTTGGATGTATAGCAAACACGGGTAATAAGACAAAGGGCTAAAAATAAATAAAATTTTAGTGAATTATTATAATTCATATTAATGAGTCAATCATAACCATTATAAAAATTAATCATTAGACGCGCTCAAAATAGGGTTTACATTTTTCAGCCTTTACGTTTTAAAACAAGTTTTAAATGTTATATAAAGTAACTATTAATGAAATAGGGATTAATATAGTTCAAAGGAACTGTACCTGCATTAATGTGGAGAGATGATTGGAAAATCACAGTAACAAATCACAATTGGGGTAAAAAAAAGTGTACCCGATAGGGATTTGAACCTGGATTCGATCTACCCCCATCACCATCGATAAAGTATACAAAGAGTAACTATCGATTCTGTTTTATCTGGCCCCGTGGTGTAGTAGTCGGTGTACCTGGCTATGAACCTAGAGGTCCCGGGCTCGATTTCTGGTTGGTATATAGGATAGATTTCTTTGAAGTGGAACTATCCAAACGGTCGCCAGGGATTTGTAAATTAGGCCAGGGACGGACGCCAGGGATTGGTAAAGTAGGTTTAAGAAACCCACTGGGCCACGCCTCCATTTTAAATATCATCGCATTATTTTATTGCAAGTACGACGTGTAGACAACCTCCATAGGCGTATCCTGGGTCAGCGATTCTTAACCGGGGGAGCACGGCTCTCTGGGGGGGCCGTGAAAGGTTTTATGGGGGGGCCTTGAAAAAAATTAAAAATGTTATTTGCTTATTACTTAAGTCAATTATATTAAACTTTACGTTTTGGAAGAATAAATTCGATGATCTGTAAGCACAATAGACTCTCAATTTTCCGGGGTATTGGATGGAAGTGGACGCACGGATAATATATATCACGTATAGTACAAATAATCCCCATCTGTTTACCATCGTCATTCAAAATTTGCTGCCCTTTGTTTCAACTTATTTATGTGGAAAGGTATTTTCCACAATGGTAAATAATAAAACGAAGAAGCGAAATCGAATCTGATTATACTCCTGCATGCGAATAGCATTAAGTAATACAATTGAAACCAGAATATACAAATTAGTGGAAAGTTTTCAACAGCAGAAGTCCCATTGCATTTAGGGAAGTTAATTTATGTGTTTTTTATTATAATAAGTAAATAAAGCTATCATTTTAGAATACATTTTAATGAGTAAAATTTTAATAAAAACTAGGGGGCCACGAAAATATTTTAGGATATTTAGGGTGCCGTGATTAATAAAAGGTTAAGAACCATTGCCCTGGGTACCAGAGTGGCAAATAGTCTACATACAGGTGACTGAATTGGGTGTCATATCCCTTTCGGTCAGTAGTGACACACTTGGTGACCTGGTGGTCTAGGGGTAAGGTGTCAGACTTTCTGTGCTGGGGGTCCAGGATTCAATCCTTGGTCCCGGCACAGATTTATCTGATTACCAAACCCTTCCTTACCCTCTGACAAGACATGTATTAGGGCCAGTTTCATAGTCAGATTTAGTACGCCTCAAGTGCGGCGCCATACTAAATACAAGACGTCACCTACCTGAAGTTGAATGGAATGGGCCAGTTTCATATGCGAAACTGGCCTATTCCATTTTGGTCTAGGTAGGTGTTGTCTTGTATTTAGTATCGACTTGCACTTTAGGCATGCTAAGTTTGACTATGAAACTGGCCCTTAATCACAACTTGTGAATGTGTGAAATGCCAGGCCTCCACCGTGGTTCGGATCACACGTTAAACTGTAGGTCCTCCATATCATCTCACAATCACCCTACCATTACACATTAGCGTAAGTGCTTATAATCCGAACCCTTAATAATAATAATAATAATAATAATAATAATAATAATAATAATAATAATAATAATAATAATAATAATAATAATAATAATAATAGTGACACTCGCTAAAAAAAAGTGCTATTTTACACAATGTTATATTTAGTTATATGGTCTAGTGTTTAGAGTTCTTGGTAACAGATCCATAGGTCCCAGGTTCCATCACTGGCACTTCTAGATTTTTCTGTGAAAGCAGCTGGTCTGGGACGGGGTCAATTAAGTCTCGTGAGGACATATGAGGAGCTATTGGAATGAAAAATAAGTGGATCATGTCTAAAAAAAACAGAGGTTGATGGCTGGAGGGTTTATTGTGCTGACCCCATGATACCCACTATCCATAGAAATAAGCACTATCTTCACCAACAGACGGCAGCCACTCCGTCAGTATGGCTCGATCATGGGCTGATGAAATGGAGTTTTTCTTAATATTTAGCTCTAATCAATTATATAAACACACTTCAGCAAAACTTGAGACAAAATACAGGGCTATTTAATATAAAAATAATCTTCAAAAATTGAAAAATATAAGAATTTTTATTTAGCACCACATCTTACTACCCATTCGGGTTATAAGCTTATGTACTAATTACGCTAATGGTTTTAGTGAGTAGGAAGGTAATGTTTAGAAGATGTGTACCCGCATTTGAATGGAAAGAAAATTTGAGAACCATTTAGGAAAAACTACCCTTAGTACATCAAATCAAGATTCAAACCTCGATCTACCTGTCATCGGCAGTCTAGTCTTCCGTGAGAGTAGTGCATTAGACTTTATGGTGCTAAATAAACAACCAGAAAATATTGTTAATTATAACTAAATTTTAACTTAACTATCTCTAGGTGTGAAAAAACACATAATTTGTTATAATAGCTCATAAACTGGTTTTGATGTATTTGCATTCAATTTCAGGAAGAGTAAGAAACATTTTAAAATTCTTGCTGTTAAAATATTTATATCTTATTATTTTTTAAGTGAAAATATGTAAAGTTTTTTTTTTCCTTAAAAAAATCCAGCGTTAAGTTTGTTTGCTGCTTAATGTTTCGACGTAAAATATTCTTGTGTATAAAAAAAAAGTTGGGGGTGAAAAAAAGGACTAGTTAAAATAAGGGACAACGTTGAATAAATTAATGTAAGCTGATGTGGGGGGGGGTTAAGTGATAAGAAAGAAGAAAATACATGCATGAAGAGTGAGAGAACGANTGGGGGGGTGGGGAGGAGAAATAGATAGTTGGGGAGTACTAGAACGCTGTGCGGAATTTTAGGAGGGGCTAGGAGAGGGGGTGGGGTTCTCAGTCAACGTTATGTCATCGTAATGTCCCAGTGTGGGGGATCATTTGTACACCTTAACACAAGGGTATATTTTCAGGTACAGTCAGAAAAAAATGTTAGTACATTCATTTTCATCGTTACAATAAAATTTATATAAGCTTGACATAAATATTTAATATATGTCAGGGGTTCAGTTAAGATAAGTGGATAGCCCCAAAATCGTACTAGAATAAAGACAAAACTATATTATTTTCAAAATACAACTACTTCTCAAAACGGTGTCCGAACGAGCTAAAGAGTAGAGATTCGCGTTGAACTAGGTAGCTTTTGACTGTAATTTAGGGTTAGGATCCCCGCGTGGGGCGAATAATGGGGACTACCCAATTGTGATTTTATTGCTTCTTTTCCTCCTCTTCACGCCAAATCGAGAACATTTCCTATAAATTATTTGTCTCAATGCTATGGATTAAGTAGATTTTTTCTTAGCATCACGTCTTACTACCCATTATGGATATACGTTATGTACTAATTACGCTAATGTGTTAAAGATAAGTAAGGCTAAATTTAGAGTAAGCGTAACCGCATTTGCGTGGAAAGTGGGAAGCAATTTAGGAAAATCTCCCTTAGTACACCCAACCGGGATTGAACCACGAGCTTCGCGTCATCAGCAGTCTAGTATATTGCGAGAGTAGCATCTTAGACCATGTGGCCACCGAAGCGGGTTAATTCATTATTATTATTATTATTATTATTATTATTATTATTATTATTATGTTCAAGGTGGGTCTTAAAAAACAACATAATATTTCTGGCCCTAAAGGTTCTTCTTTATTAAAATGGAGCCTTCATAATGCCACTTAATTTTTTATTACCAAGCCATCATTTATATAGGCTAGTAACATTAGATTATCTCTTAAAAAGTAAATAAAAAAGTTCGAACAAATAACAAATTAGAGTAAAAATGAACAAATTATTAAGTGTGTTATTATTTATTTAAATTCATTAAACTTCTGACTTCACACTTTGATTATTTAGCAAACATCTGCAAAATCTCCTTTTAAGTGATTTTGTTCAACGTTAAAATTAGAATCTATTGTAGCCGAGATTCAAACCTAAGAAGTGGATTTTCTGATGTAGAACACTACGAAAGTCTTGGTTTGGTTTGATTTTCATTAAGTATCTAGTCTCGGTGGGTGTAAGCCTTTAAATCCATTCATTTTAAATATATTTAGGGTCTTTATCTAAAGATGAATATAAATCAGATATCACGCCCACTTCTAAAAACGTTGGCCAATATTTTTAAAAATATTTTTTAACAAACAAAACATTTCAATAGCACCTGCTTCGGTGACCGCATGGTCTAAGACACTAATTTCGCAATAGAATAGACTAACGAAGACAAATAGATCAGGCTCAAACCAGTTTAGGTGCACTGAGGGTGGTTTTGCCTAAATGGTTTTACACTTTCCCTCCACGCATATGGCGTTGCACTTTCTTTAAATTAAGCTTTCCTAATCTCTATCACATTATTGTAATTAGTACATAGGCGTATAACCCGAACGGGTAGTAAAACGTTACTAAAACAAAACAAAAAATCTTTCATGGCAAAAGAGAACTATAATTATTTTGTGTGTATTTGTTTTACAAGAGCGTGGCTCTGTTTCGAATATCAAGCAAATATATATGTTTAACTAATTTTCTCAACGGACTGTGGCTCATTATTATGTTTTCAACTTAGAATGGACGAAGGAAAAAAAATTCTAGTTCCAAGATACATGATGCTCGATTTATTCTCATAATTCTAACCACCAACAAACTCGACACACACCGAAGGGGGATGAAATAAAAAAAAAGAGTCAACATTGGTATGAAAAGTTGACGAAAAATGAGAAAAAATTAACAACGAAGGAGGGAAAAAAAAGTTTTAGGGGATATGAGTAAAGGATATATATCAGTATGTGACACAGAGAATTAGATATAAAATAAGGTTAAGTAGCATCAACCAAACAACTACTACTAAAAAAAAAGTTATGTATTGTGTGTACACAAACGCAAATGCGGATGAAAAATTAGTTTTCAAGGATTGATGATTATGTTTGCGTTGCGAGAGGAAAAAAAAAACTGGGCTTGGGAAGGAGATTTGTCAGTGGTTCCAAGCCGACAAACAGAACCTAATGACGTCATCAAGGCAACGCCATCACAACATTGTTATATCTCGGTTTGATAAACATCGCTATAAAGTGTTTACCTTCTAAATATTAACATTAGTTTTAAATAGTTTTTTTTTCAGTGACTTTAGAATCTTACGAATAAATTACTTTTTTTTAGGAGATTCTTTGGTTTTTTTTACATGAGTTATCATAACTGTAAATTCATATTTTTATCTATATTTACACCATTTTATAGTGTTCCAAGTTTTGTATTAATTATTTTGGAAAAATAAGAGTCGTTCTTTCAGTACATACTAATTAAACTGTGTTTTTTTGAGTGCTGTATTATAATAGAATTTGGGTTAGAAGTCAATTTAATAACATTCAAACTTTATTTTTGGTGGTCAACATATATAATATTTTTCGTGAATATGTTATTAATGTTATATAGGTATATTTACGATATATTAATAGCGCTTAGTAGCCGATGATATCCACACGTCCATCACAAACTCTGCCTTAAAATATGAGTGAAGAGTGACCCTGGACACGGGATGATACTTGGATAGCTACGTGTTCGAGCATTGGTGCTCTAGGCCAGAGATTCTAGGATCGATTTCAGTGTACAGGTGTAATTTACCAATCTATTCGAATATGATCCAGATACGTCTGATAATCTTATTTATAACCATTCATCCCCAAGCTTCGCCTATTATTTAAATTTAACTGTATAACGTTGCTTTCGTCCATAATTATATGGTTTTTTCTTGTACGTAGTAGTAAATTAGAATTTTGGCAGGAAGAAAATTTGCTAAAATATAAACTTTTTGTTGCGGATAACATTAATAGTATTTTACTATGTTATTTGTGTAATTTTATTGGTATTAATAATGTCTATCAAAAGTGACTGAGACATGTCACATTACTTACGTCCAAATACGTGAAAAGTACTTACATGTAGTAGCTTTTCTAGCCGTAGGACAACTCCTTCAAATCTTTGGTTACATGGTGGTCTAGGGGTAAGGTGTCAGACTTCTGTGTTGGGGGTCCGGGGTTCATCCCTCTGTCCCATTACAGATTTATCTGATTGCCAAACCCTTCCTTCACCTCTGACAAGACATGTATTAATCACAACTTGTGAATGTATGTAATGCCAGGCCTCCACCGTGGTTCGGATCCCACGTTAAACTGTAGGTCCTCCATTTCATCTCACAATCACCCTATCATTACACATTAGCGTAAGTGCATAAAACCTGAACGGGTAGTAAGACGCGATGCTAATAATAATAATAATCCTTTAAATCTTGAGTGTTGTTAAAAGAAGAGAACGCATTACGGTCGAGAAAGTGGGGGTGTTGACGTACGATGAGTTAGGAGTAGCCGTCAAAAATCCCGACGAAGGGCCGAGAGATCGAACTGTTGGCTTAACGGTGAACAGATTTAGCCACGTCCAAATTGATAAATTAAAACTCATACCTATAAGATATAGGTAGTCAAAAATTGTATTTTAATTTTAGTAGGACGGTAACTATAAAATATCTGATTGGTTAGGAACGTTAAGTATCCCTAACACAGCTTTTATATTTGTATTGCATTATTTTAGTAAAGTTTAACGTTAGAGAAAATTAAACACAGATAAATAATCGGTCAATATTATTTGAAATGCTGTCGAATATTATTATTGTATATTTTTAATAATTCCAGATAGTTAATTTTTTATCTTCTCACTAATAAATGTAATATTGTTGGTAACGTATTAATATTTATATTAAAAACTTTGAATTTCAACAATTTTTTTTTCAAAGAACATTAATAGTTATACCTGCACAACACGCCTTATTAAAAAAAGATATTAGTCATTAGCTATTAAATTTGATATTTTAAATAAATAATACTATGGTATTTTAATACTTTATGTTTTAAATTACACAAATATTTATTTTATATTATTTATTAATGTATGGTCTGAAACCTTGGCTAAGTTAGTAGCATGTATTCCATTGAGCTAAGGGTTCTCGGTTCAATTCCTGACATAGCCGAAAAATGTATGCTTGGTTAAATTGGGGTTTCCGGTTTCATGGTGACGAAATAACAGCTGTGGTATTGTCTCTTCTAGATTTAAATTAGTTTATAAGTCGTGCGCTGATAAAAAAATCACTCGTCTCATAAAATGAACTTTAAATGTATTCATGTAAAATATAGGCTATTTATATTATTTATATCGAGAAATAACACCTTGACATGGGAATTAAACCCAGGACCTTTGGCTTAATACGTAAATGCTCTAACCACTGAGCTATCCAGGAGTCGTCCCGTGCCCAGGGTCATTCTTCACTCATATTTTAAGGCAAAATCTGTGATAGACTTACATAAATCGTCAGTTTTATATGAGTGATCAATTAAGATCGCGATCAATCAGATAACGCAGCCACCTTAGACTCGGGACAGCTTTATGCCACCAATAGTATAGTGATAATTTTTAAGAATGCGCATATCATTATTGATTAATTAGCCAAGCTATTGTAGTTGTTAGTTATGGTTATAGCCTCATCTATAAATCATATTCCGCCTTAAAATATAAGCATTGACCTACTATTTCAAAGGTCCCTACAAAGAACATGATATTTAGATGCAACTATAACCGTATTTAAGAACTATAATAGCTTGTCTACCTAATGCATTTTATATATTTAAATATATATTGTTAATAGTATATGAAAACATTAGAATTATATGATTTTCTGGTGTATAATATTTTGAAAAAATTACATATCGTACAGTTCTGTACAAAATTGATTAAATAAAAGTAACCTAAATTATTTTGTAGTTTTTTTCGCTAGACATTTTTTTATTTTAAATCCCAGAACTCTATTATCAGTGACGTAGTTTAATTTAGCACATATAAGCTCGGAGGATTGACGCTGTGTAAAGGCTAGTGACCACAACTTGTGATTGTTAGGGACATATCTATCTACTAGCACACAACATATCATCACTTATCACACTAGTACCCGGTGAGTAGTAGCGGGCCGGCAGAGAGGCGGGGGATTGGGGGGTATGTGGTAAAGAGCTTGAATACCATCACACCAACGCCATAAAAAGTGATGAGTGGTGGGAATGATAGTCAAAAACCTATAGGCTCTAACTGACCGGTTGAAGAGGAAAAGAAGGGAGAGGAGAGAGGAGGTGTGTGAAGGATGGAATAAAAAAATTGTATTAAAAAAATAGGTTTCCCGCGTGTGAGTGAACGTAAATAATGTGTTTATGAGAGATTTGCGAAACGCGACAGCTGCCCATTCATGTGAGCTATGGAGGGGGGGTGAAGGGAGGGTGCAGGGACGGGTTATCAAAGGTGCCGTGGCTTTAGAGCATTCAATTTTATTCAATTCTCTTCTTTTTTTTCTATACATATGTATATTTACAAGCCTATCACTGGAGAGCACTGGTTTTCTAAAACTGACACATTGCTTTGGATAAAATTTGTGGAAATATCGGCGGTATCCTAGGAAAAGCAAATTTATCGTAAAGTTAAAATGCTTTAAAAAAATGAAAATAGGTAGAGATTTGAAAACAATAATGAAATGTCTATCAATCTATACAAATATTTAATATTATATTATTTTTATTGAAGAAATATATATTTTTATACTAGGGATTAATGTATGTTTTATGATTCTGGCAAGAAGGAACTTTTAGAAATTTTAAACATAAACTGTATATGGCTTGGATCTAAGTCCATACATAAATTGGTGTGGTCCCTGACGTCATGTTTTATTCAAGGGTAAGCTTGTTCTTTCAGCAATTGAATACAAGTTAGGTGAAACTTTTTATTTTAACCCGTTTCCTGAGCTTTAGATCTATGAATTGAACCACTTACAGCTAAGCTACACATTTTCCAAATATATATTAAAATACTTGCAAAATTGTATACTATATATATATATTTATATAACAATATATGTAGCAAAATAGAGTTATCTCTCTTTCTTATTATATCAGTAAAGTAAAATAACTATGACGACCCAACATATGTTTGATAGGCTCTATAGCTTTATTTATTGTATTTTTAACATCGAGGATATTTACAGCTTAATCTAAGGATCAAGAATAGTTTTAGAGGAGGTTATCTATCTTCAATAAACTTTGTGAGAGTATGGGGAAAACCATGATGAAAATGCACATGTGTAAAACTACTCCCAGAACAGTCGGGCAAGATTTGGTCAACAAGCTGCCCATTACCGAAATTCCTGTCTATTGCAAGCTTGATACCTTAGACTGAATGGCAACCATTGCGGGATTTAATAAGGTTTGGGAAATTTAGTACACTTAAATCCATGCATATTTTATGTATTAATATCCATGAATTTATTAATAACCAGGCTACCTAAAAATAAAATATTTTAATTTTTTTTAAATATATTCCAAATGCAAAGCTTTATTAAAGATCAAATAAATAAATGATATGACACAATCACATAAACTTTCTCATATTGTGTGTTATAGCTTTGAAGAAAATGTTCAGAAATAGTTTTTCAGTAAACTACGCTTAAGTAAGTTTTTCTCATAAAAACAAACAACTCATATTGTTAATTATAATAATTTTTTTTAAATAAGCCTATAAGTAATTTTAAACTAAATTGTCTAAATATTTTTAGGAGATTTGAAATTTTTTTAAATACAGTTTTTTGTAAACTATTCTAAAATTACTTTTAAGTTGTGAAAATAAAAACTTAATCTTATTTATTATGAAACACTATTCCAGAACACATCTTTATATCTAAATGCTCAAGGACAATTTAAAAAAATTCAAATTTTCTAAAAATTTTAGTATTTGAAGAACCCCTCAGTTAATTTATTATAGGAAAATAAATTTAAAATATTATTTATCATGTAAAATGATCTTTTGATCCCAATTTTAAAGAAAATAGTCCGAGATTTTTTCAAAATACTCAAATCTTACAAAAATCACATTTCAGCTTACAGCTATAAAATGAATTACTAAACAAGCAAAATATAAATGATAATTATAAATAATTTTAAAAATTGCCAAATACCTATTTTGAACCAAATCCTTAGGACTATTTTTTAAATATTTCAATTTTATTTTAGAAAAAAAAGTTAACAGTTAACTAACTTTAACAGAATTTTTTTCGAATTACTTATAGGTTTATTTGGGAGCTCAAATATTTCATATATATAAATTTCAATCAAAACTAAAAAATTAAATCATTCATCACTTAACTATCCTTAATTTAAGGGCTAGGGTCAAAACAAAAAAAAAACTCTATAACATTTCAATACCTATCAAGTTTGAACAAAATACATCAAACAGTTTCAGACTGAATGACTGACAGAAAGATGGACTTGGGGACAGACTGAATAGTATAATCCATAGTTTTGGGTTCGAGTACACATAGATCGTATAGATATCATAATCTTAAGATAGAGAATTTTCCCGATTACAACCCTTTCTCTTGATATAAGAAAGTAAAAATAGATAACAACTAGTTGCATAGACAAACCTAAACTTCGATATTTATTAATAAATAAATTGCTTTGATATTTTAGGGAAATATTTCGTAATAGAATGTAAGCATACTTGTATAACCCACATTGAGAATAGACTGGATTATTTTGATCTATTAATAAAATGCTTTTCCCGATGTAAGTTTGTGATACTCATAAAAAAATTTACATTTCGATCCTTTTGAGATTTTTGCTTTCAACTGATGACCATTCTATTACGATAGGATGTAAATGTATTAATGCTTATAAAAGTTCATAATATAAGGTGGGTGTCCCTGATATGGCCATGCTAAGTTGTGAGAATTTTTCTAGCCACCATTTTGAAAAAAAAATTTTTTTTTTTAAATCGTTCTCAGGTGAATGTACTTTCATAAAAAAAATTGCATTCCTCATAAAAATTGTTTTACTGGTCCAAAAAAACTAAATTCCCAAAGTCTACCTAGTGGCCATTTCAGGAACATGTGCACATGATATGGCCACCCTTGTTTCATATTCTACATAACGTGATTTTTTTCAGTTTCATAGTGCAGTTTTGCTCAAATTAAATAATTTTGGTGTAAAATGAATAAAGAGGATATTAAGTAATCCTTTTTGTTATTAAAAAGTGAATTCAAAAGATGATTTTCCATGAAAAATGAAGTTGTTTAAACAATTGACATTCACACTTTTTTCCATTGAAAAGACAAACGGAAAATTCTCTGGCATAGCTGTTTTTCTTGTTCCGGTGTCAAGGTGGGTTTTCCACCCAACTTT